>JACXIL010000207.1:3737836-4079238 GCA_014737365.1 Bombus soroeensis
TACTAGATGCTCTAGTGCCATAGAAAAGTTATTGGCAACTTCATTACAAAAAAGGCACGGTATAGATTCAAAATCTTCTGTCACTTCTTCCCAATCATCTCCGCTATCATCATCACTTGTTCCATCCATTTCACATTCGTAATTATCTTTTGAAGAAATAGCTAAGGAATGAAAAACATTAAAAGCAAAAAGTGCAATCGTTTGGTAATTCAGAAAATTACTGAATAAATTTTAAAATATTTATATAATTTTTTAAATTATTATTATATTAGATAAACAATATCAAAAATTTTCGAAATAATCAAAATGTAATATGTGATTGCTAGCTATAAATGTTTATTCTTAATTTGCATTATATATAAGTATATAAATGACAAAATATTATATATACCTTGATCTGTCATTTTGCAATTAATTATATAATGAATGAAGTGATTTTGCTACAGTTATTCTTATAGAGACGAGATTGTTTAAAATTTTCAAGGTTAGAGATTCCACTCATCCGTACACGTGCAAAACCTGGTAAAAGCTCTGGCTTAATGTCAAATCAATATTTTCTATGTCACATCACGTTCCTAGCCAATACAAACTTTTTGGCGTAGATGATCCTCTTTAAATTACAATTTAATATTTATTGATTCGACTCGACATCGAATGCTCTTGACCTTTTTAAGCTTTTTTTATCCTCTTAATGAATCTTGCACTGAAACTGGAACACTTTCTCCGATATGTAACATATAACGGAACTTCGATTTACCCTATAAGTTCTATAACTTCTATGTAGTTCTTGACATATAATGAAATAAAATGATTCTCCTTATAAACATTAAGCATTTTATGTAAAAGCTCTCAAATAGATCTAATCATATTTCTTCAACAATTATTAAATTTATTAACATAAATGGAGTCACTTATCGGACAAATTTTGTGCCGGTGATTATGAAAGTTGTCTGAGTAGAAAATTAAAAAATCTCATTTATCATTTGGTACGTATTACATCGATTTATGTTACAGTAACATAAAATATTTTTGTAAATGACTTTGTTCAACAGTTAAAAATCTTGTAATTAACTAAAAATTTTATCTAAAAAAGAATGTATACTATAAAAGTAAGAATTTATCGTGGAATATTTTTTTTTATCATGAGAAAGTATTTTTAACCAAATGTAAATATTTAAATATCTTGAAAAAAAGAATATAAAACTTTCATAATCATCGACGCAATTATGAATGGAAATTTCAGGAATTTTCAGAATTGTTTCGAACGCAACACGCAACAACATTGCGATGAAAGTCGATAACAATCGATAAAAACTTTACATACATTTATAGCATAGAACATAGCAAGCATCTAGCAGGAAATACATATGTGATAGCTGAAAATCTTGAACATTTTGCATTTAGTTACGTTTAATTTGTTTGATTTATAATACGACAATGATTTTCCCTCCCGATATATGGGAACATATATTTTTGTACGTCGATCCACTAACACTTATAAATTTGAAGATAATTTGTAAATGTTGGAAGGAAATTATCGATAAAGTATTGCAGGTAAATAATTATAATTTTTACTACAAAACTTGAGTGCTCTTAACAGAATGAGTATGTATACCCTCATAATACATTATTATAAATGATTTTGCATAATGTATGTGAAACATATTTGTATTTAATTTTCCAATTATTTTTCTGGCTTATTCGTTATAGCAAAGTACCCTATGGCATAAATTGTGCAAAGATAAAATTCCTGAACATTTTTGGACCACTTTATGCGAAACATTGAGTCCAAAGAAATATACTAATTTTTATGAGAAACATGATGTTAAATTTTGGATAGCTATGTATAAATTATGGATTAAATGCAAAAACATGAAAAAATGTAACGCACAAAGTAAATGTATTAAGCCATTAAAAGACCATCATTCAGAATATATTACTTGTATAGATACTTCAGGTAATACATTAAAGATACAAAATTGTATTTAGTATTTATAACAAATGTTTTTTGTAGGAAATCTATTAGCAATGGGGACATCTGCAGGATTCATTTATTTTTACAATATTCCTAATTTACATACAAGCAAACATATAGTTGATCATATGGAATATATAGAAAGTGTAAAGCTTCTCAGAGATGGTATTTATAAATTTTACTAAACAAAAATCTGATAAGGAGGCTTCTAATTAATTTATATTTTATAGAAACAAGTATTGTTTGTATATCTAGCTCTATAAATAATCACATATGCTTTTGGGATGTGAGTACATTGAAGCCAATTGATAGAACCCGTGGAAAGTTAATTTGGTATGATTTAAAGGACACAAAACTATAATCAAAATAATCAATGTGATCATTACTAAATATTAAACATTTAATAGTACAAGTTACAGTTATTGCTATATCGCCATGCATAATATAATAAGTATTGTGGGATCAATACCAAGAACTGTGTATGAACTTGATTCAGATAATATTATTGCTATTGGTGCAGACAATAATAAAGTAATAATAATGGAGTAACTATACAAAGAAATTATAATTTTTTGATTTATTATTTAAATTAAATTGTAACTTAGGTACTTTTATATACAAAAGGAGGGTGCTGTGTAGATTTGACTTTGAATTCAAATCAAAAGGATTATACACTTATACACGTGAACTCTTATACACGTGTTCAACCACTAAATATGAGAATTCGTCGTTATTATGTATTTAAACCAAATATAATTGCCTGTATTACAGGTAAGAAATTATATACACTAAATAGATATATAAAATAGTCATATAAAATTAATAAAATATTTCAATAATGCAATTATTATAGAATATGGATATGTGGGTTTTTTGGTACAAGGAAAAGAATGGAAGATCTATAATTTATTTCCTATTTTACATGGAACACCTACTGCAATTTTAATATATGCACATGTACTTATTTTGGGATTGGACTCAGGTAATCTTCCCATTTAATATAAGATTATTTACAATTGTATTAAATAATTACTTCTGTGCAGGAAATGTTCATATATATTATATAAACGATTTTGGAGCAATTGATTTTAATACTATTAATTCAAACAAATTGTGTCCTGACTCCTCAACTGTTATTTCATTAAATATAATGGTTAATATTGAAGAATATTTAATTATTGGTTACCACAAAAAATTCTATATTGTTAAGTTTATGTGATATACTTTTTAAACAAACCAAAATGTAATCATAAGTCTAATGTAAAATTTTTTATAAATTAAGTTTTATTTATAATATAATAATAAATGAAACTTTGAGTTTTTGGTTGTAATTATTAAGAAGTTGTTCACTATAGCGCAAAAAATATTTTTGTTATAAAAATTTGTACTGTACAAAAATACACTGTAATACTATTATAAAGATGGTAAAAGCATGTGTTATGCTTTATAATTCTGTGCTGTTCCAGTTCCATATGTAGCATCCCATTCAACGTAAGTTGTTAGACTTGATTCTGATACACTAGGACGTACATGTACCAGTGCTTCCTTGAAATCATCGACTGTTACTTGTCTGACATCTTCTTTTCTAATATTTTCTAATTGACTAAATGGAATACTTCTAATTGGTCCCATGCTAGCTTCTTTACATAAATTCGACATATCGGCTCCGGAATATCCTTTTGACTGTTCAGCTACATTATTTATATCTTCTTCAGTAAGATTATGTGGAACAGTTATTAATAGATTATTTATGATCTGTTTACGAGCTTGGAATTCAGGTAGAGGAACATACAATCTTTTAACAAGTCGTCTACGTGCTGCCTCGTCTAGTTCGTGTGGTCTATTTGTTGCTCCTACAATTAAAATGCGATCTTCATCTGCAGTTGCAGCTCCATCTAATTGCACCAAAAATTCAGTTTTTAATCTCCTAGAACTTTCGTGCTCAGCTTCAGATCTCTGAGTGAGCAACGAATCAATTTCATCTACAAAAATCACTGATGGCTGATAAACCTTAGCAACAGCGAATAACGCTCTGACCATTTTTTCTCCCTCACCTATCCACTTTGACGTTAAAGAGCTTGCAGATATTGAAAAAAACGTTGATTTGCTTTGCGATGCTATACATTTTCCTATAAGTGTTTTCCCTGTACCTGGTGGACCAAATAATAAAATTCCTTTAGGTGGTCGACGTAAACCAGTGAAAATATCAGGTCTCAACATAGGATACACAACTACTTCCTTTATAATCTTTTTCGCGTATTCTAAACCAGCTATATCATCCCAGCAAATAGTTGTCTTTGAATCCATTATTTCATTCTTGATTAATTCAACCATTTTTGATTCTACATTTTTTAATCTCTCATCTTCCATTGCGTCACTTTCATTATTGTACATGTTTTCCTGAGTTTTCTCTTTTTCCCTTTTAAATGGACAAACAAATTTAGAATTAACAGATCCCTTCCCTCCTAGAGTCTTTTTTTGCATTGGCTTATTAGCTTTCATTTGCTGCACATTTAGTTCATCCCTAGCAGTTTTGAAAAAGCTCATTTTAGATTTAACAGTGTTAGAATCTTCTTCATTATGTTGAACAGAAACTTGTGTTTTTAATTTCATATTACTTCTGTGGTAATTCGATTGATCCTGATTATTTTTAGATGTTTTAAATAGATCTTCTCTTGTAAATTTAAAGTTTGATCTAGATTCAAACTTGACAAGTTTTTGTTGTGCGTAAATTTGATTTTCTTGATTGACAGAATAAGTCTTAGGTTGTTTATTATAACTCATTTGTGTGCTAATACTTTCATCTGTAGAGCTATTGAATGAAAATGAAGATTTATCAATTTTACATTGCATGTTATTTTCAACTTCTTTTTTACTATTTGCATTCGAACTCTGACTAATATTTGGTTTTGCTTGAGTACTTATCTTTCTATTTCTTGGTTCAGTTTCTTTATTTTTCCATATATTAATGATATTTTCCACATGTCTGTCATTAAATAATCTTTTATGACATGGCATGGTATTATTGTCTTGGCAAGGTAAAGATTTCACAAAATTTAGTGCCATATTTATATCGCATAAACCTGACTTCCATTTCTGTGGATTACTATTGATCTTTGGTGTTTGTAACTTACATTGTTTCCAATAATTATTTATCCCATTTCTATTTTCCATTAAGTTTTGATAATCTTCCAAACTTCTTTGAAGTAGACAAGCTGCTACATCTTCTGATTCACTAAATGAAATAATTTATGTATGTATTTGATACATTGAATAAATTACTTATATCTCAATAAAAGATAAAATTATAGAACTTACCACTGTTTTGCTGTTAAATATTTCATAGCAAAACATCTACGTTCAATGTCTACAACTTCTGTATCATCTTTATCATTTTTTGAAAATTTTAGGATGTGATATGCAGCTAGGAAATTATTCTTCTCCTTATTAATTTTTGCATCAATAGTAGCCATATTTGTCTCTCAAAAATATTGTATTAACATAAATTTTATTTAATTTTCTATTATACTGTAACAAAAAAAAACAGTCAGCAGTTAATTACTTTTTCAATTCGTCGATTAGAAAGGAACAATTAACAAAACATATGTAACTATTATCGATGATAATAAAAATTATAATGTAACTATTTATACAAATGTATAATTTCGAATTTCAAATCAACAACATTCACATTCATAATTTGGGATTTAGACTTTCCTGTCTCACGTTCTGAAATACCGATCATGAAAATAATCACGGAGATTTTTACGCCTCCTGTACCTTGACTATCAACGACAAAATTTCTGTTTTTTTAACGATCGGTACTGTTACTTGACTATTGCTGAATCGGTAACATTGGAAACAACAACAAAGTGGTAACATTATTTGTGAACCCAAACTGTGCGACAAAAATATATATTGAATAATGCTCCTATCATGTTGTTCGCTTGTGGTTTGATTCATATACATGTTATTTTTATTCTTAATTTATAAATAAAAGATTAATCTTAACATAAAAATGGCAAATATACGTAAATAGTGTATTAATATTTTATATATTGTGTGTGTGTTTTTTTTAAATTGTTAGTTTATGGTATCATACCGTATCACTTAAATTTATATATTTTTAAGTTTCCTATACTAAGCTTTGCTAATATTAAAATAATACAAATTAATGATGAAACATCAATATTCATTTTTATTCTATAATTGTTCATGCTAGTGAGAAATAAATTCTACAATTGGTAGCCCTGCGAAAAGGCATGCTGTCTCAAAACGGCAATAAAATGAAATAAAGCTGAACTGCAAAAAATTTTATTTAACCGTACAGCGTTTAGGTAGTACAAAATATCCAAATTAATAAATTACTTAAATATTTGATGACGCTGGCACTATGTTTGATATTATTTTTATAGACTAAACTACAAAGCAAGTTTTATATTGATGTTGACTTTTGACTCTGAGAAATACATTTCTGGTACAATTGTTCTAGTGGTTCATTCAACAAGGTAGGGAGGGTCTTTTCGATTTATTATACATTTATATATTTCATTATAGTGTGATAATCATTGATTCATATTTCTGCAAGCATTTGGTATTACGATACGACTCATGTCGCAGCAGAAAATAATTTGCATATATAAGCTCTGTAACTATTTAACTGGATATTTCTTTTTCTACATTAAAAACATAATACAAAATTAGTGTGTCTGAAAATATATATTAATAACTCTTAGGTATTTATTTGCAACATCACATGTACAAAGCGGTTAAAGCTAAAGTAAAAGACATTGAAAATTACAATATACTCCGATTAATTGCCGAACCTAACCTCAAACTCGATCTTTTAAGACTGAAAGGAAATGTCAGTTTAGCCAGTATAAACCAGCTATATTACGGATCCTTTAAATCTTCTTAATCTTTTATATTACTTACATTGTTGCTGCGTGGTAAGTAATTTATTTATGTCTGTTTATACTATTTCAATATATGAACAAATTAGTTTTATGCCTCTTTTGATATTGACTTATTATTGTTTTGTCAATTCATATTTTTTATTCTCTTAATGAAACAAAATTGGGAGTATCTTTATAAATATATATATTGCATATTTAGTTACTGAATTAAAAAAATCAAAACTTATATAAATTAGATATAACAATCTATTGTAATTAATGTCAATTGAAAATATTTATAAATATATATTATTAAGGGTTTTATTAATAATATATTTATTTTTGAGAATTATATTCATGTTCATTATATTAGGAATTTTAATATACTAATTATTACATATTAATTAATAGGTAAGGACTGTGTATAATAAGTAAATAAATATATCAATTAACTAATTGTTATATTTTATGTTAATTCATGTAAACATTAAATTATTTTTTTTAGTTAAAAGAGGGATGCCACGCAGCAAGCGTAGAGCGCCCTCTAGCACAAATCATCATACGCCTATTGAAATGTCACCTAGTGCCCATGAAGAGGGTATATCGAGGCATCCTTCAAAAAGACTTAGACATACATCTAGGTAAACTTATGATATGTATAAACCAATAACGTTTTGAAGTTGAACTTTACAACTGAGTGACACTATTGGATCCTTTTATGTTAAATACAATAAACATTATGTTACTTCCTTCCAGTGCAAGACGTTATTCAAAAACAGAAGATGTTTCAACTGCTTCATCTTTTTCCCAAAAACGTTGTATCACATGGTTTAGAGAATATACAACACCTGATGATTCAGATACTCTTGGACCTGAAGGAATGGAAAAGTTTTGTGAGGATATTGGTGTAGAACCTGAAAATGTAGTAATGCTTGTTCTTGCATATAAAATGAATGCCCGACAAATGGGTTTCTTTACACTAAGCGAATGGTTAAAAGGTCTTTCGGACTTACAGTGTGATTCTATTAGTAAAATACAACAGAAACTTGAGTACCTAAGGAATCAATTAAATGATCCACATACATTTAAGGGAATATACAGATATGCTTATGATTTTGCTAGAGTAAGCATTATATTTTGTATGTATTAAAACTTTTGCAGACATGTATATGTATTATACACCATATTTTAGGACAAAGATCAAAGAAGTATGGATATGGAAACAGCAAGAGTTATGTTACAATTACTTTTGGGAAAACATTGGCCATTGTTTACACAATTTGCTCAGTTCCTAGATCAATCGAAGTACAAAGTGATCAATAAAGATCAGTGGTGCAACATTTTAGAATTTTCTCGTACAATCAATCATGATTTAGCTAATTATGATTTAGATGGAGCATGTGTGTAATCGCATAATGTCACTGACAAATATATTTTAATTATGTGCATACTTTACATTTAGTCTATGCATTTTTTACAGGGCCAGTAATGCTTGATGAATTTGTTGAATGGCTAAAAATACAACGTGGTGAAGAAGCATCTTCAACAGAAGCTAGGGGCAGCTGAAACATTCAATAATAATAGTCTACTAAAATAAAAAGAACTCATCTCTTCTATGACCATATTTTGTTAATAACGAAATTTCTATTTCTATCATAACCTCGCAACATTTCAATTATCATCATTCGTACTACCTTTTTTATTAATCAATGATAATGTAAGTAGTCTATCTTAATATGATTTTACACAGTTCTAAGTGGACTCTGATTACAAATTTTCTAGATTATTCTTAATTACTTATCACCATTCATTGCTAGTCCAAGGTTCGTCGCAGAAATTCTTGTGATTAAAAATAAATATATTTTCATATAAGATTTACTTGTGCAATTTATAAAATATAATTTCTATTATAAAATGGAAAAAGTAGAACACAGAGTATATTACCTATATAACTAAGTTTGGTATAAAAGAGATAAATTTTCTATTGCAGTTTTCGATCTTATTTTCATAAATTAATAAAATTGTAATAGCTTTATATTTTAGATATTAATAAGTATAACGAATTTTTATTTTGATTTACTATAAGTTAAACAGTAAAAAATTACAAGCGAAGTTATTCATAAACATATATCCAAAATTCTTTTTACAGTGTTTAAGTATGTTTCATATAAAAATGTTTACAAAATTTAGACATATGTGTATAACTATTATCACGAAATATTTAATAATCACGAATGTTATTAAGTAGGTTCATAAATAAAGTAACATGTATAGTATGTAAGTGCTATTACAATGTTTAATATCTAAAATACAATAGAACACATTGGTACATATTACTTAGCTCACATAAAATAATTCCTATACATGCCATAAATATCGATGTACATTAGAATATCGAATTTGTTATTAAATCAATATAACATTCATGCAATATTGGAATTAAATTTATTTCGAAATATTCGGTAAGATAATACACTATTATGTTTTTATTCAATGCAAGAAATTTAAACAGAATTGAGTATATTTTTTAATCGATTTCAATAATTTAGAGAGGTACAATATGATTTTTTTTTTAATTTATTTCTTGTCATAAAAATTTTTGCGACAACTGAAATGGATTAAATGTATGGTGATAGTTCAAATAATTTGTATTATATTTTAGCTCAATCAATTGCCAATTTTTATCAGATTTAATCGCGAGTAGTTGGACATACATCGCGATTCTGAATTTTATTTAATAAACAGATTTGTCCAGTAATAATAACATAGGAAATTATTGCGGTAAATTAGTTCAATTATTACATCAAAGTTGCTTAATTATGTGTATGTGTATATTTTTTCCTGCATGAGCACTTCTATTACAAATAATGTTATCATTAATGATATAATATAAAATTAAATTTAAAATTTCGCTCATAACTTCCAAATTAATAGTAATCTTAATTCACGAATGAAAAAAGTATCTAATGGAAAATTATAAACCCATACATCATAATGAAGAAATTAGAAACAAGAATTAAAAATCATCGTATATCGCTGCAATACAACTGCGATGTGGAGAATGTAATGTAATGACAAAGGTAAAATAAATAAAATACTTTTTTCAATAAATGTATATTTTCTTTATTTATATAATGATGTTCTTTTTCTTTCTCTATCTCTCCGTGTGTGTGTGTGTGTATTTCTCCATCCACACATTATAGTTTTTAGATATAATCAATTGTCTTAGATTTTAAACCTAAGTTAATCTTCAATCCTACACATAAAACCTAGGATTATAGCCTATAAATAGATAGCTAACCTATGGCAATAATGTTAATGATGTTCTCTAATTAATTGTTATATAAAAGTCTAAAATTATACTTTTCAATTTCTACATAAACAATTTCATATATCTAGTGAATGTATCAATACTTTCATAATATTAAGTGCTAGTATCTAGCGTATTTAAAAATCGCGCCAATATTTATAAGCGCACATACATATTTATATGTATTTGTACATACATGCTACACGTATTTGTATTTCAATTTAAATAGAAAATATGAAGTATTATAAACAAACATTGATGATTTAATACATCTAAATATGTTTTACATAGATATAATTTTTAATTTTTGTAAAAAGAAAATTCAATTAATATAGCAAAGATGTAGGTAGCATGATAACGTCACTAACGGGTTTGAAAATTATTTTAACCCGGTAGTTTTATTTTTATTCGATCGTGGGGCGAACACAGTTTAAAATAAACATGCAATAGTCTAGTGACGTCTGGATAGATCTGTTCCCTTTTTAATACGATGCAGAAGCAGTGCCAGTCTCAGTATTGCATTAGAGACTTTCGAAAGAGATAGTGTCAATCAAACTTTTAACATTTAAATTTCTAATATTTCAAAGAAAATCATATAATACTTAGTTCTTGGTACGTATTATAGTGTTTTGTATATGTGTGTATTGGTATTATTCATAATTTCTTCTTGACATAGCAATTATGTATTAAGTATTATTTATTTAAATTTTAAACATATGCTGTGTAAATAATATACTATAATTTATTTAAGTAATTGTTGTGTTAAACTGTTTTATAACATGAACATTTTTCTGAAGCAATGTATAATTAATTTTTTTTATTAAAAAACGTTTAGTTAAACAACATGACAAAAACAACAAATTTGACTGCACATGAATGGAAGGAGGAGGGCAATGTGGAATTCAATAAAGGAAATTGGTCAGAAGCTTTAAGTTGTTATACAAATGCATTGAAACTTACAAATGAAGATAATTCAGAGAAAGCTATATATTATAAGAATCGT
This sequence comes from Bombus soroeensis, assembly GCA_014737365.1. NCBI lineage: Eukaryota > Metazoa > Arthropoda > Insecta > Hymenoptera > Apidae > Bombus > Bombus soroeensis. The sequence continues at coordinate 3,749,020 of JACXIL010000207.1, forward strand.
GCAGCTACATATTTAAAACAAGAAGAGTATAATAAAGCAATTGAAGATTGTGATAAAGCTCTTAAAATATCTCCAAATGATCCAAAAGCATTGTTTCGTCGATGTCAAGCATTAGAAGCATTGGAAAGATACGAAGAAGCATATCGTGATGCAAGATATATTATTTCTGCAGATCCTGGCAATAAAGCAATTCAACCTATTGCTGCAAAGTTACATGAAATTGTCCAAGAAAGATATAGACAAAATTCTCGTGTTAGTGTAAAGGTTTGTATATTAGTATTCATTATATAACATGATAGATCAATTACAAAGTATATTTTAAAACTTTTGCATAGTTGAAACTATAAAAATATCTTTTTCTATAATACACAAACCAATACATGAATATGTTCTTTTAAAGGTATCACAAATGATAGATATAGCTTTCGAAATAAAAGGAGATAGTGAAAAACGAGAAACAGCAATGAACAATTTACTTGTTCTTGCTCGGGAAAGAGCAGGAGCAGAAATAATGTTTAATGATGGAGTAGTCTCTAAAATAATAAAGATATTTAAACTTGAGAAAAATGAGGAAATAATAATAATCGGTGTTCGAATTATTGCAGAATTATGTAAAGATAACATTAATAGAACTGAAACTATTATAAAGCAAATTGGTATACCTTGGTGTTTAGAGATGATTAACAGTATAATTGCAGAAAGAGTAAATGCTGCTCAATATTGTTTACAGGTTAATAAATTTAATAAATATGAAAAATTTTTATTTTCAATGTTAAGATGTATGTTCATCTTAATATCTTTTTAAAATTATGTTTACAGACAATACTAAACACATATAGTGGAATGACTAACAAACCAGATTCAAAACCAAACAAGGAATTGTGTGATAAATACAACAAGGAGATAGATACTATTTTATCTTGTTTACTGTACAGTGTAACAAGCAGAACAATTTCTGGACTAGCTAGAGATGCAATTATAGAACTTATTATGCGTAACATTCACTATACTGCATTAAATTGGGCAGAACGATTAGTTGAACTTCATGGTTTGAAACGTTTAATGGAAGTAGCTAGTGAGCTTGAAGAATATAAATATGAATCCTCAATGCACATTACATCATCTACTAGAACTATAACAAGTGTGTGTTTGGCAAGAATTTATGAAAATATGTATTATGATGCAGCAAAGGAAAAATTTAGAAATGCTATTGATGAATATATAAAAGATAAACTACTAACACCAGATATAGAATCTAAGGTAAATAATATATTTGTTTAATCTTTGATGAAAGCTACATTATGAAAAATATAAATATATAATATATTTCTTTTAAACAGGTTCGTGTTGTAGTCGCAATAACAACTTTATTGCTTGGTCCACTAGATGTTGGAAATACAATAATTGCCAAGGGTGGTATTTTAGAAATGATACTTGTTATGGCAGGAACAGAAGATCTATTACAACAAAAAGTTGCTTGCGAATGTATTATTGCTGCTGCATCCAAAAAAGACAAAGCTACTACAATTATCAATCAAGGCGTTAATATATTAAAGAAGTTGTACCAATCTAAAGATGATTCTATTAGAGTACGTGCTTTAGTAGGATTGTGTAAATTAGGTAGTTCAGGTGGTACAGATGCTACAATAAGACCATTTGCCGATGGAGCAACGAAAAAATTGGCTGAAGCTTGTAGAAGGTTTTTAATTAATCCTAAAAAACAAAAAGATATGAGAAAATGGGCAGTGGAAGGATTATCATACCTTACTTTTGATGCTGAAGTCAAAGAAAAATTAATTGAAGATGTACAAGCAGTTCAAGCAATGATAGAACTGGCCAAAACTGGAGATCAGTCTGTAATTTATGGCGTCGTTACTACATTAGTGAATTTATGTAATGCTTATGACAAACAAGAACTTATACCAGAAATGATTGAATTAGCGAAATTTGCAAAACATCATATACCAGAAGAACATGAGTTAGATGATATAGATTTTGTAAATAAAAGAGTAATTGCATTAGCTAACGCCGGTGTAACATATGCATTAGTCGCACTTTCTAAAACAGAAAGCCAAAATAGCAAAGAACTAATAGCACGTGTATTTAATGCAATTTGTAGTCAACCGGATGTACGAGGAATTGTTGTTCAACAAGGTGGAGGAAAAGCACTTTTACCATTAGCTCTAGATGGCACAGATAAAGGAAAAAAGCAAGCATCACAAGCTCTCGCACGATTAGGAATTACAATAAATCCAGAAGTTGCATTTCCTGGACAAAGAATAATGGAGGTAGTTCGACCATTTTTAAATCTTTTAAATCCAGAATGCTCTGCACTTGAAAACTTTGAAGCTTTAATGGCCTTATGCAACTTAGCCGGTGTTAATGATAGTATTCGAAAACGAATTTTAAAAGAAGGAGGTTTCCAAAAAGTTGAAGCTTATATGTATGAAGATCATGAAATGTTAAGACGTGCATCCACGCAGGTTATAAATAATTTAATGATGTGTGAAGACACTATTAAGTATTATGAACAAGAAAACGATAGAGTTAAATATCTGGTCATTCTTTGTGAAGATGAAGATGTAGATACAAGCATGGCGGCAGCAGGGGCCTTAGCAATGTTAACATCAGTTAGCATAAAGTCTTGCATAAAAATATTTGATTCAAAAGATTGGTTAGAATCACTACATTATTTACTTGCTAATCCAAATTCTGATTTACAACATAGAGGGATTATAATAGTCTTAAATATGATGAAAAGTACAAAAGATGTAGCAACCAGAATGATTGAAACTGATGTAATGGAAATTTTAATGGCTTTGACAAAGAGTGATGCAGTGGAAAACAAAAAAATTAAAGAATTAGCAGCTAAAGCATTAGAAGCTGCAGCAGAATGGAAACTTATTAGGAAAAGTGAAAATGAAGAACAAGTACCACAAAATACAAATAATTTGGAAAATATTGAATAGATATATATAGTATGCACTTAACTTAATTTTTGGTGTGTAAAGAATATCTAATAATGAATATTTATCATAATACCGCAAAGTGCCTAAAGAAAGATTATCAATTTCATCTTTCATAGCAAACAACACAATAAAATATTTAAGTAATACGTAAGTATTTTTAGACATAGTTAAATTGTAAAAATATTGCATTTATTAATATTCTAATATTATACATATAATATAGTTATATAAAAAATATAAAACTATTTATTTAATGCTTAAAAATCTAAATTATTTAATTTAATATAAATAATAATATACTATATATTTGTATACATTTATGTACATGTACAAGTTTCATAGTGTGCAATATTTTCAGTATAACATTAAATGTAGTATTATTTAGCTATTCTTATGATATTGACTGACTTATAATATACTGTTTTACATCCGCCAAAAATAGATTCAAAACTTTTTAAGATGAAAATAAACACTATAATTTAAAAAATGGATGATTTAAAGCTTGATCTGCAGTAAGACGTGTTTTATAATCTAAATCCAATAACCTTAGTAGAAGATGATAAGCTTCTTTTGGAAACTGAGTGTCCAATGATACCTTAAAAAAAAATATTTTTTAACATAAAATTTTTAGTATATTACATTACATATTATTTGAAAACAAAAATATTATACTTGAATTCTTAATTATATTTATGAATAAATGTTAAATTATAAAAGATACCTTTTCACATGTGTTATGATCTTTATTATTTAATAAACCTTTATTTCTTTTTTGTAATTTCTGACATAAAGATACAATATCAACCCCTGGTATATCTTCACTAAAGATAATTTTTTTTCCTGAATTATCAAAGAAAGATTTAAAATATATAAAGTAAGCAAAATGATAAATTAGAACAAATCAAAGAAAGTAAAAGACTACAATATAAAATGTATTAAAAAAATGATTTTTTTCAAACCTAATTTACGTGCACACTGTTGCATTTTATTTGATCCAAATATAGTTGTTATTTCTGCTAAAGCTGTACAATCATCTGGTGAAAGAAAAAATGGTTGAGTACCACTAAGAATACAGAGCATCATTACTCCACTTGCCCAAATATCAATTGCTGGTGTTTGTGAAGGATGCTTTAGTAAAACTTCCGGAGCACGGAAACCTGGTGTACCAGCTCTTGGGGCTGTCTGTTCTGGTCTTGATATACATAATGAACAAACTTTTGCTTTACCAAAGCAGTAACACTTCTCTTCTGTACTTTTTCTTCTTCTATCGAGAGAAAGATTTAAACTATTCTGCAAAAATATTAAAGAGTAACAACATACGTTTTTTAAAGAAACTTCTTCTACAATTGTAAATAATTGATACATTACTTCATCAGTTCTTTTCCTTTTAACAACTTGTGTTTCAGAATTAAGTAATTTAAGATTGTTGGATTTTTTCTCTGCTATATATTCTTGTGCTAATCCAAAATCAACTAACAAGTATCTATTAAGAAATACAAAATTAAGATAATATATTCATATGAATATAATTTATGCTTTTATACCTTTTGTTGCATCTATCATATAAAAAATTACTGGGTTTGACATCTCTATGTATAATATTAAATTTATGAACTCTTCGTAATGCAGTTAATAACGCAATCATATAATCTTTCGTTTCCTGTACAGTCATATCTTGTACATATTCCTATTTAATATTATTAAATTTTAAGATTATTAAACTCTTATTTATAATATTATGAAATTAAGATTAATTAAGATATAAGAAACAAGTATTTTACCGAAAATTTATCATGCCTCATATATGGCATTACAAATATTACTGTTTCAAAATTTCGTAAACATAATTCTAGTCCAACTACATAATCTTTTCCTCTGAAAAATAAATTATAAATATATATTTATATACATATTGTTTGCATTTCAATCAAGCTTAAAATATCAATTACCCTATCTGTTGCATACATTGTAATTCTCGTTCAATTTTTTCAGGATGTCTAGTAGGAACTAAATGTTTCAATGCAAATTTTTTAGAACCATCAGATAGTTTTAAAGTAGCTAAGTACACAGAACTGAAAGTTCCTTCTCCAACTTTTCCATGTACATGAAATAAATCTTTTATTAGTGGAACTGTATTTTTAACAGCAACATTATTTTCTGAAATTATATATTGTTAAGTTTTAATTTTTCTCTATAATTTCAACAAATTTTTGTAAATAAAATTTTTTACCATCATCATTATCTTCCATTTGAATTTTTTCTTCCATGACTTCAATATACCATTTAGTTTACTTAATCAAATAATCAAACAACTATTTTAAAATTACTTAGTTTAAGAAATTAATAATTTCACTATTTAGCATTAAGAATTTAGCTGTCACGTGTATGATAACCTATTAAATATTAGACATTGGCGCCATTCTAAATACTTAAAACATGCACATATTAATGGTGTTTAAATAATAAAGTAAAATATCACATTAATAAAAAATGTATGGATTTAGAATCTAATTATTATATAATGATATTAATTTTTAGTAAAAACTTTAAAATTTTGTAATTGTGATAAATATTATTTGCAATTTTATTTCTCAAATAAGTTTTTACGCTTAATTTGTAAAAATGTAATAATTATTTCAAATTTATATACCTATGCAGATTTATAATGTGTATAAATTTTTTCCAAAATACATATTTTTTAGAATTAACACTATTAGGTAATATGTGTATATACATACTTAAGAATTCTTATGTGTATATATATGTACCAAACAGCAAGCTGGTATATTCATCGTTAAAAGAAATATCGGTTATGTTTATTATTCTAAATGTAATATTGTTATATATAGTTAAACAACAATAATAATTAATATTTCGAAAATATAAAAATTATTTTTTAATACATTTTAATACATAATTGAAGAAGAACTTTCTAAGTTTTTTAAAATAGAGGTTAAGGTAAGAAACATATTAATATTTTGATTGAATTGTATTGATATATTCTATTTTGATTATATTTATATAAAGTTTTTTACTATAGGTTGCATAAATATAGAATTATTTTGCAGTTTAAAAATATAGAATTGAATCCAAAACAGTTAGGACATGTCCTAACTTATCTGTTATAAGAAGTAGGAAATATTGAAAAAAATATTTTTAATATCAATTCATCCAAATCATCATCACAGTTATTAGAAATAAATGAAAACAGAATGGGAAATGATATGGATTTGGATAACATAGCGCTTTATCTTATTGGTACTAAAGAAAGGTTTAGAGAAAATATTATAATTCCAAGAACTGTGGGACCTGTACAACTTAAAACTAATGAAGAAAAATTAATAGAAAGTGTAATGGAAAGTTGCATCTTTAAAAGTATTGCAAGTTGTGTTATAGGTATATTTACTATAAATAATATTTACTATAAATAACTATTATTTATGTCAGTATAATTAAAAAAAAATTAGATTCGTAGGGTATGGCTTAGGAGCTGCAATAGGTTTATTCTCATCTAGTGTAAATCCAAATATGGCAAGTATTGAAAAACAGCAAACTGTTCGTGAAGTTTTTAGAGAAATGAAAACTACAACATTAGGTTATGCAAAAAATTTTGCTGTAGTTGGTTGTGTATATTCAGCAACTGAATGTGCAATAGAATCGGTAATAATTCTTTAAATTCAATATAAAGTTGTAGTTTAATTTACATTTATTTATGTATTATAATATTTTACAATTTCCCTTTAGTATAGAGGAAAAACTGATTGGAAGAATGGGACATATGCTGGTGGTTTAACAGGTGGAATAATAGGTTTAAGNTTAAGAGGTACTATTTTATGTTAAATTTAAATATAGCTTTATACATTTATATTTGAATTTAATCTTGTGTTTTAGCTGGTGTGAAAGCAGGTTTAATTGGAGCAGCAGGTTTTGCAGCATTTTCAACAGCGATAGACTACTATATGCATAAATCTTAAACAATGTTATAAGTTACAATAGATATATATTTGTATAAAAAAAGTATAAAACACTTTGAGTATACCTGTACAATACATATAAAAAGCACAAGAATATTCTTAGTATAAAAATGCATACACATAAGTACAATAATTAAAAAATAAAGTAAATTCACATAATACATCAATATTCATTGTACCTACATTCTTACGAATCTCCGCATTTCAACATAATGTATTAGTTGATCTTTTTTGAGATACAAATTATAAAATGAATTAAATGGCTACTAGTACATATTATTAATTAAAAATAAAATTGATGTTATTTGAACATAATACTTTACATATTGTAAATATGTATGTAAACATGCAAATCTACGTTCTATATTTAACACTGCTTATCACGGCAAAAAGTAAATGCTGTAGTGTTTGGATATATTGAATAATTATTGACAATTTAATATTGGCAGTCTTAAAAATTTGTTACATAAAAAAATATACATAGAATGTTGGACGATATGCAAATTGTATACCTTTACTAATATTTTTGTTCATTGTGTAAAATATCAATCTTCATAAAATGTCATTATATATATTTATCTATACAACAAATATTACTTCTTTATTATTAAATTCACATTGTACCTCATGAATTTTCTTTATCTATTTTAAAATGAGATTTTTTATATTTTATGTTATACTTAAAAAGACTATTATTTCTGCTTATCTTTATGTATTATATGCTATTTTACCGAATATTAGCTGGATTACATTTGTTATTTTAAGAAGTACAAATTGTTTTATAATAGCTTTATTTTATAAAAGGATTATATATTATTTTTGATATTTGTATTTTAATAATTAAAATTATAAGTTGTTTTATTAAAGAAAAATATGCAAGGCACTTATTACGCATTCTGTATTGTGTAATTATGAAATTATAGTTACTTTATCTATAATTAGTCTTCTGTACTTTGAATTTAGTTTACTTGTCGATTTTGTTAACACATTCCATTTTATGTCTAGTTAATTACATATAGTTTTCTGAATCAAAAATATTTAATAAAAAACATATATTTCTTGATTAAGATTGTCGAAAATAAATTCTTGAAAATTGCAAATTTATGTTTAAATTGTCTTGAATAGCATTAATTAATTAATTATTTAATATAACTTTTTGGCACCTGTAATGGTGAAGAATTAATTTTTCTTCACACATTTGTGCAGAAAGCATATATAATTAAGGTTGTTGTTGTTGCATTTGCGCCTGCATTACAGCCACTAACTCTTGCATTCGTCGTAATTCAGCTTCTTTTTCTTGTAAAATACGATCCTTCTCAGATACAGAATTGCTTCTTTCAGATTCTGCAATCCTATTAGTAAAAGGATTGAATTAAAAAGTATGGTCCAAATATTTTCTTATAATTATAACATCATATTTACGTTTGTCTCCGAGGTGGTACAGGAGCTCCTTTTGCTAGTCTTTCACTGCGATAATTTTCATAATGTACCTCTTGAGTTACTTCCTGTAAATCTTGCATATGTGTGCTATAAATATATAAAAACAATAAATAATGAAAATTTCCTTCAACACTTAATATATCCTTTTAAATAAATATCACATACATTAACATTGTCCTTAGTTTTATAAAATCACAATGATCTGGATTTTCAACTTCTACTACACCCCATGGATACAATCGTCCACGTACTTTTCGTCCTTTTACTTCTAATAAGGTATTTGCTCCACACACAGCAAATGGAACTGCTTCTTTTAGTTGTCTAACTTGTTCTTTGTAATCTTCATCTTCATCGCTATCACAATCTGGTAAAGGATAAATCTTTATGCCACTACCTTCAATTTCTTCCATAACTCGCTTTTTTAAACGCAGTACTTCTTTTTTTGTAAGTACATCAGCTTTTGCAATTACTGGCACAATATTAACTTTATTATGAAGTTGTTTCATAAATTCTATATCCAAAGGTTTTAGTCTGGTAAAAATAAAAAAATATATAAAGGCATCGATATTTTATACCATAATAAAAAAAGCATATAATTAATATATCTTACCCATGTCCGAATGGAGAAATAAAATAAAAACAACAGTGTATTCTATTATCTACTATATTCCTTCTGTTTAAACCACTTTCATCACGTAAAAATCTTTCAAATTGATCATCTATATATTGTATGATAGCTCTAAAACTATCTGTATTATCAATTGCATCTCCATAACCTGGGGTATCAACAACAGTTAATCTAAGTTTGACACCTCTTTCTTCAATCTCCACAGTTGAAGCATCAAGTTTAACAGTTTGATTAGTTTTCTCTGTTTAAATTATATTAATATATTGACTATAATATATGTGAGATATATAAATATATAGTTGAAAATATATAAACAAAGATTAATTTACCTATGGCATCAGGAATTATACGTTCTGGATATAAATCAGTAAGGAACAAACTGTTTACTAATGTAGATTTTCCAAGACCAGATTCTCCAACAACCATCAATGTAAATTCAAATCCTTTTTTTACTGATTTTCTATGGACTTGATTAGGTAAATTTGCAAATCCCACATATCCAGGTGTTTCAAGACTAGCAAACTATCAAAAACAAGATAGAAGTTGACAAATCAAAATCGTATTTCAAATGCATATTTTGTAAAAAATATAATATTTAATAAATAATACAAATCTTCTTTTTCATAATAAAAAAGTATGTTAAAATATAGAAAAAACGTTTACGTTTCAATTATATTGTACCCACCGTTTTTACGCTTTCACTAGACATTTTTTCGTATTAATTCAATCTGACGGCAAGAAGACGTTAATATCGTTGCGTGTTGTCTTTAAATATTATCGAAAAGGATCAGAAACTGAATTTCAAGTTATCAAGGCGCCGTATTATGACAGAAGGCAAGATACCCGAAATATACGTACATATATCATGAATAAGATGAATAATAGGTTATTTGAACTTAAAATTTCCTGCTTTAATTGACATCACTTTCCTATTATCTGCATGCATTGAATAAACAAACAATATTATATTTAACAGAATTAAACACTTTTATTATAGATTCATTGAATATGAAACAAAGATATTGCACTGACTGTACAGGAAATGTTACGGTACATGGGAATATTGTATATCTGTGTTAGGAATAAGGAGGGGTACCCTTAATAAAGGAGAAGTTTAGGCGTGGCTATCGAAATAAACTTTGGTATTCCATAAAACGTACTATGATTATAATTTTGTTTTTAAGTTACAAAATTCCTTAACATAAATTAATGTTAAGTATTTAATTTTAAGTATAATAATTGATCTTAATTAATTATAATCGTATATCCGCTTAATATTTAAAAGTTATATTAAAATTGAATATTAAATTATTTAAGAATACAACTTACAAAATATTAAGAATGTTGCACATTATTCGCAGTTCAAATTATACATAAATTTTATTTTCTGTTTCTTAATTTTCTAAAGATACATTACACAAATACAAGGCAAACGACTACTTTATTCAGGAAATAATATCATATACAAGCATAGTTTTATATAATATTTGTCATCAATTCAAGTTTTTCTTTACTTATTATCTCATAATCATCGATATCTTTTTAAATGATCGATATTTATTACTAGCATAATTAATTAATTCGTTACACAATATTAATGCGTAATAATCAACACATTATCCTCATACCATTCAGTGATGTATAATTTTTTCAATTACTCAAATATTTTTTATTCTTTATAATTATTTGTTGTTATTTCACAAGCGCGTAAATAATTGCTTAATATTTTTGATCATATATGACTTTTTATATTAAACAATTATTCACAAATCATCTTAATATGCTCATACAATGATTGGTGTTAAAGTGAAACATAAAAATTATAAGGAAGGAAATGAAAAGGGGGACAATGTCTCTTGTACTCCTTAAAACAAAGATCATTCGAGTACGATACTATTAGAGAAGATCAGTTTTTATATGGAATCAAATGTATGTATGGTGATAGTATATATTTGTAATAGTTTGTACACATACCATCAATATTATTATAATCTGATACAAATACCCAACATGAAATTGACGTGAATATTAAAATGTACTTTCCATATCACATCATTATTCACGTGTATACACATATATATACACACATATAATTCAAATGTTTGTGTGTGTGCGCGCACGTGTGTACATACATACATACATACATACATACATATATATATATGTATGTATATATAACTGCGTACAAACACGTATACACACATATATATACATACATATGTGATACGATTGGTCATATGTATATATATATACATATATATATATACACACACACACATATATATATATACATATATATATATATATAATTACACATAACCAATATTACTTACTCAAGCATGCATGGTGCACACAATTTTTACTTTAAATTCCCAATTTATCATTATATTTTTTTTAAACTAAGAAGTTAGTGTAAAGAGAGGGGGCACTCGATGAAAAATTTTTATTTTTACTTAAAAATGTCAAATACGTCGAACTTAAGAATCTCATGAAATCACTTTTCATTATTATTGTGGGGAAAACTTCCCTTAGGGGTAAATAAAAATTATTCCAATTTCATCTCAGAAGAGATTTTCCCCACTATATTTGAGGAAACTAGGGGATCTTGATTTTGTTTTCAAATATGTTTGTTGGGAAAGTTCCCTTCCCTGAAATTTAGGGAATCAGAAACTAATAATGATAATGTGTTTACTTGTCATCAGTATTAATTTTCTCCTCCCGAGGTTTTGCACCACCATAAATTGAGCTTGATTTACTTGATTCTGCGATTGCATTTATCGGATCTTGAATTGTTCTTGGTGCTAGTACCAGACGTTTTCTTCCACTTGTATCAGCTATAATAACAATATTAGAATTATTTTTATCATTTTAAAGATAAAATTTCAGTAAAATATTTATATACAGACAAACCTGTAGGTAGATCTTTGTGAAACGTTTCATCGTGAGAAGATTTTCGTTCAGATCCACTTCCACGAGGAGGTGGTCTATTGCCATATGATTTAGATGACGCATTACGTGGCCATTCTCTACTTCCACCTCCTGTATCATCATTAAACTGACTATAGTTACCCCGGTTACCCCTCATGTCCCATGTACTACCTTGTCTACCAGCATGACCTTGGCCTTGACCTTGACCTACATAGCCTCCTACACAGTTATTATATAAAGTTTAATTTCTAGCAACAATATGCCTTTGTGTATATATATACATATATACATATATATATATACATATATATACATATATATATACATATACGCAATATAAGAATTTATTTTAAAACAGTTATTTAAAATAAAATTTGAAATCCTGCATTGAAACTTTAACTACTATTGTGTCTACCAAATTAGTTTATGAAGTCAAACTTAAAATATTTATGATATACGTTTGTAAAGCATAACGCTTACTCGAATACATAGATTTGCTTCCAAAATCATCACCATATCCACCACGGCCACCATCTCTCCCTCTAAAGCCTCCTCCACTACCACCGCCACTGCGACCTCTTCTGTCAAAACCACCTCCTCTATCATTTCTTTTACCCTCTGCTACATCTATTTTGATGACACTTTTATCTACTTCTACTGCTCCATCCATTTCCAATGCAGCTTCTAAGTCTGCCAACTCTTCGAATTCAACATAACAAAAGCCCTTAAACCTATAAAAACAAAATAAGATAATAAGTAAGACAGTGATAAGATAATAACTTTGACATTACAGAAGATGTATAATATAATCATATCAAAATTAACTTACCTATCAGTTTCTTTATCTTTAACCAATCTGATTCCTTTAACATTAAGTTTTTTGAAAATTTTATCAACATCTCCTTGTACAATTCCATTTGGTAAATTTCCCACAAATGCGGTATAAGGTGGTTCAGTTGGCAATGGTTTTCTGCCACTTCGATATCCACCCCCATAATCTCTGCATAAAAGCAATTTACATTTATACACAGAAATTTTGTCAAATTAGATATTTTATATAATATTATTTTTTATAAAAACATTTTATGCACAGAACTTTGTACAAATTTTATACAACTAATATTCGTAGAAGAATGTAGCACCACTTTTACGTTTCACTACTTTTTAACCTCATTTAATAAAAAATAACATTGAACACTTCAGAATTGATACATAGTAATTTAATATTTCAAAAAATTACACAAAGTTTTGTATTCATTTTTAAGTATTAACTAAAGAATAGCAGAAGTATGTGGAATTTTATAGTTCTAGCACTCATTTAGGCACTAACTTTCTTAAGCACATATTCTAACAAACTATGTAGAGTTAATTACTTTTGTGTATTGTATTAAATAGTATTTCTAAACAAATGGGTTGTGTATATCGCACGAATTCTAAGTTAACGTCTTCGTTAATAATGCTACGACTAAGATAGACTGTTGTTTGGCCGGCCAAAATAAAACCGCGTGTCGAAGGTACCATATCTGCAAGGTGCTGCGCTGCACTCTAATCGAAACTCACTTAACCTTAAAATCTTAAAATTAAAGAAAAAAAGCATTTTTTTAACGGTTCGATGTAATGGTTAAATATCAACCTTGCTCTATATCGAGAAATCTCAATAACTATTGTACACGAAAGAAATTTTACCCTGTACTTGCCTTAAATCTTCGTAACCACCTCGACCAGCCATATTGGATACACGAAACTGACCGGGACCGCGCGGGTCGAGTACAATACTATATTCAAGATGGCACTTCTCTAATCACTAAAGAATTTGAAATCGTCAATCTATGCAAACTTACTTAGTTCAGGTACCGTTACACGTATTAGTATATTTTGACAATATTTTATGAAATGATTAAGAACTTGTAGTGGGGGATACAATTGCTGCTACTTTTAATATGAATTTGTCGACTATTAGATTATGATAAATTCTTTTTAGAAAATAATTTATTTGTGTAGTTGAGTTGCATAATATTACTAAAAAATTTTATTTATAGCAATTCGACAGTTTTAGAAAGGTACTAAATTTTTAACGAAAACGATTGACAGTCTATGTAATTAAAAAATGAAACGTACATTTTTAATTTCATATTCTATTCATTATTTGTTTCATTTAAATAACTATTATTGCAAGATTGTTAAAATATTAATTCGTTCGATTGTTTTGATATTTTTCTCATCTAGGTACTTATTAGATTAACATAGTTCTAGTTGAACTAAAACAAAATGGCAGACGAGACTAGGCACATGGTAGAGATTGGTTCAAATGACTTTGAAATGAAAGATATAAGTAAAGTAGATTGTGCAATGCTTGATTATTTTACTAAACTTAGAAATGAAATAGAATCAGAAAGAATACATGGTGGGATTGCCTTATTAAAATATTTAATTCAACAAAATTCAGTAAGTGTTTATTTAAAGATAACCTTAAAATAAATCGTTTTTGTATAGGATAAAAGTAACCAGTATTTTAATCGATACATTATTTATAACTACAATGTTTTAGGAACACAATGATAGTCAAGAATTTAAGTATGCTATGAAAAGGCTCATTCGAAGTCTAGGCTCTTCAAAAGCGAGTTCGCGTATAGGTTTTTATACGACTTTGACCGGCTTTCTAACAATGAATCCTGATACGTCCATAGAAAACTTTTTATCTATAATAGACAATGAGTTACATCCAGTAAACAGTAATACCAAAAGTGTAAGAAAATCAATTTGTTTTATATTATGATAGTAAGTATTTTATATTTAGTATCAACTATATCATTTCAGGAAAATGGTGACATTTATATGGGACGCATATTGGGATATGGAGCATTAATAAGGTCTAGGATACTCTCCAGAAGCTCTAGTGCAATACAACTACAAACTATTCAAAATCTTATCAGTGCAGGCAAACAACGTAGTTATTTATTATTTGTTTCTGTTCAATTTCTTGTTGAATTTGTGAATCAAGTTGATACTGATTGTATTAAAAGATCAATTTGGCCAATTATTGAAAAAGAATTTGGCAAGCCATGGGCAGAACAAACATTAGATTCATTGTATGCTTTGTTAGTAATAGAGAATAAGTGTCCATCACTTGTAAATGATAAATTTTCAAAAACACATTTTGGTACAGAACATATTATTGCTAAAGAATCCATGAATGATATAGTAGAAGTACTATTGGTAAGTATAACTTATAATTTGATTTATGCACGTTATTCATAAGAGGTATATTAACTAATGCATTATTAATGTTTAGGATTTATCCAGAATTATATCATGTCATCATCCAGTATTCAAATTATTTTGTGATAATTTAAAATCAACTGAACTCATTATCGACTTTTGGACTCATATTGATCAGAAATTTGCAAAGCCATCTAAAACTGATGAATATTTAGTTCTACAAATCCTGAAATTGATATTGTCAAATATCGTAGATAAATCTATACTCCCGTCATTATTGTCACCAAACTATGTGCAGCATATGTTAAAAAAATGTTCTGGATCTAAAAATCATAACAAAGATGAAGTACTTCTTGAATTTAAAGAAGTCTTACATTTGCTAATATCAGTTACAAACAGTAATGATACTAAACTAAAAATACAAATTGCTGTATTAAAGAAATTAATACTGTATCCAGGTGATTTAATGATTGAGAAAAAAACAGGTACAAAAATAATTCAAATGCTTACTGGAAATTTAGGCTTGGATGGTATAAAGAAAGTATCAAAAATATATAGAGGTATAATTGAAAATACAATATCTAAGGATAAATCAAATGTCAAAGCAGAATCTTTTTGGACAAATGCTGAAAGAATTTATGCTGCTCATTTATTAACAAGGTATTTGATATTTCAAGAGGTGGCATCTAATATGTTTCATCTCTGGTGCAGTAATTTACGTATATTTCTGAATATATCTAATTTGTTTATTATGTTTTACTAGATTAATAGGACACCCTAAAACGCTTATGGATAGAGAATGGAGATTAGAACAATTAAAATTTTTATTTACTTATGGATTATGTGAAGTGCCCAATGTTGGGGTAGATCTAGCTCGTAAATATTATTTATATATTTAATATTATAATATACACATATATTTTTTCTTGTTTATGTAAATTGTACTTTTTTTGTTTATAGCTCAATTTAAGGAAACATTTTATCATGCACTAGATCATAAATTACCAAGGTTGAATGATCTACGAAGTATATTAAGTGAATTAGTTCATTTTGTGAATATTAATTTGAAAGAGCAAACATTGAAATTAAGGAATCCGATAATGAATGAAGCAAAAGATTCGTGGGAGAAAGTGATGTATTCGATAAAAAACTTAGAAAATAATTCGAGAAAGACAGAAGCTGTACCAGTATTTCATACAATGAATTTACACATGGGTTTACAATTATTCTCAGACCCACAAATGGCAATTATGGCTATTGATGAACTACAAAGTTGTTATGAAAGAGTATTAAAACAGACTAAAAAGCATAAAACTGGTAGTAATAAAAAACTAAATGATGAGCCAGAATGGGTAGAAGTAGTTGTTGATTTACTATTGTCTTTTTATTCTAAAAATAGCCATTTGTTACGATCATTAGTGGGATGTGTTTTCCCACATATTTGTTCTTATGTGACACCAACAGCTATACATCAAATATTAGAAGTATGTAAATGTTATAAATGTAATTAAAACATTAGTGACTCTTATATTTCGAATTTTCTATTTCTAGGTATTAGATGTAACAAATGAGAAAGGACCACTTGTAACAAGAAATGGTTATGATAATGAAGAAGAAGAAATTTCATCAGATGTAGAATCAAATTCTGACATTGAAGAGGATGATAAAAGTGATGGAGAAAATACTAATGATGAAGTGGAGACTTCGTCGGATAATGACTCTGATTCAAATGAAGAATCAATGAATGAAAATGAAGATGAGACATTAACTAATAGATTACGAATGGCAGTAAGTCAAGCATTAGGTGATGTTTCCGTTCAAATGGATGATGATGATGTAAATGTGGATAACATCAGCGAGGAAGAAGGAAAACGATTAGATGAGTCATTAGCGGCAGCATTTAGAATTCTTCGGGAAAATCGTCAATCGCGATCCAAAAAACAAGAAAAATCAGCCCAAGCTTTAACCCATTTCAGAATTCGAGTCATAGATTTACTAGAAACTTATTTAGAATGTGCCCCATCAATGGCAATTGTACTTGATATGTTGCTTCCCCTCTTTACTTTATTAGAATATTGTATAAAAGATCCGTATCAAAAACCTCTTTATAATCGAGTTCGATCTTGTTTAAAAATATTATCAATGGTAAAAAAATTTAAAGATACAGAAAATGTTGATGAAGAATTATTAATAGTAATATTAAAGGTAATTATATAATACTTCATATCAACTTACTTGAAATTATACTTTATATCAACATATAATTAGAAAAAAAAATTGTACATTTTAAGGCTTTAATAGAGAAAGGAGAAAGAACCACATCAATTTATCATGAAATGAGTGATAAATTAGCTGAGTGCTGTACGTTCCTCGTGAGATGTGCGCAGCAAGCTAGTGTATCTACAGATACAATAATTAAAATTTATGGAGAAAATTTAACGGCCTTTTTCAAAAAAAGAGATTGTGTACTATCCCCTCTGTTATTTAAGAGCATACTACAATTACAATGGGAGGGTAACTGGCAGCTAGCTCCTTTACTGGTAAATTTTTGGTTTTCATTTTAGTAGATTAATTAAGTTTTAAATAATAAATAATTTTAATATTTATTTTTATAGGTTGATTTTGCTTTTGATAGTACTGTGAGGTCTTTTCGTAGAGGATATGCTCTTGAACTTCTAATAATCTTTTATAATAATGGTCGATTAGTCCATTTAGATACCAGACATTCTGATATAAGAATGAAACTGGAAAAAACGTTATGCAGAAATACTATAACCACACTCCAAGAAATAATTAATATGCACAAAATTGAAAATGAACAAGTTGTTACATCTAATGGCACTGCAATAAGAAAGGAGGTCAGACAAAGATATATTTTTCTTCTATTAACATTATTACGAAGTATCTATATGCATCATTTAAAACAAGCATGGAATTGGGACGACATTGGGAATATACTCACAACATACAGAGCTCATGTATCACTTGCGAAAGATACGAAAGTAGCATACAATAGGTTAGCTGTGCAGATTGGAATTCCAGTGAATATGTAAGTATACTAATTGACAAAAGTATAACGTTAATTTTATTGTTATATTGTTATATAAAATTAAATAATAATATTCGTTTTATTATCTTAGATCACAGAAAAAAGCTAAAAACAAACAAAATGCTATGGTAAATGGGGAGATCAAAGATGCTACAAATAATGTAGAGCAATTAAATAGTATACAAGAAAATGGAAGTATACAAAGTGATTCAGATACTTCTACATCAAAGAGGCATGAATTAAAAAAGAAGAAAAAAAATAAAAGTAAACAGAGAGATAAACAATTATTGAAAAAGGAAGCTCGGATGTTGCGACAAAAAGTAACGTCTGAAGGATTCGAATCTTTTAATTTCAGTTCTTTTGTTCTTAGTGACGAATCAGATAAAGATGAATCGCTCCTTGAGAATGAAAATTCTCAAATTGGACAGACTAGTTCTAATTCTTCACAAAAGAGGATGCTCAAAAGTATATCAGGTGGTAATAAAGCGAAAAAAAGAAAAAGTACGCAAACTGCCTGATATATGAAATAAAAATGAATTGTTATTTTTATATAAGCATTTATAAAAGTATGTATTAAAGAGTTCTTTTTGTACAGCATTAAAATATATAAATAAACCTTTTACATAAGCTATTAACGTTATATTAATATATTAAATTATATTAATGAACAAGTTTCTTCCACATCTTTTATTGTAAATTTTCATTTCGTGAAAAATATAAATTTTTAAATATAAATTTATTCTAAAGAATGAGAATGTATGTTAAAGAGTATATGAAATCATTTTTAACGTTACGTTTCATGGTATTTTAATGGTAGAGGAATTGCTTATTAACTGTTACTAATAATGTTACAAAATCATTCGCATTAATCCAAAGGTACGGTCTTAAACACAATTGTGACAAAGAGAGATTCTATAGAGGGGATGTCATCGTTTTAATTTTAATACCATCAGTGGCGCGTACTTTTGGAAATTTCATATGGTGCCGTTATGTGAGGAAATTAAAATACTGCGAGGGAATACTAGTAAGGGAATAAATACATCAAAATAATAACATCCTCCACCCCTAAAAGTTTAAGTTGCCGGACCTGTACGCTATTGTCGAGACCTATTTATACGCACGTGTATAACCGTAGTTATAGTCATAACTTTCGAACTAGTAGATTTCTTGCCCCTTATACTTCCTGATCCTACATGTCGTAAACTACGAGATTGTAAAAAAGTTAACAATTTTTGGTCCTCTAAAATAACATTAATTGATATTTGTGTAGTAAATATTCTTTATTATTGTCAAAATATAACCTAACTAAAATTAAAATCAATATACTCATATCATATTAAGGTTAACCACGAGATAAGAATATTCCTCTACAGTATATATTGTCCGTTTAATATTTCTAAATATATTTTTATATAAATATTTGAATTTTCATCTGTAATAAGATGAAAAACGAACCTAAAGAAGTGAACACAAAGAGTGATAAGTGGTATGAAGAATATCCTAAAGAAGAGGAACCATGTAAACATTCAAAATCTGAAATGGAAATATCGAATTTAAAAGATGAAGCAAAAAGATATTTAGATGCAGAAACTTCTGTTTACCAATTAAAAGAATCAAAATGTACTGATTCAGAAACAGCATGGTTAAGAACAGCATTAACACAGGGTACAACCTCAGATAAAGTAGCAGCTGCTATCGTATTAGTGCAAGACAATCCAAAATACAATTTAACTCGACTTACAAAGCTTATAAATCAAGTACGAGTTGCAAAACATAATCAATGCAATATGATGATAAAATCTTTAAAAGATCTGTTTTTATCAGATCTACTTCATCCTAAATTTAAATTATTGAAATTTGAAGAACAAAATTTAGATGAACTTGACAAATTTAGTTCTGGAGATGCACTTATTAAATTAGGTTTATCAAGAAAAAAACTAATGGCTCATTGGTATTTTGAAGATCAATTACATGAACAGTATGAACATTTTGTAATGTCTTTAGCTACTATTGCATCTGATACTGTGGATGCAAATCGTGAAATAGCAATATCAGTGATGACAGATTTATTAATAGGAAATGTTGAACAAGAACATAAGTTATTAGAATTGATTGTTAATAAAATAGGAGATCCAAGTAGTAAAATAGGATCTAAAGTTATATTTTGTCTAAATAAGTTATTATATGAACATCCCAACATGAAACTTGTTGTATTACGAGAAGTTGAAAAATTGTTATTTAGAAAAAATGTAGCACAACGTGCTCAATACTATGCAATATGTTTATTGACGCAATTTCTTCTAACTAAAAAGGATGAAAAGCTTGCTTCTACACTTATTGAAGTCTATTTTGCCTTTTTTAAAGCTTGTTTAAAGAAGGGAGAGCCAGATTCTAGAATGATGGGAGCAATTTTAGCTGGTGTAAATAGAGCATATCCATTTGCAAAAATGGATTCAGATATGTTGAATGATTATATAGACTCTGTATACAAAGTTGTACATATTGGATCTTTTAATGTTTCTTTAAATGCACTTAACTTATTATACCAGGTAAGTATGTAAATTATAATATATTAATTATAAGGGGTCCAACATTTTTATTTTTTTTTTTTTGTTCCTGTAGATTACAGGTAAAGATGAAGCTCAATCAAACAGATTTTATTCAACCTTTTATCGGAAATTATTAGATCCACAAATTGGGGTGGCAAATAAACGTGCACTGTTTCTTAATCTATTATTCAGAGTTCTCCAAAATGATTGTAACAAACAACGTTCATATGCCTTTGTCAAAAGAACTTTACAAATCATATTATATTTTCCTGCAAATATGGCATGTGCTACTTTATATGTAATATCTCAAGTTTTACAGACACATAAGGAATTAAAAACTTTGTTATTAAAACCTCGAGATTTTATCGAAATTGAAAATGAAGATCTTGAATCTAAAGATAGTTCATTAAGTCCAGAAAATGAAAATATCTCTAATCTTTCTAATGATAGACCCAAATTAGAAGACTCCATTTTATTAACGAATGTTATATCTGATCACAATATTGATAAGGAAATTAAATTTGAAAATAAAACAGGAAATAACATAGAAATTGATTTCAATTCACATAAGGAATATGACCCCTTTTGTCGCAATCCCCTTTATGCTGGAATAACTAGAGGTTTAAATACAGAGTTTATAACATTATCTGAGCATTATCATCCAAGTGTTGCATTATTTGCAAATACTATTCTTGAAGGTACTTCAGTACAGTTATTTTCACATGTATTACTTACATATAAAATCAATTTAACATATTAAAATTGTAATTTTTATAATTATAGGAAAACCAATCGATTACACAGGAGACCCGTTAGAAGATTTATCCTTAATGCGTTTTCTAGATCGTTATGTTTTTAAAAATCCAAAAAAGTTAGAAGATAAAAAAGTGCAGAGAAAGAATGACCCTTTAGCACGACGTGCAGGGTATACACCTAAAGGTATTAGATGTATTCCAGTTGATAGTATGTCATATCTCAATGAAAAAGAAGAGCGCATTCCAGTTGATGAATTATATTTATACCGATATTTAAAAAAGAGAAAAGAATTTAAACAAGAACTTAAAGTTGAAGACGATGATATAGAGAGTGTTAATAGCGAAGAATTTGACAACATGTTAGACAGATTAACAGATAATAAAGACTTTGGAGATTTAGATATTGCAGCTGATATTCAAACTAGAAGAAAGAAGAAAGGTATGTATCTATTTTTTGTAATTTACTTTTAATCTAGAAATTATTTTGAAGATATTTCATATTTTATGAAAACTAAAAATAAACATTTATTATATTTATAGATATTGAGGAAGAAGATGAATATTTTGATGATAATAAAAGTGAAGATAGTAATAATTCTCATGATATACATGAGTTAGAAGAAAATATAGATAAAGATAACACTGATGATGAATTACAGAATTTAAGTGATATTGACCTAGATGACGATGATGCTAGTGATTTAGAGTTTGACGAAGATATTGATGAAGCTTTGGATGATAATATTCAATCAAATATGAAGAAGCAAAATAAAAATTCAAAAGGAATCGATAGCAACATATTTGTATCAGCGGAAAAATTTGCGGAAATGTTAGAAGAACATAGTAAACAAAAAGGTAAAACTGGTGGCACAAATGTATTTAATACTTTGGATGGTGCAAGTTCGAAACAAATAGAATGGGAGATTAAACGACATCAGAAACTCAGAAATTCTTTAAATAGAAATAAGCGGAAAGGTTCCAAAATTTTTAAAAGAAATGTAAAAAGGGTTAAATATTAATTATAAAATAAATATATTTTACAAGCTTTTATATAGCATGCATTTCTTTCCGTGTTCGCTGTCACTAGAAAAATTGTGTATGTTATACGTTAACAATCTTTCAGTAGTAACAAACGTATTAAAGATTTAAGACATTTATAAATTACAAAAAATGGATGCTTTAATCGATACGTTATACAAATTAAGGAACTACACATATACCTACATACTAAAACATCTTTTTACTTTACTTTTATAATTACTAGACACAAAAACATTAATCTACATTACATGGTTGATACTGAATGTTGTAAAAAAGATAATTTAAATCGTTAAGACAGTTAACATATTTTCAATATGATGCATTATGTAAAAGATTAATTTACAAAAACAGTAAAAAGATTTATTTTTTTTTTTTTTGACAGAAACATTCGATACTTCCACTATAATAACACTATTATCTTATGTAAAAGTATTTTTATCATCAAAAAGGTTTTTACAAATTAAAAGATTATTTTCATTCATATTTCTGTACTTACTGTACACTGTCACGTTGTATTTGAATAAAAATAATCAAGCTTTCAACTTCTTTAGCAACAACCGCAATTATCGTATAATCATGCTCATCTATTTAAAAGTTAATTGCAAATTAAGCAGTCAGAGGAAAAATTACATAAAAAAAAAACGTTACATTCGAAATACATACTGTTCTAATTTACATCGGACATACTAAACTTTAACAATGAAAAATAAACCTTTTATTGATCCTTATACAAAAATGTAACAGTTGCAAAAGAAGTTGCGAGTATAGACTTTATGGAAGTATATTTCCTGTTTTTAAAGTTTAAGAGTAATTATATTTTGACTAACAATAACATAATAAAGATGGCCTATCTCTTAATTTTTAAGTTACCAATAATCGTAAAAAAAAACATTAAAATTTATAGTATGACTGTGCAATGATCAATAAATCTTCATATTTTTCATTTTGTACACGCTATTTTTTATATACGACATATTCTAAAGCGTGCTGTGTATGTATATCGGAAGGCTGAACGCTACTCTGCATCAGCTTTTACTGAACTTTCTTCGTCATGAGCAGGGCTATGCCATGTCAATCGTTCTTCATAAAACTTTATCACAATTTGCGGACATTTCTCATTGGCAATTCGAGCAGGAACTAAATCTGCATCATCTGTTCCTTTCCATTTCATTAAAAACATCAATTCTCCACTTGAATCTGTTGCACCAATGATTCGTTCAGGTTCCAAATTTCTGTCAAAACCTATGTGCAATTAAAATGAAGTAGTTAAAAACATGTTATATGTATATTATATAAATACATTGTTTAAAGAGCTAAAAATAAATTTTACCTTCAGGTTTCTTATCTTCAGTCATTTTTTTCTTAGTATGAGTAAGTACAGGACCACCTGATGAACTTTTTCGTTTCTTTTGTTCTTTATCTTCATGCCGCTTACCAGTGGCAGCTGCTTCTTTCTTTTTGCGTTGTTCTTCAAATTGTGCAATTAAATCTGGACAATCAAGATTTTCCTCTGGTTCCCATGTATTTTCTTCATTGGAATATCCTTTCCATTTTAGAAAATATTCAACCTAACAATATGTAGTTAACAAACAGTAATCTTAAGGAATATACAAGAAATATATATGTATAATATATATTCAAAATCACATACTTTTCCTTTGACCACTCTCCTATCTAAAACTTTTTCAACGCTGAATTCCTCTCCTCCTGCACTTTCTCCAGGAGATGATTCCTTCCCTTTGCTCATTCTGTTTTAATACTGCAAATATATTTTATATATAACAAAGGATGTTAAAATAAAAATTATAAACCAAATGACTAAAAAAATGTATTGACATTGAATATGCAGTCATAGTCAAAATAATTCGTTGTATATAAATAATAAATTCATAAAAAAAATAACTTTGGAAAAATTATTTCAGTATAAAATAACAATACATTCAACAATTTTATAAGAAAAAGGTTCAAAGATGCTAAGAGAAACGACCATGATGCAAAATGGCGGTACGACAGCCGGGAAGTAATCAAAGATTTTTCTTGTGAACTTACGGTAAAAGCTAATCTCTAATGAATAATATAAACTAATATTAATATTAATTATGATTATATCCGTAACTGCCTGACCACTATTTTTAATTATGATACTTACTTAGATGATAGGTACAAATTGGGCAAAGACGCAACTACGAACGATGCGGCGGGCTTTCTGGCGCTTTAGCGTCTTATTACCGCGTTGCCGCGAAAAATAACAGTGTGACCAACATATCATTCGCAAATGATTTTACAAATTTATTGTTCACTGAAGTAAAATAATATTTTATGTCATTGACATTTCTTTATAAATATCAATTAATTTAAAACACAAAACATCATAATTATTACAAAAATGGCATTAAAATATAATACATTTTTACTGTAAACAAAGGTTTTTGTTGGAATGTTAAATATTATCAATTTAAAGTATTTGTAAGTACATTATACATTAAACTTTTCTTAAAGAATATCATTTGTTTGGTAATTTTTATATAAAAGTTGTTAGTAAAACAAAATATGAAACTTTTTGATTTGCAATTCAATAAATATTTTGTTTAATATTGAAAATAATGGAGTTTGCTAGTGTACTGCAATCATTTCTAAAATTAATTTTTCTAACAAATAATTTAGCCAAATAATTAATATTTTAAATCTTTTATAAAAAATTATAATATATAGTATTATAACAAGAAGCATTATATACAGAATAGTATTAAAAATTATTTAACGTTATATAAAGTTTGTACTGTGCATGGTATTAAAGATTATTTTTGTAGATGGCACTATTATGTAAAATTTTAATATTGATCTTCCACTCTTTATAAAAGTTATGGATTAAACGACGTTGAAAGTTTGGAGTTTGGAGTTGGCATTGTTGGCATTGTTGGCAAGGACTTTCAAGGTATTGTTAAAATAGAATTTGTAAAGTAATAGTATGTGATTGAACCATGTAGTTTATTGATATTAAATAATTAATATTAAAATTTAATTATATTTTATAATTAATTCACAGAATAATACTCAAAATGGCTGCCCGATCAGTTATTAAATATTTACGTCCAAAAACTGTTGTATCTCAAATTCATAGATGTGCTTCACTCTCTGCATTTGAAATACAACATAAAACTCCAACTATTAAAAAGGTAATGCCCATACCAAAAGCTCATTATGGAGGACGACACACAGTTACTGTTTTGCCTGGTGCTGGAATTGGTCCAGAGTTGATGACCTATGTAAAAGAGGTACAACAAAATTTTTATATACTTTTAGTAAAAAATGATCTGTTAGGTATATGTCATTACTTGTATACTCTTTAAATTATTATATTAAATGTCCTGTTAAATTTTTAAACAATATGTTAAAGCAGAAAGTCTTATATAATCTTTTTATATATTATTTTATAGGTTTTCAGTTATGCAGGTGTACCAGTAGATTTTGAAGATGTAGATATTGATCCAAATGCAGATGACAATGTTGATTTACATTATGCTATTACATCAATTCGTAGAAATGGTGTAGCACTAAAAGGGAACATTGAAACTCGTAGTACAGAAGCTGGTGTACTTTCCCGAAATGTTGCTCTTCGAAATGAGTTAGATCTTTATGTAAATGTCTTACATTGTGTATCATATCCTGGGGTAAATTCACGACATAAAAATATTGATATTGTTATTGTGAGACAAAATACAGAGGGGGAATATGCTATGTTAGAGCATGAAAGTGTACAGGGTGTTGTGGAAAGTATGAAGGTTATTACAACTACTAATTCTGAACGTGTTGCAAGATATGCATTTGAATACGCTAAGCGAAATGGAAGAAAAAAAATTACCACAGTTCATAAAGCAAATATAATGAAGCTTTCTGATGGGTTGTTTTTAGAAACATCAAAAAGAGTTGCAAAAGATTATCCAGATATTATTCATAATGATATGATTATTGATAATACTTGTATGCAATTGGTCTCCAATCCACATCAGTTTGATATAGTGTTAACAACCAATTTATATGGGGCAATTGTATCAAATGTAGTATGTGGTTTATTAGGTGGTGCTGGATTATTATCAGGTAAAAATTATGGTGACCATTATACAGTGTTTGAACCAGGTACTCGTAATACTGGTACAGGCATTGCTGGGAAAAATATTGCTAATCCTATTGCAATGTTAAATGCTGCTGTTGATATGTTGCGTCATCTTGGACATAAGCATCATGCTACATTAATTCAAAATGCTATCAATAGAACTATTAATCAAGGTATACATACTCGTGATCTTGGTGGACAAGCTAGCAGTAGAGAAGTTGTTGATGCTATAATGAAATACATTAAAACAGCATCTGATTAAGACTGATACAGTGTATCTTGTTAAAACTAATATGAGCGGAAGAGTTAAAAAGTAAGTAGTATTTGTATTAAAAAAATGAAGTATTCAGTATTTGAAGTTAGTTTTTATTTGAAAATAGAATCTAAGTACTACTTTTTTACATAATTCCAATGTTTATTGAGACATTTATCATATCGCGATACCAGTTCTTCTATTGCATCGTTGAAGAATTGTTGTCCAACTTGCGATAACCATTTTCACGTCGCACTTCGACCTTTTTCATCAGAGCCGTATCACTTTGGAACGTCTTTTTTTATTGCCCCAAAGACATAAAAGTCATAAGGGGAAAGGTCTAGGTCTGGATTGTACGGAAGTTGCTATACGTTTCACTTGAATTTTTCTAGTATATTCTTTGTGGATCGTGCCGAGTATGAATGTCCGATCCGACGAACGCTATATGTTTCACGATTGATAACAGATGAAAGGCAATCGTTATGTCGAAAATATCAATATAACCTTAGAACACAAATATTGAGAAATGTTGTCACTTTGCTGCCAAGTTTGCTCGAGATATTTTTAATACACAAAAAGTTATAGACGAATGCAACTTACTTTTTCACTCACCTTCGTAATAATGTAGAATCATATATATTTAATTTTGCTTTTTAGAAAGAATATTCATTGTGTTTGGTATAATGTTAAAATATCATTGCAGTTGACAACAGTAAATGTATTCTCTACTTAAAAGGAATTCTATACAATTGTGTAAATCGCACAAAATTGTAACAATTTTTAAGTAAAATGACAAATTTGATACCTGTATTATAGTGATATTTCATGTAATATAAAGACATTGTAATATATTGAATTATTAATATTCAAAATTTGTAAAATATATGCTATAAGTACCAATATCAATAGAAATTAAATATTGTAATTATTCTTATAAGACGTGTTAGAGATGTAAATTTCTTTTATTTGCATGTGAAATATTTCAGATGCAAATAAAAATATTTTCTTGCAATTATGTAATATTTACACATGTCTTTAATAATTTTACGCTAATGATAATTCACTGAACAAATGATTTAGAATACAATATATCCGAGGACTCAATTTAGTTTATTTCATTTACAAGATGTTTAGATAGTGAAAAATATTTAATATTAACAATATTGTATTAAAGAATATATAAAAATTATTAAAATCTTGATCAGTGAAAATCCTGATATGATTCAATTTTGTAGAAGTTGTAATGCTAATTCCTCATCTACTTTTAAATCTGTATTGTCTATTTCATGACATGTTCTTTGTTTCTTCTTTTTCTTTTTGTATTCATCTTGTGTTATGAGTTTTCTTTTAGATAATCTGTAAATGATAAAAAAATGTGTACCAAAAATAAAATTAATATTAAAAATAAAACAAATACATTTTTGTAGACATAATGAATTTAATACAAGTTTTTAAAATGCGAACCTATGTATGCTGCTTTCTTCTTCACTTTCCTGTGTTTCTGGAACATTCATAATTTCTTTATAATTTTCTTGCTGCTTGCCATAAATTTTATCTGGATCTGGTAACCAGGATAAATCTAAATCACTGTCTGCCTCCTCACTAGCATAGTCGTTTATAGTATTCTCAATTTCATCTCGATCATCTTCATCATTTTTATCATTTATTTTCTTCTTGCTAGCTTTTAGTTTCCTTTTTTCTTCTCTATGTTTTTCTTTTATTTTTTCCCTAAAACGTTGCTTATCAAATTTATCTTCTTCGTGTAATATCCGTTTAGCTATTTCTATGTTAATTCCAGAACCTTCTTCATTTTCATATTGTCTAGCTAATTCGGAAACTTTATCTTTAGAGGGATTTAGTAATTCCTGTAAAGTGAAATATGTTATGATTGCACATTTGAGAGATTCATATTTATAATTAATGGAAAAAGCAAGACAAAATGAATCAAACCTCTCCTCTATCATCAAAAGTAATTTTTTTATTTGGTACTATTTTTTTTCGAAGAATTTTTTTAGCTATTGCAGCTTTTGTAACGGCTTTCTTTTTGTTCACATTTTCGTCCTGTTTATCGTTGATTTCAATTGGTATATCATCAAGGTTTATATTTTTTCGTTTCACAGTTAATATATCATCATCATCGCTATCATCTGTATAAGAAAGTAAATATTAACATTATTAATAAATAAATATAAAGATATAAAGATATAAATATAAAGATAAATTTTAACATTTATTTTTATACCAAGTGCAAAGTTATTTGGACTCATTGTCTGAGATCTAATTTCTTCTTCTTCTTTATTTTCTTTATAGTCACTTATTCGCTCATCTACATTACAGTTTAATTTATCATTAGCAGTAAATTGTTTCATTTTTTCACTATTTTTATCAGATGGTTGTCGTTTTTGTTCCATTCTTTGAAGGAATCGAATTCTTGGAGGTATGGCTAAACCTAAAGATCTAAAATAAAAAAATCAATTGCAAAACAATAAATCAAAAGTAGCTTATGCCATTAAAATTATTATTACGTGTATTTATATATATATACTATACCTTGCAAATAAATCGGTATTTAATGCACGAACATTAAAGATTTCTTTATCTTTCATTAAGAAGACTGATTTTATATATGATACAAATGCTCTTTGAGCACTTTCTTTTAACAAAACATCTCTTGCTAATAGTGCTTCTATTTTACGTTGTGGAGACAGCAATTTATTTGGGTTAATTCTAAACATGTATTATTTGAATATATAAACATTATAAGTTGTTTAATTATTTATTTAAGAAAGATTTTTAACTCACTCTATCATGGATATTGGAATTTTGCGTTCTTTAAGTTTTTCAACCATTTTTTCTTCAGATGGTAATAAAACCAACAAGCATTCACCATTTCGTTGAAATCTAGCTGTTCTACCAGCACGATGTATATAAGCATTTACATCTTCAGGACAGTCCATTTGTACAACCCAATCCACAGCAGGGAAATCTAAAATTTATCTAGATTATGAATAGCGATATTCAAGCTAATTCAGAATTACGTGAAGAATCATTCTTTTTCCTTACCTAACCCACGTGCAGCAATATCAGTTGCAAACAAAACTGCAGATTGTTTTTTACAAAAAGTTTCGTAAATTTCCATTCTTCTAAGTTGATGTAATGTACCATACAGTGCTAACAAACTTATACCAGGTCTTAATCGACAAAGTACTTCAAATATATATTTTACCTGAAAGATAATAGATACCATAATATTACTCTTCATATTTAGTTGAAATAAATTATAACAAATATTGCTATACCTGTTTACAACTGGAGAAAAAAACAATAATTTTTTGTTTTAAATGATTTCGTATGAATGACCATAACATTGAAACTTTGTCTTCTAAAGCGCAAACAATATAACTTTGTTCAAGTGCTTCAGGTGTAGTATGTGTAGCATGTTCATGAACAGACACATACATAGGATCTTTCAAACTCAATCTGGCCAAGTCTCTTACAGATCTGTTAAAAAATTAAATAATCATAATCTAATAAGGATAAAGAATGATTATATTTTACTTCTTTTTTAATATGCATACTTTGTTTGTGTTGCAGAAAATAAAAGAGTTTGTCGTTTTGGAGGTAGATTCTCAATAATAGAATTCATAGTTTGCTCAAAACCCATATCCAAACATCTATCAGCTTCATCTAATACCAATACCTACAATTGTGATAGATAAAAGATGCAGATAAATAAAAATACATTGTTATTATTTAATTATTATTTATCTGTTTAATGATGATTAAATTAATTAACATTTTCACATCAAATTATCCACTTATATTCCTGTATCTATTTACCTGCATATTTATACAATCAAATAATGGATTTTCATCCATATGTTGTAAGAGACGACCAGGAGTACATATAACAATATTGCATTGATCCATACGTCTTTTTTCGAATTTTAGATCTTTTCCACCAATGATAAGACCAGCAGAAATATCATGATGTCGACCAACTTTTCTTAGTGTTTCATATATTTGATAAGCAAGTTCTCTGGTTGGTGTAATAACAAGTGCTCCAAGTCCATCTAATCTTGTCCATTGTTTGCAATATAATATCTCTAAGACCTTAAACAATTTAGGACCTTTATTATAAATTTTTGTTACAAATTACTTTATTAAAGTATTACATAAATTTAATGAAATCTCTTACTGGAATAAGAAACGCCAAAGTTTTCCCACTGCCAGTTTTTGCTGCTCCTAATATATCATTTCCACGCAATGCTAATCCAATACTTTGTCTTTGAATATCTGTCATTTCAATATAATTATTTTCTGTCAGACCCTTTAAAGTTTTCGGTGAGAGTGGAAGATCTATAAATTTTATTATTTTCGTTTCATCGATCTGTAAACATATAAATCTTATAAAATTTTACAAATTTTACAGACTTAAAAAAAAAAAAAGAATTAGAACTTACAGTATCATATTTAGATTGTAGATTAGTAATTATTTTTGTTTCAGGAAATGGTTTTTTCTTCGTATTGTAAATTTTCACTTTCTGTTTCTTTGACATTGTATATTAGATTTATCTGAGAAACGTTGCATATAACCTATTTATGAGGTTATGTGAACAGCTGATGCATATAATTACAGCGCCACTGTACAAGAAGGGGCTAACAGCAACACTGTTACTTCACTTACTATGTACATATCAAGAATACATATTTGAATATTTAAATAGAAAAGCGAAGTAGACTAATATTTGTATTTAAACTATATGCAACGAATACATTATATGTATTTATAATTTTCTTTAAAAGCGAAAAAGTATACGAAATATAAAATAAATAAAAATAATTATTTGAATTATTAATTTTCTTAGTAAAGTATATGTATGTATATATATCTGTTTTTAAGTTTTTAACAGATAATACATATCATCGGTAATTTATCGATAGAATTAATTAAATGTTTAAGATAAGTAATTGGCCTTATAATATAAAAGTTGTAGTATCCTATAAGTACATATATGGTATTAATTGCTGCACAAATAATTTGAATGACTTTATTTATAGATTAATTAATCTTTAGTAGTGTGATAAACTGACAGAAATATCATAATTTGAAATAATTATTTCCCAAAATAATCTTAGCTTATATTATTGATTAATACATTATATTAATTAGCACATTAGATTCGATCAGTGACTAATACGATTATTTTTGGAAGATTAAAAATAGATGAATGAATCTATCAATGAACAAATATACTTGTATATCACGTAAAAAAAATTACCTTTTACTGGTTCAAATTCGTTGCGATTAATACTCTTCAACGTGATAAATATTGATTTCCATTCGGACCGAATAGAGAACTCTTATAAAGTAACTTAAGTCGGGAAGTAGTTAATCAAAAGTATCGAGGAAGTAATTAATTGAAAGTTTCATAGTTAAACGATGACCACATTCGTTGACGGAACAATTTCTTTTTTTTTCTCGAACGAACTTTTGTAAGTATATATAATGTAACAGTACGACATTCAAGATATAATTTCGCTTGTATTCTCATAAGAAAAATCTCGATGATGAAAAGATTTCTACCCTGGGTAGATCATAATGCACCACATTTTCGATGTGCCACGTGTTATCTGAATCAGTGTCAATAGAAGAAACGCGGGATTGTAATTAAAATACACATGTGTGGAATTCATGTGGATCGTTGCATCGGCGTTTACGTGAAAGAGAAGCGGGGAGATAGAATATTAGAAAGGAGGGATCGAAGTAGAAGAAGAGGAAACGCGTGGGGAAGGGCGACTGCATTGTGACAACGATTACATTCAGATAAATTTCTCGGGCTTTCTCGACTTCACATCCGACCCATCGGTTCGTTAGTGACTTTACCGATAGTGCGCGTTCTTTTTACGGTGATTGGTATCAGAAAAAGTTCCCTGTGCAAAACATGATTTGACGAAGAAAGGGTAGCATGCGGCGGGACCACGTGAAGCAGCAATGGAGAACACTGCGACTGCCTCGCAATATCCACTCCGTTTCTTGGGCATTGTGTCTTCTCGTAGCATTAGGACTGTATCCGGTGCTAGCCGATATTATCTTGCAAGACATGGGTAAATGTGCTACAATTCTTTCTAAGTTACAATTTGACCAACTTAACGATCAGTTTGACTTTGTGTCTTGACGAATACGTATACGATTTAGGACAGTAAAACGACGGGTCAAAATGTATACGCTATTTCAAAGCAGATTTTATGATCGTATGTCTGTATTTCGTAATTTGTAATAATATCTATACCGAACAAACCTGAATGAGCATGTATATCTAAAAAGAAATAATTCTTTAAAATATAAAATTCCAGTTATATAGGTTAAATGATCACCGTGTGATATGTACAAGTACACGAGTTGAAATAATCATTCTGTGAACTATGTAATAGCAAGTCCATTTGCTAGTGAATGTCTTTTTAAGTGATCTCTATTGCATTAATTGAGCCACTGTTCGTAGCATGCAAAACTGTGTGTTACACTCTGGAAAAGAGGACTTGTTAATGAAAGTGGTTTAAACGCGATGAGTTACGTCTTTCGAGATCAGGGGTTATTGGGTTTCTAGGGGTTATTGGGTTGTTCATCGTGCCGTCATCGTATGATTATGCTTATTTAATTGCATCTTTCCCTTTCCTTGTAAAATCATAAGTTTCGGCTAAAACAGGTTCATTGCTAGTTAAGAACTTACATATGCTATACATATGCTATCGCTATATCTATCTATGAAATGTATCTACGTGAAATTTTATTGCGATGCAAGTATGTTTTTAACGATATTCTGATCGTTGAAAACTTTAACATTGAAGAAAGTGTATGTAAATTTTATTTATAGAAACATCTTGAAATATCTTTTTCATGAAAACATGTCTAGAATTGTGTATGCAAGAACTTTGTTAAATAAGAAATTCTAGAAAAATCATACTTTTGACGTTATTCAGGCATATGTTAGTAATCATTTAAAGTGAACGCGAATCACAGTATTTCACAATTTCAGAAAAGAATATCGTAGACCTGATGGATGGTACGGGAATACACCAAGAGCCCGTTGGAGTGATCGTAACTGAAAATCGTTGCCACAGAAATGATACAATAGCATATGACATTACGGAAAGCGCGCTATTGACGATCAATACGAACACTTTGTTTTCGACTGGTATACCGCGTGATTTTTCCATTTTAGTCGTCGCCAAGCCAAAAATCGGTTAGTACTCTCTTTAATTGATTTACATTTATCCTGATCGTACTTTTACGGATCATAGATTATAATCACATAG
Source organism: Bombus soroeensis (assembly GCA_014737365.1). NCBI lineage: Eukaryota > Metazoa > Arthropoda > Insecta > Hymenoptera > Apidae > Bombus > Bombus soroeensis. The sequence goes on from JACXIL010000207.1 coordinate 3,783,256, forward strand.
ATAAGATAATAACCGATACAATTTAACGATCACAAAATTAGGATCCTCGGCTGCCACGTTGTTTGCGATCTACAGCGACAGTGGTGAGGAACAGTTGGTACTATCATTAGGCAATGATGTCACTCTTTACTACAGTACAACTCCGGATGATGAGGATAAACCAATTTCGTTTGGTATTGATATATCCGATGGAAAATGGCACCGTCTAGGAATCAGCATCAAAGGCGATACTGTTACGCTAATTCTCGATTGTACTCAACAAATTTCCAAAGAATTAAGTAGAAATCTTGACGAAACGATTAGCGTCAGCGGTATCATAATTATCGGCCAACAGATCGTCGATGGTAACATGTATATGGTCAGTGGAGAATATTCAAATTAATCGTGCTTCATTACAATATACGAGTTTAATTCTACGCGAAATCTAAGACGGAATCTAGTTTAACAGTTTGTTCGTTTATTTCGAATCATTCATAGGGTGGTCTGGAAATGTTGAAGATTGCACCGATACCAGACGCAGCTTATGAAATTTGCACCATTTTCGCGCCAAATTGTAGAAGTCAATCGAGACAAAGTGATCATTCGAATATGCGGAATTATGATCCCGTCGTGCGTACAACTTCGTCTACTTATTACGAGGGTACAAATATTGGCGACAGTCAGACAGTCCCAAGTTCTAGTTATCCGGTTAAACCCTTCTCAACCGCTGGATCGTATTATGAAACAAATTACGACAATCTGCACCTGCCTCGAAGTTATGGCAGAACATCTGAGAGATCTGGACCAAATGTTTCGTATAATGAGCAGGATGAAAATTTAGTAAAAGGAATGGAGGATGATTATGAGAACGGGAGTGAAGAAGGAAACGAGGATACCGAAAACAGCGACAAATACAAGTTAGCTTATAGGCCAGTGAATGTAACAGATGCAGCGAGACCAACTGTGGAGACGTTCCTTCACAATCAAAGTGCCGTGAGTTAATCGTTATAATAATAGACGATAAAACGTGTTTTTCATTTGCTTAAAAATATAACATATTGAACTTGAGAAAAATATTGAGTAAAGGAATATAAATAATGACCTTTTATTTATTAAATAAACGCTTATGTAGGTTTTCAACAACATCGATTCAGTCGAGGTAGATCGCTATCAAACGACAACGCCAGAAATTTCTAAAACTTCCGACAATTTAACTAAAGAAGTTCAAGGAGGTTTGAAATATTCGGAATCGTTGGAAGGATCGTATTACAATCCAGCTTATTATAGTAGTAGGGGTTCGCCTGGGCCACGGGGATTTCCGGGGCCTCCAGGGGTGCCTGGGCCACCTGGTAAAAAAGGAGAACCAGGAAGAGATGGGTTAGCAGGTTTGCAAGGCACGGCTGGCCCACCGGGAAACGTGTTCATAATTCCAGCACTTAACCAGCAAGGAAACGAAAAAGGACCGGATACTCAAGCGGAAGCTCTGAGACAAATGCTTTCACAGCATATGTTGGCTATGAGAGGTGCCGAAGGTCCTATGGGTCTTACAGGTATTGCTGGACCCGAAGGACCACCTGGACCTCAAGGTCAAAAGGGAGAACCTGGAGAAGTTGGCGAACCTGGACCTCGTGGCGAAAGAGGTCAATTTTATAAATTCTTTCCTGTATACAGTCCTAAAGTTCCATTAGTTTATTAAGTTGGATATTTAAATGTTATAACAGGATAATTTGGACAAAACAAACATTGAAATATTTAATAAATTCATACAGGTATTCCTGGAAATACTGGCAGGGAGGGTAGACGAGGTCGACCTGGGAGAGACGGAGAAAGAGGTTTAAGTGGACCACCAGGAATGAAAGGAGAACAGGGTGTGCCTGGACAGCCTGGATTACCAGGAGATAAAGGCGAACGAGGATTTGTAGGTGCCACCGGTGAACAAGGTTTACCAGGTCACGAAGGAATGCAGGGTGATGATGGTCCTCCAGGTTTACCAGGCTTACCGGGTGAAATGGTGAATAACAAAAATATTATACAACAATATACTTGTATCCATATAGAAACGGAAGATTGTACTTTTTAAATTACTTTAGGGACCTAGAGGATTCATAGGCCCACGAGGTTTTCCTGGATTACCAGGGAATCCAGGTATTCCTGGAAGCGAAGGTCCACCAGGTGCAAAAGGCAATACTGGTCCACCGGGCCCTCCAGGTGTGCCAGGTTCTCCCGGTCCAATTGGACCTGTAGGACCACCCGGACCTCAAGGTCTTTTGGGTCCAACTGGTTTAGTGGTAAATTAATTAGATACAATTTTTTAAAAAGTGTTTGCTTTTTCTTAAATCTTCTACGAAGTTATTTAACAATTTTATCAGGGACCACAAGGGAAGCCAGGAATTCCTGGTCTGTCGGGAGCAGATGGATCTCCTGGTCATCCGGGAAATCCAGGTGTTCCTGGAATGAAAGGTGAACAAGGGCCTCAGGGGCCGCTAGGTCCAATAGGCTTCCCGGGAGTCCGTGGCATGAAAGGCGACGAAGGCAAACGTGGATCGCCTGGTGAACGCGGAGAAAAGGGTGAGAGAGGTCCGGAAGGAGAGAAAGGTGACATTGGCGCGAAGGGAGAACCTGGATTATCAGGCCCACAAGGAATTCCTGGATTGGAAGGTTTAGAAGGACCAAAGGGTTTTGAAGGGCCACGTGGTGAAACCGGTTTAGTTGGACTACCTGGTGAAAAAGGTAAAACTGGTCCTCCAGGTTTTGTTGGATATCCTGGAAATGTTGGTGAGAAAGGTGATAAAGGTCAGCCAGGAAGAGAAGGCCCTAGTGGAGATAAAGGAGAAAGGGTAAAAAGAGCCTATCAAGTAAAATTTAATACAATGAGATTTATCATTTCGTTATTTTAGGGTAACAATGGCGCGTCAGGAGAACGTGGTGAACCAGGACCTAGGGTACGTAAGGAAATACATAATAATATTAGCGATGATATTGTCACATATATCGATACATAAAAGAATTAATAGAATATCTTTTATAAAGGGATTTAGAGGTGCTCGTGGAAGAAGAGGTGCCGAAGGATTGCCAGGACCGAAAGGTGATACTGGACAGCCAGGCCCTCCGGGATTACAAGGAGAATCTGGTACGCCAGGAGTCGAGGGACCTCGTGGATTTGTGGGATCTCCTGGGCAAGCTGGTCTCAATGGTAAAGATGGAATCCCTGGTCCTTCTGGAGAACGTGGGCCAGTGGGTGATTCTGGGCCGCCAGGTCCACCAGGTGCGCCTGGTGTTATCGGACCGCAAGGTCCAGCTGGTGAACCTGGACAACCAGGAGAACCTGGAAGTCCAGGAAATCCAGGAGCTCCCGGGGAATCAGGTTCCCCAGGAGAGCAAGGCAAAGAAGGACCACAAGGGCCACCTGGTTTACAAGGAAAAGAAGGTTCACCAGGTCCTGGTGGTCTACCAGGATTTCCTGGTGAACGGGGAGCAAATGGTTTACCGGTTTGTATTTGTCTGTCTTTCTAATAATACAATAACTAAAGTTTTCAGGATAACGTGTTTTCATTAGTTGAACCCTTCTCTATAAAACAGGGAATGCCAGGTGCAAAAGGAGAGATAGGACCACCTGGGCTTCAAGGTCCATCAGGCGATAAAGGTGCTCAAGGAGAATCTGGGAAAGATGGCGAATCTGGACCTCAAGGAAAGCAAGGACCTAAAGGACCACCTGGACCAGTCGGATTGAAAGGCGACAGGGTAATAATAACATACAAGTGTATAAATAAGTTACTAAAATGATAATAAAGGGATGCCGAAATTATGAATCATATTAAATAATACATATTCTTATCAGGGTGAGCCTGGACCAGTTGGTCCTACTGGGCGAGATGGTTTACCAGGGCAACGTGGTTTGCCAGGTGCTCCTGGTCCTGTTGGAGTGCCAGGAGAAGATGGAGACAAAGGAGATATTGGACCACCTGGTGAAAAAGGGTTTAAAGGATCTCAAGCGGAAACAGTAAGCATAATGTAATTGTAATCATACGACAGCATAATAATAAAATCTAAATTATGATTTACTTTTCACAGGGACCTCCAGGAGCACCTGGCGCACAAGGACTTCGAGGTGAACCTGGTGCTATCGGCCTACCAGGAGAAAAGGGACCACCTGGAGAAATTGGGAGGCGAGGATCAAAAGGCGAAGATGGCCCCGTTGGTGCATCAGGCCCTCCTGGTCCCGTAGGGCCACAAGGATTGCCTGGCCCATCAGGATTAAAAGGAGAAGTAGGAGATACTGGCATAGTTGGTCCTGTGGGACCTGCAGGAAATCCAGGTGAACAAGGTCCAAGGGGCCCTAAAGGGTCTGAAGGTTTGCAAGGTCCTCCGGGAGTAGAAGGTCGTCAAGGAGCAAAAGGAGAATCTGGAACGGTAGGACTTCCAGGTTTAATAGGCCCAGAAGGAAAACAAGTAAGGAACGATACTATAATTATTTCAATAAAAATTTACGAAAACAAATTTTACGTTATTATAATTTAACGAAACGTGCATCGTAGGGGGAAAGAGGCCCTCCAGGACCAAAAGGAGAAGAAGGTAAGAGTGGACCTCCAGGACCGCCTGGAAGTCGTGGCATAAATGGTCCAGAAGGACCAAAAGGTAATGCAGGACCACCTGGCTTTCCTGGACCTCCAGGAGAACCAGGTTTAGTCGGCCCAAAAGGGGAAGCTGGTAAGAATGGCGAAGATGGCAAACCAGGAGATCCTGGCGCACCAGGAGAGATTGGACCTCCGGGAAAGGAAGGATTACCTGGCCCTGCTGGAAAACAAGTATACAGTCTTGACAATGATAAACCTTAAAGATTTGTTTTAAACATATAACAGTATTGAATCAATAATGAAAATTAATTTATTATTTAGGGATCCGAAGGTCCGGCGGGAGTGCAAGGTAGTCCAGGTTTACCTGGTGAAAAAGGAGACATAGGGCTGCCTGGGGCGCAGGGACCTCCAGGTTCCACAGGATCTCAGGGTCTTCCAGGACCATCAGGTTTGCCAGGTGTAAGAGGATTGCCAGGACTTGCTGGAGAAAATGGTCCGCCAGGGATGTCAGGAGCTGTTGGTGCTCCAGGAAAAGTTGGACCGGTTGGACCAAAAGGTCCAAAGGGTGACAGGGGTAAACGTGGAATCAAAGGGCATCGAGGTGAATTGGGACATGTTGGAGTCAAAGGGGAACAGGGTGAGAAGGGAGAACAAGGACCACGAGGTGCTCTAGGACTCGAAGGACCCAAGGGTAACCAAGGGCCACCAGGTTTATTGGGTTTCAAAGGAAACGATGGACCTCCAGGACTTCCAGGAATAGAAGGAGCAATAGGACCCAAAGGAAATGCTGGGAACGATGGACCAAAAGGCGAACTCGGCCCTCCAGGACCTCCAGGTCCTCCTGGACCACCTGCAGAGCAACCTATGATTCCTCCGGAGTTGTTATTCACGAGAGAACAAATTCTTCGAAGGAAACGCGATATTTCGACAAATATGTAAGATCTTTTAGGCCTTGTATATTTGATTTATATATTTGTAAATGTACTACTTTAATGATGATACTATTATTTGCAGCGCGGAAGACGAGAAAGAGAAAGATTCTGAAACGTTGGACAAGGATGATCAAATCGAAGAGGAATTTGGCCCAAAATTCTTGGACATGTATAGTTCTATATACGCTATGAGACAAGAATTGGATCGAATACGCAAACCAATTGGGAGCAGAGAAAATCCTGTGAGGACTTGCAAGGATTTATTTTACGGCCATCCTCATTTTCACGATGGTCAGTGATTCTATTTGCTTCGTTCGGAGGTTACTGATTTTGTCAGTTATTTGAAAACTTACGAAATAACGATTACCAAAACAGGTTGGTACTGGATCGATCCAAATTTAGGAATGGCTGACGACTCTGTATATGTTTATTGCAATATGACGAATATGGGCGAAACTTGCGTATACCCTGATATCCACACGAGTCAAATGCCCAATATACCATGGAGGAAAGAAAATAATAAAACGGATTGGTACTCGAATTTGCGCGGAGGATTTAAGGTGAGTTTACATTCATCTAACAAAATACATGTCCATAACAAACAAGAAATCCTGTATGACATACTGAACTATAAAATATAAAAATCTCTTATCCATCGTATGTTATGTTATAGATTACATACGAAGCTATTGGGGTAGTGCAATTAAATTTTCTGCGTTTATTGAGTCAAGAAGCTTATCAAAATTTCACTTATACCTGCATTAATAGCGTTGCTTGGTACAATGTTTTGAATTTTAATTATAATTCATCTTTACGACTACTTGGTGCTAACGAGGATGAATTTTCATATACCGGTATCAAGCCACAGATCGTTACGGACAATTGTAAAATGCGTAAAAGCAAAGGAGATACAGTGTTCTTGGTTTACAGTAAAAAGCTTCAACAGTTACCATTGGTGGATTTTTACCCAGTCGATTATGGATTGCCGCATCAAGCGTTCGGTTTTACAGTTGGACCCATTTGTTTCAAGTAAATCAAATTATCAAATCTCTATTGGCAAGACTGAAGTATAATTGTAAATTATTCGATAATTATTTTCTATCATTTTTTTCTTGACACTGCAATATCAATCAGCAGATAATAATTTATTAATCATCTAAATTTCTCTTACTAAGACGTACAATAGTGAGGACTATTATATTTTTCCATGTACTTATATCAATTATCATTATCTTTTCGGATTTAAACGTTCGAAAGAATAAAAAAGTGCCATTCAGAACTTAAGTAGAATGTAAAAGGTGCAATACAATGTATTAACACTGTTATTTATATATATGTATATTATTAATATTGTAACCACTGCCATAAGTATGTGATCTACATTAATTCTGTGCGATATACGCCGAATTTTCACATGTTTATAAATAAAATGCAATAATACATAAAATTGCTTTCACTTTATAACGTTATCCCCGCTTTGAAATATAATTTTAATTGATTCTATATACGTACAAATCTCAGTTGAATTTAATCCTTCATACTTATATACAATTTTTACCAGTTTTTATCTTAAGCCCTGGTCTTGTTATTATCTCAAATTGAGTGTTTTCTTCGTATTGCGCGATTAAATGCAATTATTAGATGTAATTAATAAAATAATCTTTATAAATATAAATATAGATAGAAATTGTACATTGTGAATACTATGAAAAAAACTTCAGACATATCGGTTCCGTGGTGTAGCGGTTATCACGTCTGCTTTACACGCAGAAGGTCGCCGGTTCGATCCCGGCCGGAACCATTTATTTTTACTATTCTTTTTATGCCAGTTTCCATTTCCTTTTTAATTGCTTATCTAATAATTTCATAATCGACCACAATCGATCATAAAACAAATATCTATCTATCTTTTTTAGACATATTTTCTTCTAAATCAGCACGAAATAATTATATCAGAATACGACTCTATCACTGACTACGAGGATGATGTATAAAATTGTCAAGAATGCGGAGATATAGACATCAAGAAAGACAGATTGATTGATAAGATTTATAGCGGCTCGACAACGGATAGAACGTGGTTAAAAATGACGTCCTTAAGTCACACGGTGTTTCCATTGAGTCCCCATGCATCATTTGCTCCGAACGAGTAGAGAGTGAATTAACTTGTCAGTCGAGGCTTACCACGAACAGAACTCCGTAGGAGTTGACTGGATAGTTACGCGAACCATATCGATTCGCATCTGGGAAGGGCTGAACAAAGTGAGAAGTGATTCAGGCCAGAAGGGATCGAAGGAATTCGCGAGAATGGCGCTATATGCGTGGGCGAACCGTGAGAAAGGGCAGGTGGTATCTTGTCGTGGTGGTCGGCGGTTCACACTTCCAGCTCGTTCTCTTCTCGCGACAAGAAAACCAAAGTGACGGTGCAGGGCCGCTTTTATCGCGACCTTCTTCGCGTCGTATCGGATTCAACTTCGAAGGATTCGGCTCGCTGCGCGTTGCAAATCAGCGATGGCACTTCTTCAAATACATTCGTATCTACTTCTACCATTAAATATTTGGACCATCTATGAAATATTTTAACGTATCTTGGCAGAGAGTGTATTCCCGATCGAGTAAGGCGAGCAGAGAAGTAGTTGCATAATTAATCGATCCATTAGAGGGAAAGATTCTGAAATATTTGTATTTTAGTTGAACGAGTAAAAATGTCTGTTCATTCAAAACATAAATAAGGTCGTCAATTGGTAATCGATGTTTACAGAAAAAATAAAGTACGTAAATACGTTTAATGAAACTCGTGGTGTGCAGAGGGTAACTACTACGAGGGTGGATGGAAGGCGAGTTCTTTTGAAACGTAGCCGTCCCTGTTCCCGAGCGCTCGTCCAAGAAATGGTATGAGGGATAAAAGGTTTCCTTGTTTAACAAAATATCGTCTCCGAACCATTAGCCCGACCGTTACCACTTCAACGCGATTTTCTGCTCCTGCCACGTCGAGGAGGTGCTTCAGAATCCTACGGATCCTTCGACCTATCAAGTGCAGACCGCTTACTTTGCCACGACAGAATCGCATCGACGCGCAACGCGTTGAAAATTAAGTTCCCTTTTTCTTTCTTTTTTCATTTCTCAGTTATCGCGATTATTCAATTTTATTGTATCTTACTCGGCAAAAATATTCGTTCTTTTAAGCAGAAAAATAATTCTTATCATTGAGATTACCAAATTCAAACCAATGTTCTGAAAATAATCTTTTTCAGTTATTTATCAAATGGACTATCAAGCACGATCGATAATATAATCTGTTAGAAGATCGGAAAATGTGTTTACAGACTTTGAATATATCGCGAAACTACGATATTTTAACAATGAAATGCTCCACGAAAAATTAAAAACTTGTGACACTAGTGTAGCGAAATTTTATCTTCACTTGCTTTAATTTACGGTACAAAACGTTTCCAAATTCTGTTGCCGATAATTTGGATGTTAATTTTTCTTGTTATTCGCGCGTACTCTTACTATCTTTGATATTTTAGAAATATTCAGAGATATAAAGTAGCCCAATTATGCAAATTAACGATCAGTAGATATAGGTATATAATACATGCAAGAGAAATGACGATCATTGATTTTCAAGCAATAATAAATAAAATATTCAACGATGGCGATGGTTATTACGACCATCTCTCGTAACGCTGCCCGTACCGTGCGAAGCATACAGGTGCCTTTCACTAACGTTTCACCGCTGTCACTTTCCTGAAAACTGTATGAACCGGAGCTCTAGTTCGATGGAAATTTATTCACAGCTCATTGTTTCAACCATTTGTTAGAGTCTCCGTTCAAGCTAACGCGATTCTGAATTTCCATTCGTACATAACGAGTATGAACTATTTGAATCTCAAGTATAGTACTACAATTAGCAGCATCGTTAAAAATCAATAATGCCAGTAAGAGAAAAAATCTTCCCTCGTAAATTTTTGTAAATTTTGAATTCACCTTTGAACATTTCGTCAACAAAAAATTAGAGCCCAGACATCGTAACTGTTATAAGGCAGATTTTAAAAGTTCTGGTGTGAGAGTTAATCTAAAAAAAAAAAAAAAAAAAATAAAGATTCTGGTTAGGGATAATCATTTTGAACGATGAAAATTTTGTCGACTACCGGTAATCATTATCGATGACAGGAATTTTATTTCGATTACGAACAGCTACTCGGTAACAAAAATAAAATTAACGCCATGGAGAATGGTTAAGCAAAATTTCGCGCATTTATATTGACTCTTGGTAATCAAAATTAAATGACCGTCATCGGTAATGGTTACTGGTAGCCAAAGAAACTCACAATCGCTCATAATGGTTATTCGTGCTCTGAGAAATTTCTTTGAGATTTATCTTATAGAGGCTTATGTAGAGGATGGTTGATCGTGAGATTTATAAGACAATAATCGCTCGTACTAACAGATTCGCTAAGACAGTGTATAAGTCGCAAATAAGATCGCTGATAACTCGTTGATAACTGATAGACACTCGATAGATACTGAACTCCTTACGAGCGCGTCCTTTTATTTATACTGGTCCGGGGAGAGTCGTAGGGTCGGGTTGTACGTAGCGGCCACATTGTTTTGCCCGGAGTTTATTTATTATTACATTATGTAACGATATCGACACTCCGATGCAAAAGAACAACATGATTTGAATTATCCTCTAGCACACGTGCCGCTACAATCGATAACCGAGTTGAAATGAAAAATTCATTTTCGCTCGAGCAGTTTCTTCACAGCACGTCCAGACAGTACCTGTGTTACTTCGTATCTCTGAAAGATAGCAAATGTCACACCCATCGTGCCATTAAATACCCGGAAAGTTATGGAAAAGCGAGAAACGAGGTACATGGAAATATGTTCTTGAATCGCCGCGAACCATTTCATCCCCTCGTGCTCCACGATCGCATCCCCCGTCAGATACACCTTACCCGTGACACCAAGTTGTCGAAGAAGCCGGGGGTGGGAGGGCAACGACAACGAGTCGAAGCTGATGGAGTTTCCTCGCGGCCACACGGGCCTCCGCCGATCCTCCGCTTCCAACAGACTTCGCGATTACGGGGGAAAACGCGCGACGAGTTGACTTCCGCGCTTCCGGCGGCGGAGCTTACCCTCCGCCAAGGGGTTGCGACCCTCCGTGTTCGTACAACCACCGTGAGCTTCGTACGGTACGCCCCGCCTGTCGACCAATCGTCTGCAACTCCTGGCTACCCCCGATCGCGCGATTTCTCGATTGGCCGTGTACCGACGCGAACCCGATCAAAGGCGACGCGTCCTGGCCAGCTCACCCACATCCGGCCACCCCTGTAGCCGCGAACAGAGGCCAGGAACCGCGAGCCATAGATCACGCGTATACGTCGCGTATCTGCGGCGCCGTTAGTCATCGGCGACGAAGAACCCGTCCGGTTCGATTTCACGCGCGTTTCGTCAGCTCCGGTCGCCTTGACTCCGCTCCGATCTCGCTCTTCGTTTTTGCGTTTCGAGCTCCGATCGGAACTCTTATCGGCTTCGCGAGTACGGAGAACCGTTGACGAGCAACGTGGACAAGCAAGAGGTTCGAGTGATTATTATTTCGCACGGTGGTTGGTAAACTGGTTCTCGTTGATTACTGGTTTCATAGGGATGATCGGTTCGAAGATCGAGCAATTAATTATTTTGGTCCGTTGCTTGGGAGCTTTGGTACGAGTTTACCGTGTGGTTTGGAAAGAAGTGTAGAAATTTCCGGTCGTATCGCAGTTTTCCAATCGAGTGAAAGAAAGAGTTTGACGATACGCATTCGTTTCTTAGTCGTCATTTTATATGTATACGATTTTCTGTTCCGTTCGCTTTCCTCTTTCGTTAAATGTTCGCTTTTTCGTTGGATATCTCGAGCGAGGAACGATCGTTGTATTAGTAATCTTATTTGTTTCCTTTAGCTTTAGTTTGTAACGTAAAACTGGAGTGACAAATTGATCGAACGTCATCGACGTTTCTTTTTTTTCTTTTTTTCAAAATTGAATCGCTAAAAGTGCGCGATACATGTTACTAAGTATTTATGGTAAAATCGAGGATCAAATAGCGCAGAAGTACTTCATTTAAACGGTAAATCAAGAAACTGCACCGGTTCGACCAAATATGTACGTATCTTGTTTACTTTTGGAACAAGATGGCTATCGTCGCTTGTTTGAGAATCTTAAGAGACGATGAAACGTTATCGAAGATTCGACTGTAAATTTCCACGAAGTATTTAAGCCAGATCCGTACCGCCGATCAACTTTTAAGATTGGAGCAACGTGGAAATCCGCGATTCGCCAGTAAAGATCAAACGGATTATCTCGCAGGTAAGGAACGACTATTGATCGTATTTTCCAAAATGTTGCGTAGAGTGCGAAATTTTCTAGTGGACAAATAAGTAACTGTTGATAAAAATAAGAATTTATCGATAAAAATATCAACGATGTGACAATATTAAAATATTAACTGTTCCACGATGTTCAAATTATGTTCCCAAATTCTTTCGATTCCGTATCACTGCTATTTCTTCGAACAGCAGCTACTTCTTGAGAAGTTAAAAGAATTAGTTTATTGGACGACGTGTTAAAGAAATTGCGATTGGGCAGAATCGCGAAGAAAATGGTAAAGGTCACTTTTTGCGACAAAAAGCGTTGCTGACATTCTCATTACAGGCTCGGATAAAAGAAGTCGTAAAAAGCGACTCTTACTACTTTCTTCGCGATTCCGAACAATTCCAATTTCTTACAAAATTTTGTTACGGTAAACTAGTGCCTTCGCCTTCTCAAAAGTATCCAACTCGTTTGCTTCAATTGTGAAAAGTTACTCTGTTGTAAACGATGTCCGAATATTAACTGTATTAACAATAAAATAAAATCGATGTTCCCTTCAGAACAGCGATATGTAATAACAGCGCTTGAAAGTTATTCAATGAGAATATATTAAATTTGCATTTTGTCAACGAATCTTTTACGACCTATCCATCCATCAATTTTCGCCTCTCCTCTTCGTTCTTCCATAAAAATTTTACTTGTTTTGTAGCGGCATATGAGCATAAGAACAATTTAAATCTTGTTGTTTTGCCGGAGTCAAAAAGTAGGTAATAGTAACAGGTAAACTCCGGGCAAAACAATATCGCGGCTACGTCCAACCGTGGAGCAAAGTGAAATTCGAATTTTCCGACACTCCCCGACCGGTATAAGTAAACGGACGCGATTGCAAACGAACAGTATCTTACAGTATCTTCTGAGTATTTTTCGAGTTAGCGAATTTGCTAGTACGAACGTCTTGACTGTATTTATTAATTTATTTATTATTCAAATACATCTTGTCGGTTATCATCAACCTTCATCTTTATAAATCCTCTAACATTCCTCCACAGTTTATTAGTTATCCTAGAATTCGTTAATCGTCCTTTATGTTACTTTATAACGTAAGAGAATTTCAATAACTTCAATTCTTCACCAAAAGAGTATGCTCTTACTGAGAGACTACCACATATTGTACACTTAATAATCTCTTCCTTTTAATTCCTTATGGAAAGTTCAGCTTTTTACCGCTTATACCTAACTTTATAATTATTTATTTATAGTTAACTAATAGTTATACCATAGTTTACTAAATATTCTCTCCATTTTCCCTTTTCTCCTAATGTCTACGTTATATCTACGCCCTCCACATCGATTACTCCCTCGTAACCCTTTGGAGGAGACGATAAAACGACTGAAACTCTGGAGAATTCGGGCATTTTTCGTCGGAAGTTCACAGAGCGATTAGCCGTGGCATGTGCCGCTGTCCGACAATTCGTCGATTATCCTGCGTAAACGCACCTGTAAACCCGGTTTTCCGTCGCTGAGCCGTGTAATTGCCCGTCCACGGGTCGCCTCTGTCGCCTATAATAACTGCTGTTACGCCAGGTTCACGCATATGCTAAAAACGCTTTGGCAAATGTGAAACACTGTGTGGCGCTCGTAGTAAGCGACGCACCCTCGAAAACCATCCTGTCCATCCAGCAAAAATGCAACGTATTTCCATTCGCGTCGCTTACTTTGGCGCTTTTATATCTATACCATAACCATAATTATTACAAGTTTACCACACGCGTCATAACTGGCGTCATACTTGGTCGTTCATTCAAATTCATTCAAATCAGTGTTCTCTTCCTTCCATGTATCTTTGTAACTAGCTTTGTTTTATTTGGAATCGTCGCCATTCGTTCGATTGATACCGAACAAAGTTCAATGCGATTCGAGTCGGTGAGGCGTCAAAAGTCCCTGATGGTTCGATACCATCCGTAGTTCGCGAGATATATTTTAACAGAACGTGCAAAATGATTGTCAACGAGGTAGTTTTGGAAGGAACATACCAGACATCTTTCCTTTGGTTTGATTCCTCCAGGAGATAGCGAACGACCTACGACGATGATCATATGCGATGTATGCATATAGCGATATCGTTACAGAAACTTTTAATTACCGACGCGTGACTACCGTCCCATACGAGATCGAATTTGTTGCCCCGTGTTCATATAAAAGTTAAGCAATACGCGCTCCAGTTACGGGAAGAATTGCAATAAAAAAGGGGGCAGGGAACAGACGCGCACCAGTTGTTGAGCCGGTATCACGAAAACCAGAAAAGTATCTGTTACGTGAAATCACGGGTCTCCTGGAACCACTACACGTTGTAGTACAAGCGTCGTGCACGGCATGTACAACCGAATCACGCAATCACTGTCAATCGTGTGAAGCGTGGCACGTGCACGACCGAAACTAATTCTGCGCGCTTGCCGTTAAATGACTTTAACAGTCGGATCCGACCTCCTGTTGGCTCTTTCCAACGACCGTTTGTCGATGGAAAACGCCTTATCTAAAAGTATCGCTTCCTGGAAATAGACGAGACAGATCAAACGATCCAGGTATCCACGTTATACCACACTTGTACGGTCTTATGACTATCACATTACGAAAGACAATTACGCTGCAAGATCGAAGCGACATACGAAAATATATCGCGTTGCAGCGACACGATAAGAAAAATATCGCAATAATTGCGTGGATCATAGACTACGGTAGCGTAAAAAAAAAAAGAAAGAAAAATGACGCGTTAGCGGTAATTGGATCTTCAACCAGCAATCGTATCGCTAATGTCGCTTCTAACGTGCGTAGGATATCGTTGCGTGTCGAAGGAACACACGACGTACAATCTATCGAGAACTGACGAAATTGTTTAAATAGGCAAATGAGGCGACGTAACACGAGCCACGCTATCATTACGATTGCGATGCAACGATTAATTATTCAGAGGCTTCTAATTGCAGTCGACCCTTTCGGACAACAAAAGTCACGTCAGGGGTGGCATAGGCTAACGACACTGTTTACGCAGAACTCCTTAAAAATTGACGACAACCTCTACAGGGTGAAAGAAAAATGTTTCGCCACACGGACGAACTTACTGGCGAGCTTCTATAATTAAACGCTGGTTCGAAATACCGGAACACCGCGGGAACCATCGATATCGTCTTTTCATTAAAAAAAATCACAGTTTCTGACGCGCCACGGCTCAGGGGAGAAGGATATGGACGATTTCGCAGACACGGGCGGAAGGTCCAGGTGGAAGTTACTCAGCAAGGTGTGACAGGCCCTGTGCTGATTCGAACAGAATATTTAACGCCACGTGCTTTTTTTCTCAATGAACCCCAGACCTTCCATCATGCTCGGACAATGAAAGACATCGATATGATTATCTGAACGAAATGACTGGAAGATTCATTGAAAGTTTGCGCCTGAATAATAATGAAAACTTGGAATTGAAAATTAAAATCGTGTCTTAACAATGAAAGCAGATACTTACTTGTTACATTAACAAACGTTAGAAAACACCTTCAATTGATTGTAGGAGCTTCGCTACTCAAAATTAATGCGGAGTACATACACGTACAAATACGTAACACAGTTGCAAGTTAAATAGATAACTCGCTGCATAGCTTTAAGCGCATAGCTGTAAGCGCAAAGTTGGTCGAAAAGTCATTTTCGTTAACTTCTTTCGAATAAATAGCCGATAAAGATCGACGTCTACGTATAAATTCTACGAACAATTCGAGAACAAAGATTTACACGATAGAAATTGTAACAAGATATCTGTAAGAAGATTATACTCGAAATTGGTAAAACTTGGATCAATGGAAGAAAGAAGGGGAAATGTTACATCTTGAGCGGGAGAAATCATATTGCAGATTCAAATTTGATGAAACGCGATGCGAGAGAACGGTGTCCTCTGTTCGCGATCGATCCATCAGCATTTTTTATGCGAAAGGACGCATATGACGTGACGAGGAAAAAAATTTGCATAGGAGCTTGTCGAATTTTCAACCGACCGCAACGAACTTTCGTCGCCTTGCACCACGTAGAACTATCGAAAAGTCATCGAGCTGACATTAACCCAGGTTGCAGCGCAACTGTGACGAGCTTATCAAAGTTCCAGTGATCGATGGGTTTGCATTAAATTGCTTCTAAAAATAACCCATCCTCCCTCTCATTGCCTCCAACTTTCAATCGTATCGATCGTCCTAGGCCTGATCTTGTCATTTCTAACTTATTTCCTGCCGATTTCGTACCGATTTGCATATTAGATAAAAATACATTCGCCAGAAACTAGCGAGATGTCTTGGAAAATTATTATAATTTCTTAGTCGTAACCGTAGCCTTTCTCCTTTAGAAGAATATTATTAATTTAATTAACCTTCTAACGATCTAACAACATGATTTTCAGATACCGCTCGTTGTCGTTGACATAGCATACAAAGTTAGCTGTCTTAAGGCTCGTTATTGATCAACCCATTGAGAGCCAACGTTGTCTTTACGCAACATTTCATTTGCGATATCTTCTGTCTGTCGTTCTGCCTTTTGTTATCCATCAAAATTGTCGAAATTTTTAGTGCGCGTCTCTGGCGTACCTTCTCTGTCCCCCTTTCTTTTCAAAGCGCGTAATTTTCCACGGATACTTAGCTTCCCCTACCCTGACAAGGAATGACAAAGTTTGACTTTCCGTAGGAGTACCAGATTGCTCGTGTCCAAGCAATGGTCGACATATGTTACCTGCGTGCGTAAACGCGATGGGTGTTCCTGCAAGCTAGGGTTAAATAATCCGCCCACGTGTAACAGCACACCGGCGAACCGATAGTCCCACTACGATATTCGAAGTTTCGGTTGCGTGACAAATTTCATCGCGAAAGCTTTAAGACGTTTTAAAATATCTGGCCGTAGGCGGCTGAGTGTTCAAAATCTACTCTCGCACGTTTGTCGGCTATACTTGCGAGTTAAAGTACGTCGATTCAGTAACTCTGCTGGTCGGTAACATAGCGGAAGAAATCACGACGACCATCGATAACGCCGTTTCGCCAATTTACGTGAAAAGTTGGCAAACGGAGCATGGTGAATCGGATACCATTAACAATAGAGACTCGTCCGTGTGTCGTGCAACGATAAAACGCTTCCGTCATGTGCGTCGCAAAAGTAGTCATCGGGCGATAAAAATATTATGGCAAGTTAACGCTCGCATGCGACGGCCAGCGTTCCTCCTGTCTGTCTGTGGCCAGACTATTAAGAAGTCAGGCCACTGCACTGGCAGCAGATCTCTTTGAGGGTTGATGGCGGCAACGATAATGACGGTGTCGGTGAAACTGGTCTTCGGGACGAAGGGTGCGGCGAACCATGGCATCATCCACCAGGACTCTCTCGGTGGTTTACCATCGACGAGCCTGAGCGATGCTCCACGTCACCGATGCATTATTGAGCCTGGGAACCCTACAGGTGGCCGGGCGTCCTGTTAGAACGAGAAAGACCGTGGCAGAGTCGGGCCGAGGCCCTCGACAAAGAGGGAACTCTCGTCGGCGAAAGGGACATGGAGAACGAAGAGGTGGAGAACAGCCGTGAGCAACGCCGGGAAAGGGGTTGCAAAAGTCAACGGAAGCGTTAGGGACATTTTAGCTCGACGTCGGACTTTCCCTCCGACTTTCTGACTTTTGTACCGTTTCGTTTCTTCATCGCGCAAGCGATTTTCTTCCTTAAGAGTCATTATCAGAGCTCGGACGTTTGCGTGCGTTTGCGAGTAATTTATGATCGCTGGTCGAAAGAATAAGAAACATCGTGTAAATAGTGGAACGAGACGTCATCTCGGTGTAATATCGGTGAACTTGAGAATAAGCATAAGTCGCGAGCATTGTGAGAATCGAGCGACGTTCAACCATCGTTCAACATTTCATTACGTGTTGCAGTATGCAAGGAGCCGTGACTATATATTTTCGTTGAACGAGACATCGCGAGGAGAGCGGCGATGGTCTCAACGAAAATCGGACTGCAACGCTAGAAAGCAACGCTATCGCTGTTATTGACGATAAGAACCAACGAGCATCGTGGAATCTTAGGAAATAAATTTATAATCGAATAACGAGAAACAAAAACGTTCGAAGAACGTCGAACAGTTAAAAATCTTATAAAATTTTATAATTACATTTTAACGACTAAGTTTCAGGAAAGCATGGAGGACAGTAGCCGGGGTGAGAGTTTGTGCAAAGTTTGCGGCGACAAAGCATCCGGGAAGCATTACGGGGTGCCGAGTTGCGACGGATGCCGTGGCTTCTTTAAGCGGTCGATCCGCAGGTATGCGAGGTAATTAACTTGCTGTGGTTTTCGATGTAACCGCGTCGCTAGAAAATCTCATGCAAATCTTCGGTTTAAACGTCCTATCGATATTACCGATAGCAACGATTAACGAACACGAGGCGTATGCTAATATTTATTTCGCTATTAACTGTTGGTTTTAATTTAACGAGACCTAGTTGTGTAATTAAGTTCTAATAATATCCAATTTCATCGTGCAGAAACCTGGATTACGTCTGCAAGGAGAACGGTCGCTGTATCGTGGACGTTTCTCGTCGTAATCAGTGCCAGGCATGTCGGTTTACCAAGTGCCTTCAGGTCAACATGAAACGAGATGGTACGCTTCGTTTCTACGGTGATTACGTTTTTATTCTTTACTTGTAACAAATTCGATTCGACGCTCTTTCATAAGGCTTTCTTCGTACAAAATGAGCTGCAAATGTCAGACTGTCAGGCGCGCCGAGAACTTGAATAGCTTTTCGTTCGTGTGCAAACGTGAGGTATGGTTTAATCTCAAAGAATCACCTCGTTCCAAAGCGATCCGCCATTTCCGCGTAATACCATACGAGTTTTGCGTTCAGTTTCAACGCGTATCCGCTACCTTCGATACTCGTTCTAAAAGCGTCGTTGAAATACATCACGCGTCGAGCGAGAAGAAACTTACTGGAAAGTTAGCTTCGCCTTAACGTCCCCGAGATTCGACGACTACACGTTCGTCAGAAGGTTTGCGGATGACAGGCGCCGATACGTTCCCCGCTACTGCAGCCGCGTACCCGCGCGAATGCACGAACATTCGTAGCCAACATCCAGAATATTACAATGCATGGTGACGTTCCGTTTGCCAACAAAGAAATAGGGAAGTTGCTTGAAGGGCTGGCGAGTGGAGAGAGAGAGAGAGAGAGAGAGAGAGAGGAAAAAAGGGTGCTCGCACCCACATGAAATTCTATATTCGTGCTTGCTCACGCCAGAATCCGGAAAGTTAGCCATGCCGCGAGCAGTGTCACGAGCAGCCTGACGTTCACAGGTTTTGTAAACACTTCTAGCTCGACCCGATAATCCAAACACTTGATTGCGCGGGGATATCAATTAACGAAGGAGGGCAGGAAAGGTACCATTAGTGGTCTCCACTCTCATGGTTTTGATTATATCCTAGCCGATGCTATAAAAAAGGCATGAAATCGATCGCAGGGTGAAGCGGGATTTTGCTTTCGTATAGCAACATATGTGGGTAAGGGATGTTTGATTTTAAACGGGGGATAATTCGTTGGGGTAGTTTACAATTCTGTTTCATGCCAGATAAGACTTTAATATGCGCGTTAAATTAGTAGAATTTAATCGTAAAGTTTACGATATATATTTCGTACGTGTATACTCGTAATACTTGATGTCTGAAAAATCAATATATGCCTACCGAGGTGCTACTTGATATTAAGAAATAAAATATTATAGTTAGGATTGTTTCGACGTCAATAGAATAAATTGCCTGTCTGGCCACAAACGCATAACTGAATATGAAATACTAAGGAATTATGATACTCACAGCGGTGCAGCACGAAAGAGCTCCACGAAATACGTCGTCCCTGGTCGCAGCCGCGAGAAGAGGTCCGTCGGTATTATATCCTGGAATCCCACACGTTTACCACGCAGCGAGCAACCCTTACCATCCCCTTCTGTATCCTGCGCTATTTCCCTTCAAGCCGACAATGTCGGCTTTTACACCATCGGTCGGTAAGCGAAACAATCTACTCCATTATAAACTGATCCTAAATTATTTCGTCTTTAATGTTCCATATAAAAATGTATGGGAAATTATTTCACGTTGTACAAACAGCTACTACGATACTTTTCTCATTTGTAGCACATTTTTTGCCACGTTCACCGACAGAGCCGTTAACAGTGAACACAGCTAAAGAGGACGAGGTGACGAGTTCCGAGGAGGCTGGACCGATCGAAACGAGAATCGAACCAAAGGGTAAGAATTTTCTCGTAGAAATTTCGCTTGTCTATCGAAATACGATTGTTCGCTCGAACGACGAATATCTATGAATTCTGCAGAGGAACTCGCAAGCGCTCGACTAGCACCGCCTGTTACGAACTCTGGAGCAACAGAATATA
Source organism: Bombus soroeensis (assembly GCA_014737365.1). Classification (NCBI taxonomy): domain Eukaryota; kingdom Metazoa; phylum Arthropoda; class Insecta; order Hymenoptera; family Apidae; genus Bombus; species Bombus soroeensis. The sequence goes on from JACXIL010000207.1 coordinate 3,803,536, forward strand.
TATCTAGCTTCTCTATTTTACCCACGGAGAACATCTACGAATTTGCGGCGAAATTACTCTTCTTTGCTGTCAGATGGGCGAGAAGCATCCATTCGTTCTTACAAGTAATCCGCGTGCTCACGCGTTATCCTTATATAAATGTAAAGACGAATTAGCATCGTGTTAATAAAGATCTTTTGGTGTTTCTTTTAAGCTGCCCTACAGGGACCAAACTATCCTACTGGAAGAATCTTGGAGCGAGCTATTCGTGTTGACCGCCGCGCAGTGGAACTTTCCAGTCGAAGAATCCACTTTGGTACCGAACGATTTATCCTCCGAAAGAAAAGAAACGCTCGTCGACGAAGTAAGGAAGCTGCGAGAGTTATTGGCAAAATGTGCTCTCCTCAGGGTCGATCATTCGGAATACGCCTGCTTGAAGGCCATAGTTCTATTCAAAGGAGGTAAAAGAACTTTGCACAAATGTTAAAATTAATCGCATAAACGTTAATTAGAGAAATAGTGCGATAAGAATGTGAACGTTTATTTAGAATCGCGAGGACTATGTGAACCAGGGCGAATAACAGCGTTACAAGAACAAACGGTAGCTGTATTTTGTGAGAGGGATGCACGGAGGGTTGGACGACTTTTGCTGCTGTTACCGCCTGCACGCGCGCTTTGTCGATCAATCTTGCAAGAATTGTTGTTCAAACCGACGGTAGGGGATGTCAGCGTGGAACGATTATTGGGCGACATGGTCAGTGCTCTCAGGCCGACATAACGCCAATTCGACTCGGTCGGTACGATACTCTTGGAGCAAGCCACCAATTTATATCAACAATTGCTTCAAAGGCAATTGCAACGTTTTTGGAGGAACGATCGTTTCCAATGATCGTGAGATTTCGGCGTTTTAATGTTCGCTATTTCTTTTCAAACCAGAAGGAGACGAGGAGTAATAGTACCGATGCATCGACCGTTTTCACGTCGATAAAGAAGGTTTCTCATAGAAATCGAAGGTCGGCGAAGTAATTCGAAAAGTATTAAACGTTTACATAAAATCTAGTCAATTCTTTCCTATGCGTATTGTAAATTACAATGTGAATCTGTTAAGTCCAACTACGACCTGTACATATACGTATTAGAAGTAAGTGTTCCATAATACATTAGCGAAGTGAAACGTTGCTCTTTCATTACATAATTGTATTTTTTCTTTTCTCCTTCTTTTTTCTTTCTTCATCTTTATCGATAAATCAAAAATATCTCGTTCGTTAATCGTAAGATGCATTTCCTGAACCATTTTCGATATATACAGGTAGATTCGTGAACTTGTCAAAGATTGAGGGAAGACGTGGGACAGGCGGAGTTCATTGTCGAACGAAGAAAGTGTATGAAATCGAAAGACATTGACAGATTGTAGGCGACGCGATTGTTCGGTTTATTTCAGCAAAACCCTCAGAATTTTTGAAACGTTTATTTCCACATCACAACAATAAAATTCGTTTACAGAGTGTATGGGCATTCGCGACGTTAAATAAAAGTTACTCTTATGGATGATCATCGGGAAGATTGGCATCAAAGAAAAAAAAGAGACACTAACGCACACCGTAATTTTTTTTTTTTTTTTTATTAACTAGAATAATTTATTTTTTTCATTGTAGAAAAAGGAGAATGTATCTTAACTCATGGACTGCATTGTACTCATATATATATATACATATATATACAATTACATACAATCCTCAATTAAATGTTACACATAAATTCATTATAGATTGATTTCTTATTATTTTTTCGTCCTCGTGTGGATTGCGTGTGTGTTTGTGTATGTAAAAAATATTCAACCCGAAAGCGACAACTGTCACTTCTTTCCCATTTTCTTTTCCTGTTGTCTCGTTGCCCGGAATACGTACGACGATGAAAAAAAATTTCTCTCGGTTATCTTGTTAGATGTAGCTTGTAGAATGGAAAAAAGTAGCTCGGAGTGCTATGAATTCGTTCGTTTTTTCCAGTTCTTTTGCCTTTTTTTATCCGTGGACTAAGACAAGGACGGAGAGATAGCGAAATTGGAAGGTACGGGATGGACAGGCGAGGGAAGACGAAAACAAGAAGTACTAGGTGGAAGGTAACGTTGAAAACGGTAACAATGGAAGATCTCGTACAAATCGATCGAAGAACAGTGTCGACGAACGAATAAAAATGGGAAAAAGTTTCGGATGTCCGAGAATAGAAATGGAAAAAAAGGATCGGTGATTAGGAACTTCTTTGTTTTCCCTTTCTTTTTTCTTTCTTTCTCTGGATATTATTCCGAGATCGATAGAAATCGTGCAAGATCCGAAGTTACAAAAGAGAATTTCGAAAAATTACGATCTTGGTGTTTCCGTTCTTTTCTTTCTGCGAATTTGAGATACGAGCTCGGACATAAAAAAAAAAAAGAAAAAACGGGAAAATTTTACACTGGCTACTCTTCGCTCTTTTTTTCCATCTCCTTTCTTTTTCTTTTCTGACCGTCGTGGAACACGTTTAAACTATTTTTCCTGAACTCGGAGGACATATCATCCCTCCTCTATCTCTGTTTAACATGTTCCCTAATTTTTCTTCGGCTTGTTTACGGCATCTAAAAACGCGTAATATTATGCGCGTCTACGATGAAACTGGGGGATAAAAAAAAAAAAAAGAAAGAAAAAAACGAATGAAGAAAGTCCTTTTGCCTGCGTTGAAATCTATCTATTTTACGAAGTGTGTCCAGCTTTTCGTTTTCCTTTTTTCTATAGTTTACTCGTTTTAGGAATAACTGATAATATTTATTAGTAATACCGTTCTCCTTTCCTCTCTTTCGTGACGCGCTTACATTCAAATAGACTTTTATTTTGAGAGTTACACACAGTTAATAAAATTTCGCGATTAAGCAAATCGGTCTCGCTGCGTTTGTCGTTCGTTTGCGTGTGGGTGTGTTCTTTTTTCCCTCAATTCACCATTACTACTCCCTTTTTCTCTCATCTATAATATTACTTTATTTATCTTTATTTTTAATTACGTTTTATCATCTTTATTTGTGAGGAATTGTTTTCGTCGAGCGTATCGCTCGCTGATGATCACGGTGCATCTTCGCTCACGCGCGCGCTTCAACATCGATTTCTCTCGCTCTTCGTTCCCCGTAATTTTCTTAATTAATAATAGAATAAGAATAATAACAATACGAATAATAATGGTAGTAGTAGTAGTAGTAATAGTAGTAGTAGTAGTAGTAGTAGTAGTAGTAGTAGTGTAGTAGTAGTAGTAGTAGTAAGTAGTAGTAGTAGTAGTAGTAGTAGTAGTAGTAATAGTAGTAATAGTAATGTAGTAGTAGTAATAATGATAATAATTAAAAAGCGATAAATTTTGTGGAGATACGAAGGGAAGGAAGCCTATACGAATTTTCCCTTTTTTCCTTCCGCGAAAAGCAAACACACGAAAAGTGACTTTTCTGGTTCTCTCGGGAACTTTCGAATTTCGATGGCAGGAACAAAACGACAGCTTTGTCCGCGCGCGTTTAGCCAAAAGAAAGAAAAGCGACGTTAGCTGGCGCATGAGCGTTACAAAATGAAAAAGACGCGCGTACATCGGCGTCTCGCCCGATTTTTCCTGTATCTTTTAAACCAGTAGCGCGAATCGAATTCACATAATATGCCCATTATTAATGTCGTTTCGTTTAATTTTCGTTACCTTTTCAAAATCCATTTTCGTTTCTTTATCTTCTTCTTTTTTCTTTCTTTTTTTCATCTATCCATTCACTTTTTTTCCCGTGTTTGCGATATCATCTGCGTTTATATTATACCCACGATGACAAAATCGTCGTTTCGTAATTACATTTACTTCATTTTTATCTTCTTCGTTCTCTTTAAAAAAAAAAAAAAAAAAAAGAAAAAAAGAAAAGAGACAAAAAAACAACACAACGGCATTTCTACTATTCCCATTCTATTTTAACGCTAATATGTAGGACAAAAAACTAACAGATTTCGGTATAATAACAAATCATCGTCCACCGAGCCCGAGACGAGTCCGCGAGTCGCCGAGCAACCGATCGATCCATATACCCGTTTTCTTCTCTTTTTCTCTCTCTCTCTCTCTCTCGCTCTCTCTCGCTCTTTTGTCTGCAAACTTTTGCGCGCCTAAAATCCACCTTCTCAGCGATTCTCTCTCTGTCTCTCTCTACCCTGTGTCTTGTTCTCGGCGGTTCTCTGGACGCTCTCGGGCAATTCGGCGCGACGAAATATAACAGATTGTTTGCTCTGACGACCGTAGAGTGCCTCGTTTCTCGTCCATCTCTTCCGCTTCGACGATGGACACAACAGAGAGAAGAAAAAAAAAAAAAAAGAAGTTAGAAATCTGTCGAAGCCTACGCCTCCCTATCGACGTTCCGACTCTCGTTGTTTTCTCTTCCTCTACGCCCGTAATCGATAATCACGCATTTACAATAATCCTGTCTTTACAGTTCTATATTATAGAATTATTAATAATCTTTACTTCGCAGAAGTCGTATTACGAGAACCCCCGCTGGCTACCGGATACGAGACGATACCTTTTTATTGCTGTCGAGATGGTTTTTCGAAGGTTGGCAGTGACGCGTGCTAGTTAACGATTCCATCAACTATTCCAACGGATACTGTTTCCATGTGCGATACGTTCGTTACGTGTCGTACATTTAAACAAATAAAGACGAGCATCCGTTTTGTTCGACTTGCGTATCCGATCGGCAGATTCTCGAGGCACGATGTATCAGGATATATTTCTTAACTGTGTACGATTATTTCGATTTTCTACGGTTTGCTGATAAAAAACGGTGAAGGGCGGAGGGGGCGACGGCGTAAGAAGAGAAACAGGCAACGTTCAACGTTCAACGTTCAACGAGACTCGGGTATCTTCGTATCGATACGAGGCAAACGTGGTTCGAAGGTGGGGAAGGGATGGTCGAGAAACGAGAAACTCTAGCTACTTCACACTATGTACATTCAAAAAGGAGAGCCTCCGGCGAGCAGCAACGAGCGAGAATCGCGAAAAAATAAAAATGGAGGTCTCGCGCGTTGTTTCGACGGTGAGGCCCTCCGCCTCGACAGAGCTCGCGAATACAATAATTCTATTTCATAATTGTTTTATCGTCGCTATTTCACGTTCAACTATTTCCTATTGTAGAAAGGGGGAGGGGGTCTGTGGATAGGGTTGGGGACATTTCTCTTGCTGGATTTTTCTTTACTCTGTTTGCGATCTTTCTCTCTCTCTCTCTCTCTCTCTCTCTCTCTTTCTTTCTCTCTCTCTCTCTCTCGCGCGCGACTTACTTCTCCTTTTCTTTTTATTATTATTATTATTAACCATCGAGTATATGTATAATATTATATATCTATATATATCTCTCCTATCTGCGCTGTTGCTTTCGAACTCGTCCACGTCCCATGCGAAACGAGCGAAGGAAACGAAACAGATCGAACAAAGACCGTAGAATTTGGGATTCGTCCGATCGAATCGATCGACGAGGATTATTATTTATATATATATATATATATATATATATATATAGAGCGACTGTACATGTGTACGATGCTATCTGTTTGCGAGACGGTAAGAATTGGAATATCCGCGGTTGAAATTCTCCGAATAAAGATCAGTGACTACAACGTGGTAACGTTGTAACGGCGGTCTCCTCGTTCGCTTCGATTACGATCGTGCAAAATCTCCATGCGCGTATCAAACGTCAACGACACGATGCAACAGCTATATATCGTCGTGCGGATCATCGTTTTACACGCATGATTATCGGAAGAAAGAAATCTGTAACTGGGTTTTCTCTATGCGTGTGTACACATCACAATGGTGTTATAAGATGGCAAAAAAAAAAAAAAAAAAAAAAGAAAGAAAGACACAAAAGATAAAAGAAAGAGATATATATCCGACAACTGAAGCTTATCGTCTATATATTCTTCCCTATATACGATTGTTCTTCATCCTTTATCATATTGATCGTTTCGTTATCTCGTATTTATCTGTTTCATTATCTTCCTTCCCTATGTTCCTGTCGCTGGCTAGTTTCATTTTTCTCTGCGTTCTCTATCGTATATGCGTGTAATTGAGGTACGGTAATATCTGCTTTGTAGCTCTGAAATTTGCGAGGTAGTAGTGTGTTGAGACGTGGCGCGACGGCCACCCCCGTCGCGGGCGTCGAGCGTCCAACGGCGTCGCTTTCCTTTCCGTTTAAAAACGTTTCATAAGGCCCAAGTCTCTCGCGTCCTTCCAGACGGCTCAAGGAAGTGTGTTGGATGGACGAACAAGATAGGAATGAAAAGGAGAAAAAAAAAAAAGATAGAGAAACAAAGCAGGAAACAAGGAGGACGAGATCAGGTGGACAGGAGAACGAAGAAGGATCGCGAGACGATAAAGTAATAAATATGTGTGGTCAGGGGAAACGACGGCGAACGTTGTCTCGACGCCCTGTGACGCCGACGAGATGGGCCGGCACGGCGACGCCTTTCTAAAAATCCCATGGGTTCTATTGTAACAACTATTGCACTTATGATTTGTATATCAATGTCACGCTTTCACAGATGCGGCATACGTGTCAAATGTAAGAAGAGTACTGCGTTTAACAAATTCGTCCGATAACGGTGTTTAACTATACAGAAAGAAAAGAAAAGAGAAAAAAAAAAAAGATAGTATGGAAAAAAGAAACGGTATCGGAGAAAAAGGTCGGAGAAAGACTCTTGTTGCATGGACACTCTTGCGTTAGAACGTTTTGCGTTAAACCTTACTATTATTAATAATAATTGTTATTTAATTAATAGGTACCTTTAAATGCCATCCGGTTTCCATTATTATTATTATACTATTATTATTTGCGATCTCTATCCCCGTTTTGTCATCGCTCTTTGCAAGCTTCCTCCACGCTACTCTTTTATTCTCGCGTCTTTCGTCTCTATTTTAAAACGTCTTAAAACTCTCTCCCTCTCTTTTTCTCGTATTTATCTATTTATCTCTTTTTCTTTTTTCCCCTCTGCGAATATTCCCTCTTATATAGCTTACAAAAAAAAAAACAAAGAAAAAACTGACAAAATATATATGACGTTATTATGGTGTAGATATATAGAATAATCTATATATATATATATGTATCCGATATATATAATATAGCTTTTCTATGGTAAATCTGGTACGATAATAAACTCTTAAACGCTTATTACAGGCGGAGAGAATCGGTCTCTTTGTTTCCTTTCTTCTTCTTCTTCTTTCGTCATATTCTTCCTTATTCTCATCTGTGTATATACGTTTTCCCGTTTTTCTTCTTTCTTTCGGTATTTGCATTTGCATGCGCGACGGTACTATTTGCGTGTATTCGTATGCACGTGTACATGCGTTTTCCAACGCACGCTGTTTATCATCTAACCGTATGCAAGTGTGTGTATGCTGACGAATTATTCGATCGGAAAAAAGATGCGCTGTTTCGTTAGGAAAATTCTGACCTGTGCGAAGAAAACTGAATCCTCAGCTTTCCTCCTTTCGTCTATTCTGTTTACACGCACGGCTATAATCCCACTGTTACTGTGCTTCTAAGAAAAAAAAAAAAAAAATATTACCTTCATTTCCCTTTTTCCCAAATGTGATTTCCCTCTTCTCCACTTTCTTTCGTTCGTTTTTCGTTCACTTCGTCGAATTTATAGTCCGGTTATGGTTTTCGAATCGTCTTTCTTTACGTTTTCAACGATACAGGGCAATTCCTCACGTTCATCTACTAATTTTTAAACCAAACTCGCTAGCGGGTGCTCTCCCTCCGGAAAAGAAACGAGAAACGCAGCTACTTCTTCCTCTTCTTCTCTAGTCTTCCCTTTCATTTTTCTTCAGCTTTTCACCAGCCTCTTCGTCCAACGCAAATTTCGTTTATTCAATTTCGTTGTTTTTTCAGGTCGAATACAAGTCTTTTCAAGACGAAAGCGCTTTTTTTGTTCCTCGATCGTTGGCCGATCTTCCGAAAAGCAAGACACACGACTTTGTTCTCTCGATGTTTCTCTTCCTTCCACACGACGGTCGGGCTGTCACCGAAGCAGAAATTTTGCATCCGGAGGGGAGCGGCCCGCTAAGATATATGCTTTTTTCCTGCCTTAATGTCTATGTATTTTAACCTCTATGCTTGATGTACTTAATGATTATCCATATAGTATTTAAATATTATCCACTAAAAACACCATAGATTTTATTTGTTTCCTTCGAATGATCGGAAAATGTTTCCCTTAACGCGTTTCCTATGCGTGTACGTGTACGTGTTTTCGTGTGTGTGTTGGCGCGTGTATATACGTATGTATGCGTGTAAGAGTGAGTTCGAAAGTGAGTACGCGATTTCCAATGATTTATAAAAAAACCATAAAAAGAAAATAACAGAATTTGTCGATTCTACCAAAGACCATAATAAGTAAAAGAAAAATCAAAGAAATTCGGGGAAAAAGGAGCTTAAAAAAATAGTAGGGCGACGATAATAATAATAATAATGATAAAACATAGAACAATACCACAAAAAAAAAAAAGGAAAAAAAAGGAGGATCATCCCGAGGATTAGAACTGAAACGTGACGATGGAGAAAACAAAAATTTTATAATCGAAAACCAGAAAGAAGAAACGCGCGTTATTCCCACCGGTCGAGAAAACGCGCGCCTGCCTGTCAATCGTATTTCCATTTTACTCTTTTTTCTTTTTTCTTTTCTTCCTTTTCTCCGCGTTTTTAATTATCGAATTTCTTCTCGATTGAACAGGCCGTCTCTGTCTCTCGTTTTATCCTGACTTGGACAAATCGTTTCTCTCACTCCAAACGCGGCGCGCTCACGGGTCTCTATCAACTGCGTCAACAATTTCGTACTTGCGATCAGCTTTTTCTTTATCGTTACCATTAGAATTAGCATTATTATTATTACTATTATTATTAGCATTAAGATTATTATTATACGCCATATCTTATGAGTCCATTCCCTCGTTTTTTCTTCCTTCTTAGATCTCTCGTCCGTCGCTAAATCAAATTTTACCAGCAATCCCTTTACGTCCCATCTGTCTAATTCCTTCCCGTTTTCGAATTTAAAAGAAACCAAAAGAAAAAAAATAAAGGTGTGTGTATATATATACACATATATATATACACATATATATACATGTATATTTATATATATAATGATAAAGAAAAAACATACACCATGTGCCTCGACGATACTACGTGATCATTTCAAATGAAAGGGAAAAAAAAAATCTAGTAAACGGAAAAATAGTTATGAAATCTTGATACTCTGGCAGGCATTGCCGGAACGAGTTTCTCGGACCAAGAAAAAAGAGCGAGTTTTCTTTTTCTCTTATGGGACCTTACGCGAAATTCACGAAAGGAGCAAAAAAATTCATCAAATCATTCAAGACGCAAAAATATATAGGCGGTAATAGTAAATCGTAGATAGTAGTAATAGCGTATTAGTAGTAGTAGTAGTAGCAGTAATAGCATAGTAGTGTAGTAGAAGTAGTAGAAGTAGTAGTAGAAATAGTAGTAGTAGTAGAAGTAGTAGTAGTAGTAGTACTAGCAGCAGCAGCAATGCTAGTAGTAGTAATAGTAGTAGTTAACGATAGTAATAGTAAAGTATTCCATAGTGGTAAATGATTATATAGTAGAAGTTTTTTTATAGTAGAATAGTAGCAATTAAAGTAAACTAAAGTAGACAAAAAAATGAATTAATTACGGTGAAATTATCGTAATCGCAGGGCTGGCGTTTGTCGCGCCTCGTTCATCGAATCCTTTCTCTCTCTCTCTCTCTCTCTCTCTCTTCTCTTCTCTTTTCTTCACTAGATTTCTATCACACCCTTTGACTGTACGTCGTAATCGGTCAACGATCAAAAATACAGATCGAGGAGATCAGATTGACGAACATCGACAAGCCCTGCGGTAGCGCAAATATTAAAACAAAAAAAAAAACATGATTATACCCAAAGTAGCAAATTCGATGCAAAAAAATGCATGCGCGGAGGTTGTCTCCGTCGGCAATGCACAACTTCTGTATTATTTTATTTTTCGTCAAGAAAATAGCGTTCTCTCTTTTTCTTTCCAAGCACGTGTTAACTTCCAAGTAACATCTTTTCCGCTTGTTTCTTATTATTCAGCGATACTTTGCGTTGTTCCCTTCCCGCTCAAAAATCATCCTTCTCTCTCAATCTTCTGCGAATTATTCAGTGATTCAGAGATTGTACTTCATCCTTGGGATCGGTTTCGCGACGAAAAAAAAAAAAAAAAAGACGAAACGGCGCGTGTTGCCGCTCTATTTTTTTTCATTTATGGATTAGCTATCCGTTTCGGTTATTTATAGTTCGTTATGCATGCAACCATCGTTCAGAAAAATACATGGATATCTCTCTCCTCTCTTTTCCTTGCCCACATTGTCTTCTCTTGTCGGATCCTTTTCTACGTCCTTCTATTTCTCACTTTCTCCTCCGTTCAAAGATCCCACATACCATCCTAGACGTGCGTATAATAATGTACGTATATTTATATATATCTATATATCCATATATATATAATGTACGTATATATAGTATGCGTGTGTGTGTTGAAGTATGCGTAGATTGTTAAATCCGTTTCCCTTTTTCTTTTGCGTTTGATGCATTTCGGTAAATTGAAGTAGAGTATCTTTACTTTTTTTTTTCTTTTTCTTTTTTTCATTTTTGTACAGCCGCCCTGGCGTCGTGCCGAGGGTCGCGCCGGTTTTCCCCCCCTTTCCATTTCCATCCGGCAATTCTTTGTTTTTTTACTTTTTTATTTTTTGTAATTTCACACAGTCCACTTTTTCCCTATATTCTACAATATAGAATATATGTATATAATATATATGTGTATACAAAACGAAAAGCTGTCCTCCTCCTTTTGCTGTCAATGTGATGATGATGATCCGTTATTTTCGGCTCTATTTTCTATCATTGCCTGTCCAGTTTGTCGTTCAGCCTTTCTCGTTCGATCGTCGTCCGCCTGCGCACCTATACTTTTCGCCCATTACGTAACAGCACGTTCTGCAGCACCGTGTCGAAACGGCGTTCCGGAGTCACTTTTACATTTTACTATCTGCTTTTCTTCCATTTCTCGTGTCCGAACAAATTTTTCTTTTTGCTTCTCTTTCACGAACAGGCGACCACGCCGATCCGGCGTAGCTTCTCCCGCCCGATCGTTCGTCCATCGAGCCTGGCTCGTTGTGCGTCGAAAGGTACTATACATTCTATCGTAATTTTCTTTGTCGTGAAAATCTTTTGAAGTTGGTTCGCGTCGATACGCGTGTAAATTCTTCCCCTTTTTTTCCCGATGATTTAGCTCGATAGGCCACGAGTTCGCGCAAATGCATACTGGTAAATACCGAAATTCTATCGATCGATGATTTTCGTTCGTTTGCCAGCAGTGGCGAGCAAGAAGGGTGGAATAAATAATATTCTCGTTGTCGAAAGATCGATCTGGCCTTTTTTCCATCGTTCCTCTCACTCCCTCCCTCCCCCTCTCTCTTTCCGCGCATTCTTCTTTTCTCGCCAATGGGCTGCTCTGGCTGTTTGCTGATTCGATATCGAACTTGCTTGTTGTTTTTCGTTTCTGCGAGTATCTATCGTCCTTTGGTAAGTCGATGTTTCGTACTCGTACACGTTTCGACACTGCACCAGCACCGAGTACCGAGTTCGAACAGTTCCGAGCCACTTGAAAATAATTACGCGCGAATCGTTAACGTCGTTAGAGGAATTATTAATCGATTGAAGATTTTTCGTTGATCGAGTTCCGGCGAGTGCTAGAAACATTCGCTATGTTGCTATATAATAACGATATAAGAACGATAGTCTTCTCGTCAATTTGGTTAATTAATATGGTCCCGCGATCGTCTGCATACTCGCAACGGTATTTTCTACGCGTTCGAACGTCTAGCGCCAACGTGGAAACGATTTTTCTAAAAGAGAAAGAAAAAAAGAGACACCCGGGGAAGGAAGAAAAGAAAAAAAGGAATTGGTAACTTTTTTCGTAACTTTTTTTTTCGATCGTCCAATCTGACGAAACTGTTTCGACTCGGACATTTCGGTGCTTGGGTGCGTACGATATACAAAGTACGCGTAGAACGTACATGTACAGCCCTGGTGTATCGGTTTGTCGGGAATGTTGACCTGATCGAAAAGCGTTCCTGTAATGCCTTTCTTCTGCCTGTGATCTCTCCTTAAATGAATGAATACGTGCGGCGACATATGTAAGCATCGATCGGTAAACGAATTCGAGTCTGGGGATCGAATGGTCCTCTGTACTTTGGAGCTTGTTGGAATTTCTCTGCAGCGTACGATTGGCACGAGACTTGGCATGCGTGTGCATGTGTATTATTACTTGTTTGTGTGTAGTTTGCGCGTATTCGTTTGTAACAACGGAAAAATAAGATATAAATCTATATATATCTATATATAATATATATATGTATGTATAAAAAAGAAGTTATAAAATGTATCGGCAAACGGGTTAACAGAACAACATTCACGAACGTGGCAATCGTGCGAAACAAACGTGTAAACCGAACAGGAAAAACGAAGAACGTGTATAAACATTTCTCGCGATCAAAGAAGTAAATGGTAAACGGTCGCGTCGAACGAAAGAACGCGAGACGAATCAACGGAGATAAAGAAGAACCAGAAAAATCAAGGATTGGTGTAAAAAAAATCGCAAGAAAACACTCACGAACGATACTTATACCCTAACGGTGCGTTGTCGTTCAGCCACGTACTCCTACGCAAAACGATTCCGCTTGATAAAATTGCTCGGTAATAAAAGAATAAGAGAGAAAAAAAAAAAATTGTGGAAAACGCGAACAACTATATATATACGAGTCTATTTTCTTTGTACGCTTTGCAACGTCGTATCTTTGTATTTTCTTCGTTCTTGCTTTCTTTCCTCCGTCTCTCCGCTTTGCGGTGCCTTTATTTTCCGCCAAATTAGAAAAAATACACGATAGTTAACCCATGAGGTAGCGAATGAATGAAAAACAAGCTCTCCCTTCTCGTTAACATAGTTCCCTTCCTTTCTTCTTAGCTTCTCATTCTCATACTCTTTCTCTCTCTCTCTCTCTCTCTTTCTTCTACCGTGCCTTTTCTCTCCGTCTCTAGTGCGACTTCCTTCGATCGGTCCAACTGCCGGAAACAGCTATTTTGGGTTTTAGTATTACTCATCTCGTCTCGATTAGCGACGACCGATCGCGTCCTTTCTTTCGACTTGACGCGATCCTCGATCGTCGCTCGAGTTGGCTGGAGAGAGCATCGATATGAACGACGGTACACCGACAACTATACGATATATTATCCTTCGCTCGTCCTTTGCAGTCGTTTCTGTTTAGTATGTGTCGCGTGAATATTTCAACGATTAGGAAAATGTTGTACGTTTCGTCGAGCCGCTGTCTCGTCTCGTTTGGCAGTGACGACACCACTAACTGGTGTAACTTGGTTACGTATATGATTGGCGATCGGCGTTGTTCCACGAGACAGATCAAAGAGATCCAGTCATCGGGGAATCGATCTCTTCGAGGAATCCTGGTCCTTCGATATGAGAAACACGATCGACGACGAGTCTCGACCGATCGCGTCGTAATTGTTCGTTGGAACGCTGTCTCGTTCTTCTCTATCTTATTCTCTGTTTATCGCGTTTCTGGCAAAATAACATTCTCTTATGTACAGCATTCATCGGGCAGTGTGTGTGCATGTTTCATCCGGTTTCGGACGAGCATCGTTCGAACCAAGCTCTAATTACATATGTATATATTAATATATTTGTATATAATATCCGATCGGTTCTCCGTATAACGATGATCGATGTTAGAAAGTTGGCGTGCGCCTACCTGCGCACGGATAATTAATCGTTGAAGTTTCTGCGTCGAAGTACGAGACGAGAGCGACGACGGTGGAACGGTAGTCACAGGGTCACGCGTTACCCGTATAACATGCGGCACCATGTGTAAAGACTTTCGCTTATATTTAAAATGATAGAAAAACAAAAGCGCGGCATCGTGATGGCGCTCGTCTCAAAGAAGGAAAGAAAAAAAATAGAAAAGAAAAGAAAAATACTTCATTCGCTCTTTTCACCCATACGCGACGAAACGGCTATTTTTCACGGGTTGCATATTCCTCTTCTATCCGTTACACATCGACTAAATCTGTTTCGTTAATAAGTTTAAGCTTTACATATAATATATATCTATGTACAACAAGTGTATAGTGTATAATGTGTGTTTACTATATATGCATACAAGGTCTTCTTGGGGAAATTCGGGGGAGTGTAAATGCAGTGTAGAGAATAAGTTACATACCCGCGCGGTTTTCTTCATAATGCCCATTATTGGCAACAATAGGATTAATAATAGATAATATATTAAGACTTCTTTGAAAAAAAAAAGACGCGTCTTCGCTCTTAAACTTGTCTCTCACTCTATTCAGCTCTTCCTAACTCTGCTTAAAGATTATGTTTCTGCGTATTTTATCATCGAATCAAGTAGCTCACTCGCTCTCTCACACGCTCACTCAAAGTTTCCCTTTCGCTCCGCTTCTTTCTCACCAAATTTTTTCATCCCTCTTTACGCGCCCAATTCGCGCGTGCCACACGCCTTAAAAGAAAAGAAACCTTATCCGATATATTATCTCTTACCGATATCACTTGAACCTGTTATATTAACAACAATGCCCAAATTGTATACAATAAGGCCCTCGTTTACCGCCGCGTATTCCAATCGCAACCGTTTCTCGACCCGGAATTATACGATTCAGCAGCCCTGATTCCATCTCGCGTCCTCGGCGTTTCCCGGCCAAAGCGTTCGTGCCGCGTTTCGTTCGAAGGGCAAAAAGAAAAAAAAAGAAAAGAAAAAAGAACGACAACCTTAGTCGATCGATGCCAGTCGATGGACCGCGAGCGAACTTCGCCCGCCAAACGAAACGCCGACGCGAACGACGACCACCGGCAAACGAAATTTTCCCTGTAATCTGTTTTCCTGTGTCGCTGCTTCTATCTCTTTCCATTAACATACCGACGGTCTATTTCGCGATCTTAGGAAAATCCGAACTGCCACACTTGACTCCGGCTACCTCGAAATACTAATACTAAAGCCCAAAATAATCTTCCACACCCTTTTCTCACAAGGGTTTGTCGGTGTATGTTTTCGTCTTTCTATTTTCCCCTGTCCTCTCTTATACGCGCGCGCGATCTCGTCTTCACGGTGAAACGATGATTATTCGTTTCCCCGGTAAACTCTATATCCCTTACCGCTATTTACTATTCATTTATCACTATTATTATTATCGTTATCAATAAAGAAATACCAAGTGCTGTAACCTCGATCAGTTGTTCGCAACGACGGGGCGGACGAATGATCGCCTCTCGATATTACCATTATCTTCTCGTATTTCTATCCTCAAAGTAGCGTCGTACAATAACCCATAAGTTACTATTGTAAAAATCTCTGCGCGGAACACGAACCGCGTGCACGAATCGTTTGCACGTATATATATTCTATAATATATATATAAATATATTATATTCTTGCGTGTTTAGTATTAGGATCGTGTAAGTCGATGACGAATCGAACCGATCGCGATCCCTTCGGATTCTCTTTTTTTTCTCTTTTAACTTTTCCTCTTCTTCTTCGTCGTAATGCGTAATAATATGTATATTGTAAGGTGACATCGGCGTAAACCACCCTGATATTATGTTCTGTCTCGTTTGTATAACGGTATGCATCGAAGACAGCCGAGCAATGCCCGCGAAGGAGAATGACGGATATCGTACACCCTTACTGTCTTTTTGCTGATTTTTTCATTTTCTTTTCTTTTTCATTTTTTTTTTTTTTTTTTTTTTTTTTTTTTTTTTTTTCTTTGAAAGGTTGTTGGTCTCGGGTCTACGAGCGAGTGAAGAGAATGCGCGATATACGATGGATGTTGCGTTGCGTAGACATCGACGACGGTAAAGCATTGAAAAGCAAAACTGGAAGGATCGAGCTGTGATTGTCTGAAGACCGATTAAAGATCGTCAAGCGTGACGCTGTTGAACGTTGGCGATCGAGAACGTTTTGCGACAGCGCGGATCTTATTCATACACGAGTGGCGGGATATAGTCGATGGAAATTTCACCTCGGCAACCTGATCCGGCAAAAATTGTGTAGCGTGGACTCTATCGTATTCTCCTCAATTTCTTCGAGCTTTTCATCGCAACGGTAGGATGGGTCGCCGGAAACCTGTGCCTTTTGTGTTTCATTGGTCGAGAGTACGCGTGTACGTACGCGTCTTCTTTCTATCTTCTCCGAACGATTTTTGTCGGCTCGTTCGGCGTCGGGCGGATACGCTGATCCTTCAACTATGTGGTAGATCCAACTGTAAGAAAGATGATTTGCGTCGTTGCTATGTACGATGAATGTATCTAAAACGTGCGCGGAAATGGAAGAATTTGCTTGAAATTTTGGCCACCGTGTCGTACGTGGCGAATCGTCTATTTCATCGAGTCTCTCTTTCGGAGTTCTTTCTCCTTTCTTTTTTTTTTTTTTGTCTCTTTTTCGTTTTTTTGTATCCTCTGCCGTTTCATCGAAAGTTTGCTAGCGAATCGCGTAGCTGTTACGCGTTAGACGCGTCCTTGGCCTCTTCTGTGCGCTGCTTCTGTATTTTCTCTTTTCGTTTGGCTGTCTACTTTCTTTCTAATACCGCGACGGTAAGCGTAGCTTCGCTGAAAGTTCACGTCGTTTGTCCATCGTCGTGCCGGTTTTCTCATGCGAATTTTCGTCTCGTGTATTTCGTCTACTACTGTATTTTATTATGCCTGGGCGTGCTTTCTGCGCCTGCACCAGCGTGCGTGCAGTTTGTTCCTCGTGGAGGAGCACTTTTCTGTTTTTCTTTTTTTTCTTTTTCTTCAAAAAATGTTCGATAAAAAACTACACAAAATGACTGTTGTTCCGTCGTACAAATAGTCTATACGAAGAAAGTGTTAAAAAGTTGATAAAGCTTAAGAAGAGTCGTCGGTGATAGGTCGACGACGACATTGGACGTTCGTACAAAAAGAAAGAATCTTCCTCTTTTTCTTCTATTTTTCTTTATCCTCTTCTTTCTTTTCTTTCCCCTATTTTTTTTCATTTTTTTCGTTTTTTTTTTTATTTCCTGCTTCTTATCTTCGTTTCGTCGAGGCTCGCATACGATAGTTGAAGTTACGCACGTTTCACGCTTCTATCAAAGGAATTGTTCTCGTTTTCTTCGTCGACAAAGTTAGTTTGTTACCTGATGCATGATACGATCTTTTATTAGCTTTTACCTTTCCGTTCCTGGTGTTGTATCTTAATCTTGTCTCGCTGGATATATGGAAAATCTTAACTTAAGCGTCGAGCTTATTTTAAATTTCCTCAATTCTAAATCGATAAGTGCGATTTCTCACGGTAAAATATTCTAGAATACTAACATTTAAATTTACCGATAATTCGATTTTGTACATTTGTTTTCTTGGTATCCTTAACCAATAGTAGATTAAATTATTCCTCGCCTCTTAATTCACGCAAGTAATAATTTATAACGTTAAAAATCTTTTCTCTTCTTTTAAGTTATTACTATTTATATTAATAATTTCTATTCAATCTTCATATTCATTTTTTTTTCCATTTTTTTCACTTTTTTTTGTGTTTAAGTTTTGTTACTTTGATTTGTACATTCTCCCGAGCGTGCGAACGGGCTTTTGTCACGTTCTCTCCAAATCTCTCTATCCCTTCCTTTTCTCTTCCTACGTGGCGTTTGAGAAGTGCTATGCTGAGGAATCGTCCGGAAAATTAACTTTCATCTCCGTGTTATCGCGATGGTTGTTGTGGTGTGCTTTCTCCTTTTCAATGTTTGATCAAGTTGTTGCGTGTATATGATTTTTGCATTTATCGTGTTCGCGTGGTATATTACCATGAATCCTCTCGAATTCTCGTTACTTGTCTTTTCTTTTTTCTTTGTCGAAACAGAGTGCAAGTACTGTGGACGAGCAACGAAGTTAAACAATGTCCTCTTTTTTCACTTTCTACGCTACTGAATCCTCAAGTTTCTCGTTTTTGTTGTCGTTACGGTAGCTTTCTTCTTTCGTCTTGTCGTGGAAATTTCGTTTTTCAAAAATTAGCGCAATGAAAAAATGAATCAAAGATCGATGAACGAGTTAAAGGTGTAAAAATTCACGTGCGGGGCAGATTCTGCGGATCACGAACTTTCGTTCCTGTTCTCTTCTGTTCTTTTTTTTTTTTCTTTTTTTGTATTCGTTTTTCTCTTTCTTTTTTTTTTTTTTTTTCTTTTACAAAGAGATATTCCGAAAAGGGGTAGGGGCGATGGATTTCGTTGTTGCCACCAAGTCTTCTCTCGTGCCGCGCAACAACGAAATTCTGTGAAAAGAGCGATAGTAACTCTTACTAGCGTCGTGCTTCTCTATACATTTTGCGTTTCTGTCGTTTTTTCTCGCACGTATTTGGCGTGCGATCGACCGTGGAAAAATACGTGAAAAATTTGGATTCGTTGTTTTGGCCGAAAAAATCAATGAATTCCGAACGTGTTCCCTTGATGTGTTATCGTTTCAGGAAAAAGGAGTGTCAAGTGATCTCGAATTAGCGTAAATGATTTTTGATCGTTAAAGCGAATCTGACGTTGTTGGCGATGATTATGAAACCGTTGGTTATCTTCGTTTTGTCGCGTGTTGCATCTTCCCTTTCTTCTATGGATTTTTATCTGGCGGATTTACGTTTATCGTTTATTGATCTATGGTTTCGTGGTTATTCTATAAAACGATGTCTGTCTGTTATTCACTTACTACTGTGTTCGTATTTTGTGATTTTAATCTCTTGGCACTTTTCTCGTTTTTCTTTGCGTTCTTTCTATTTTTTTTTTTCTTTTTATTCTTCTTCGTTTTAATCCTCTTTTATTCTTACTTTACAAAACGTTAATCACTCTCGTCTCTTTAAATATTTACGTTTCATAAATAAGTACGGAAGCGAAGGCCTGCGGGCAAGAAAGCATTTCCAGGAAGCGACAACGACGAAAATCGCGTCACATAAAACTGCGAGCCCGATCGCCTTTGTCGCTCGCCGTCGAAACGACGTTCGCTTGCCGAGCGGACCTGGCGCCGCCGTTCTCTCCAAATATATTAAATATATTATACAATTTACCCGACTAAAGCTTCCTTTATCCCCCCCTCCCCTGATGAGCTACAGACGCGCACAGCGCAAAAAGCTGCGCGCCGTGCCCTTTTAAATCATTCTTTATCTTATCTCTTCCATCTCTTTTACCCCATCTCTCTTTCTTCTTTTTTTTTTTCTTTCTTTTAAATCTTTAAGTTACATATTCTTTTACGAAAAACACTCCGCTTCGCTTCTTCGCTTCTTCTACACCACCTTCCTCCTAATAATCTCCTTATAACTCTATTTAAAAAACATTTCAGACTTTCTTCGTCGCACCTCGCTTTTTTTATTTTTCTTAATATCGTTAAAATTCATTAAGTTATTAAAAACGTCTAACAAAAAAATTGAAAAAGAAATTCACTTAGATCTCCCCAACAAGGTATCAAAAATAAACTTATTACTCTTAGATTCATTTCGCTTTTTTCACGTCGCTATCTCGCTTCTCTCATCACGTAGTTCTTCCGTTTCTATCCGCTTTGTCTCTTTTTCCTTTTCCACTCAAATCCGGCGTCGTTACTCTTTTTCTTCTGTCCTCGCTCGAGTTCGCTTCTTTCGTTATACCGCCCTCCTTTTCTCTCTCTATCTCTCTATCTCTCTCTCTCTCTCTCTCTCTATTTCTATCTCTATCTCTCTGCATCGTCGTGTCTCGTTTTACATTTTCTTTCCTTCTGCTTTTAATCCTTCCGGCACTCCTCCTCTTCGAGATGCAGCGAAAAAGAAAAAGGCAAGAGAGCGGAGAGCACTGGCGCGCTGAGCTTCCACCGCTCGCGTTCGTCTCTTTATTTTCCTCTGCATACCTTCTCCATCGTTCAATTTTCCATTATCCGCCGATAGTAGTATTCCTACGCATACTCAACAGAAGTTCGTTTCACTGTAATCCGTTTGCCTTCTCACCCGATAAACAAAAATCCTAACACGCGATATAACAATTCCCTTCCATTCAACGTACACGTTTTCTCTTTCGTAAAACTGGATTCCCTCCTACCTACATTAAACTCGTGTATTTTTGTACTAAACGCATACAGAATGCCATGAGGTGAACCGACGGTTGACGACCCTGTCTTCCGATCAATCCCGTGAACCAGAAGGGATTATCGTCTTCGTCGTTATGCGCGAATGCCGGTCACCAGGTTCAACGTACTAATTGAGCATCAATCACGCGCCACGAAATTTCAAGGAAATCTGGCTAACGCTAGGTAATTTACGATCTCTGCCCGGTAACGAAACTTTCCATTATCGATAGGAGTAGTTAAAACGTATGAAACGATGACAGGGTTCCTATAATATGATTAAAATGAAACTTGGATGGCGGAGAGATTCAACAACGATCTTGCGGAATACTCTTCTCGTGGCACGCGATGATGCGTCTTGTCAGTCCGTTAATTTCGCTTCTCTCCTTTTTTTTTCTTTTTTCTTTTTTTTTTTTTCCTCTGTCACGTTTATAGATCACTGAAACGGATCTAGCCCGTTCGAACAGTTTCTCAAGTCTCTTTCGATAAATTAGTGTAAATTCACTTCACCGTTTTAAATAGTCCAAAAACGTTTAGCTTCCTTTTCACCGTGTTTTTCATCTTTCCTACCTCTTTCACTCTCCCTCCCACTCTCCGTTTTCCCCATAAAATCTCTTACACGATCGATCTTTCCGTTTCGAGCGAAAAAGGTTTCCTGCCCGTACGATGCACGTGCGAACCATCATATCCTTCAACTTGTTAGACTCATGCCATTTTTTTTTTTTTTTCGGTTTCTGCTTTCATAAATCAAAACTTAAGAGTTAGGAGTTACGCGCAATCGGTCACGAATATTCTTCGTTAATGAAAAACGTTATCTTTCCATCGCGTTCACCTATCGTCCCTTCAACGTTAAAAACACTCAATGTTTGAACTTTTGTCGAATTTTGTATTATTTCTTTCGCTGATGATAGACGACGAATCGTCGCAGAAAGAATCGTAAGAATCATCGTGATCGATAGTACGCGCCGTGCCGGAGACGCGATATCGCTGCGAGCTTTTAGGGCGTTTATTAAATTTTCAACGTATTCGTAATAATATTTGCTATCCTAATAGTGATACGACTATATAATATATATATATATAATTAAAACAAGAGAAAAATAGAGAAAAGAGAAATAATTACAGAATTTACAAAGATCGTTGAGGGCCGGAATTTCCTAAAAATTCGCAGACGTACGATCTTCGTTTACTGGATAACTCGCTGACGATATCCACGCTCGCATCACGAGGCGAAGAGCGACATCAAATACATTATTACGATGCCTTTTCCTCGTCGAATATCACTCTTCCACCTCCAGCACTTTTCCCACTTTTCTCCTCTTTCTGCGGTTCTTTTCTCCCGATTATCCTAATCTATCATCCTTGTGTTTCTTTGCCATATAAGCCTAACCAGTAATTAATCACTTATCAATTAATAATATTATTCAACACACGCACACTCACACATTATTACATTCATTAATAAAGTAAAAATCCCTGATTTGCTCTTCTTTCGGTCTCTGAAACTTCTTACATTTGTCCTCTCCTCGAAAGCGATTCTCGCTTTCTCGTGCGCACCAACGGTCGCTTTTTCATTCTCCCTTCCTCTCTTTGCGGAACATCCTTCTCGTAGCACGAAACAACGTCCGTTCCATGTACAACGTCGAACAATTCCTCGGTATTTATCCTCTCGTTTATACTCTTTTCTTCCAAGCGTCTTTGCTTCACAGTTGACTGACTCAGTTTCTTCTTTCCGATCACTTTTGCAAAAAGCGACTCGACGACGAAGGATGTTGTTTTCGTCGGTATCTCCTTCCATTTGCTGTTTTCGACGCCAATAACCACTCGTCGATTCCCAGCAGACGCGACCCGTCTACGTTGTGTCTGTGACCCCTCCCGCTGCTCTTCTTGACTCTTGCAAGGAACTTGAGGCGAGCAGAGCGTTCAACGCGCCATACGCATGTCACGCATTTTCACTTCACTAATACGCAAAAACTCGTAATCGCTTCTTTGGTATTACAGGCGCGAGAGGGGCGGTGATGAGGGAATCTGCCATGAAAACTTTCCGGCTTACGTCTAACTGTAGAACGAGTCACGTTTCGTTCACATTTTCTTCGATAATTAAGTCTCATTAATTAATGTCTCTCTGCGTTGTGATATAAAAAAAACTGTACCTAGTGTAGTTCTTTTCTTTTCTTTAAAAAAAAAAAAAAAAAAAAAAAAAACCGCTTTCCTGTATAGAGTACTTAGTAGAAGTAAGTAGATAGGTAATAGCAGTAGTAATAGTACTAGTAATAATAGTAGTTGTAGTAGTAACATGTATAACGTAATTGTGTAATTGTTACTTAACTTCTCTGTATATTATTATAACTTTAATATTATGTAGACTTCTTTTTTTAGATTAGTTGGTTTTTATCCTTTCTCTCGTTTCACTTTTCATTATCATATTAAATCTTTAACGGTAATGAATGAGGTAATAAGGTTGTGTATGCTTTTTTTTTCTTATCATCGTATCCTATTTCATCGACGAGGTGGTTTCGTTAACGTTGCGAAATCGATTCGTTCGAGTGCCACTCGTCGCTTCAACTTCTGAATTAAGCAAACTCGCAACGAAACGTGCTGTAACGCGCGTAGAAGAAGTGAGCGAACAATCTGTATATCTCTTCGACGGACGAATCGATTATAACTTATCATCCCCGATTCGAATGGACAGGAAGCAAATTTTTCGTCTCACTTCGTCTAGCATGATGCGTATTCGTTGGCTAACGTGCACACTTCCGTCTGATTCAACGCGGTGCTCTGCATCGCTTTCATTTCACAGAGCTGTGTATCCTGAGCCACGAGGCTCGTTGTTGAACACGACGTAGGCCGAGTGTCACGATCGATGGCAATCGGTCAACAATAACATAATTTACCATTCGTTCTGTTGCAAAAATCTGTCTAAAAAAATAAAACGCTCTATATTTATTGCGTTCTAGGAAACTCGCGACAAAATGTACTTGCGACAAATGAACTCGCGTACGAGACGAACTACGGTATAAAAGGGAGCTGGGGGAGGAAACAAGAAAAGAACAGCCATCGATCATGTCACATCTTACCGTTCCGAATCAAACCTATATATGATTTTAAATATTATTCGATGCTATTGCATGCGCGCGCGCGCGTGTGTGTGTGTGTATACGGGTACTGTACGTGACATTTTGAACCGATAGCTTTCGCGAAGTACCGTTCGTATTATGTACATCGAAGGATACATAGCCCGCGAGAAGGAGGTCGCACGTAGCCTTTTACGAGAGAATGTCAAAGCGACGAAGGCCACCCCGGCGATTCAAAGGAATTCTGCGGCGTTGGTCGGCGTCATGTAAGTTTCAGTGACGTTACTGATTTTGTGATTGCTGTTGATTAGAAGGCGAAGTACTAGATTGTTGTTGAGCTGAGTGTTGGGACGCTGTGCCACCTTGTTGGGACGTGGCACTGCCATCTCTTCGAGTACGAGAACCGCCTTCTTGGCTGCTACCACGACCAGCGCGTGAGCCTGCGACACCTGATCCAGGTGCACCAGATGACTGTAGAACCATAGCGCGAATTCTTCTCTGTGCCGACTATAGAATCAGAGAACAAGCAAAGATATAAATTGATATATGTTATTTGTCGGGTTTTGACGATCGTTAAACGTTGAAATACTTTTAACGGTAACGCGTGTAATACCTGAACAGAGAAGAAAGGGCCAATTATTTGGACGGTTGCTTCTTCATCGGCAGAAGGAGATGTGGATTGTTGTTCCGATAATTTTATGATACTTCCGGTTACACGTTGCAATTCTCTAACGTTTTGTCCACCTTTGCCAATGATTCGGCCAACTTGAGTACTTGGTACGAGAATCTCGATTGTCAGTCGAACGTCCTCGGTGCCGCCCACGAATCCTTCCTCGCGCATTTTCTCGAAAATTAAGTATTGAGCCTGAAAGCGAATATTATCGATGTCGCATAATCGTTACAAGAGAACCATACGAACAACATTTATTTGAACGGGAAAAAAGGAATGTCGAAGGTCGTAACGGGACCAACTATACATGCATGGTGCAACATGTCATTGGTACGGGTAAACCCTTCGTATTTTAATTTCCCTGTTCTTTCAAGACGATGCATAGAAAAGCCGCATCTTCTCAAACGAGACCAGGTTAATCGAGTACTAGCATTTCTACGCGTTTATCGACGATAAAAACCAATTAGAAAAATTGTCAAGATATTGGGGGATTCGAACACGAGACCCTGACGTTTGCAGTCTAACGTGTTACTTACTGAGCCACAAAGTGACTACACGCTATCTAACCAATTATTTAGTTCGTAATGTATATTCGTTAAATCTATGTAAAACTTGTGCTTTTTTTACGTAGAATATCTTACATATATATCTTTTTATACATATATTACAAAATTTATATCTATCATTATCTTTACGTAATTCAAAACGTCATGACAATCGGAATTTTAGGGATACGTCGATTTCTAGATCTTTCGTCTGCCAAAAACCTGCACTTTTCCATTCTTTAAGCCTGAGCCTCGACTTTTAGCATTAAAACTCATTAGATCTTACTTGATAAGGAATTAAACGTATTACTATCATCTGCGCAAAACTTACTTTCCACTGTGATTCTGGTGATCCGACGATAGTTACTTTTCTGTCATTTTGTTGTTCTACAGGCTTGTCCTGCTCAATTGGCGCGATTTTCACGCTGGCGCCAGAGAATCTGATAATGTTTCTAATGTGTGAACCCTTGCTTCCTATGATGGCTCCTACACTCGTATTCGGAATGTAGAGGAACGCAGTTTCTTGCGTATCTCCTATTGGAATACCCTGCTGCGTAGGCAAACTGGCTTGATAAGGATATGGGGCTGGTCCTGAGCCATACAAGCCGGGACCACGTGAGCTGTATCCCATACCAGCAGTGGACATCATAGCCATTGGATGTAAACCAGGAAACATCAAGCTTTGAGGCTGTAACGATCATGTCATTTCGTTATTACACAAGTTCGATCGTAACTTCGCATAATATTTGACACGACTCATTCGCTATGACTTCGCATAACTCGTAACACTTACAGCCATTGCTTGCAAGTCATTTTCATAGCTTTGGCGTAATTTGCTGGAAATCATAGATTCAGCTTTGCTCATGTTATCGATGCTGCCTTTGACCGTGATAATGCGCTCGAGATTGAAGTTGTTGATGTCATTGATACTGCTTACGGTGATCTTCGTATCTGTATCCTGCATAATTTTCTTAATGGTGGTGCCACCCTTTCCGATAATTCGTCCAATCAAATTGTTGTGCGCAAGAATCCTCAATGAGATCTCGCTGTTAACAAACGGTTACGGCGCGTTAATAAATACACGTGCATCCGCTATACAGACGCGTATAACAAATTTCGTATATAACATCGTTTGGAAATAAGTTCAGAAACTTCTCGAACTTTGATAGGAAAAAGGATAGCGTTTTAAGCTTCTTACCCTTTACTTAAACCGTAAGCCTCTTGCTGCGTGACCTCCATAATTTTCTTGCAAGCATTCGTACAATTCTCTGGGTTACCGTAGATGGTAATAGCTTTTTCAGCAGCACCAAGGCTGTCCTTACGGTGAACATCCACTCGCGCGCGTGTCATCTGAGTGATCTGACGTATGGTAGAGCCCTGGCGACCGATTATGGCTCCCACCATCTCTGATTGTACAAGAATACGGAGCGGGAAGTCTGCCTGCCGTCCGGAGCCCGAAACCCCGGAATAAGCAACGCCGCTGCGCTGGCTGCGGCCTCTACGTCGGTTCTCCACCGTAGACATTTCCACTTTTAGCGGGCTACCCTCGTACTCGTGACCATTTAACTGGTTCACAGCCCTGTAAAACGGCAAAAAGACGATTGTCAGACCACAACAATCACGATTAAGGATGTCGACTATGAAAAATGGTTATGGACCGGATGATACGTGGGTTTATCTCCGCGGCAAACAAAGTCAAAACTTACTGCTGTGCTTGTTCTTGCGTCTCATAGCTGATGAGGACGGTTTGTATATTAGGATCGCGGGAGGACAATTTCTCCACGGACTGCACTTGACCGCAGTTCGAGAACAGGGTCTCTATATCCTCTATTCTGATCTGAGCTGGCAAGTTGTTTACGATGACCTTTGATCCGGTACCGCTGTAAAAAAAGAAATTCAGAAAACGTTAATTAGCAAACGTTACACCTCGTCTCGTTACGGTAAAGGTCAATCGTGCATGGCGTGCACCATACATGGAGAAAAGAAGGAGAGAGAAACTTGCTTTTTAGTTACGCTTGCATTGAAATTATCGCGGTTAAAACGCTCGGGAATCCATGTAATTTTACTAATTCGGGCGAGCAGAGTTCTTGAATAAAAAACGAGACCTAGTTCGCAGGCTAATACATTTAAAAGCGACAAGCAAATCGATCGTTAAAGTTAAACGGTTGTTTTTCTAGCTTAAAAAAAAAAGTGTAAAAAGCAAGAAAATCACTGATCGTCAATAATTTCTTGAAATGAGAATATATGGTTGGTCGCGCACAATGTATGTAAGTATAACGCAGGATTTGGGTCAAGAATTTCTCGGTATCGGCTTGAGATCGTCAAAGAGGACGGTGCCTGCTAAACAAAAATCAACTGGACGAGGAAAGAGCATACGGCGAGTCAACACGAACGTACTCAGACGGTGGTATGGTTACCAATCGAAATAGCAAGGCTGGGTCGTTACAACAGCTTGTCCGAACTTTTTTACCGCATTTAAGTAAATATTTCCTAAAAGTCGAGAAAATATCGTTATAAGACACATGGATACAGCACAAAGGAATAAAATGTTGGAAATTCGTTACGGACAGAATACCAACGCGTTACAATTTCCGTGAACGTTTCTACGAAAGAGAATTAAAAATACCAGAATCGGTAATCGTTAATTACGTGGAAATCGTTATATCGTGTTATCGCAATTATCTGTAAGTTCGGTTTCGGTTTTGTTTCACGTTTGTAAATACGATACGATTGGTGATTACGTAAAATAAAGAAATTAATTATACGAAATAAAAAGACCAAACAGCGATATCGTTGAAAAAAGTTCGATAATGAAAAGTTTATCGCGCGCAGTCGTTAGAAATTTACTGGCAACGAGGAGCCGTTCGATTCGCGACGATACACGGTGATCTATAAATTAACGCGAGTCTACCATATCCCAGAGGCTTGACGATGTTCTCGCCAAGAGCATCATCAACAAAGATCGCATATGTGCGGATGCCCCTGTTGACATTTTCTCTTTCTTTCTTTCGTTCGACATCTCCACGTCGAATTTATCCTCCTCCTCGCCCCCTGCGAGGGAGAGACGGCGCAACATGAAAGGCATCGCGAATCAAAAACAAACTCCATCCGCACCCTATCTAAATACCAAATGCGCCTTCGATTCGTCTCTTCGTCTCTTCGTCTCTCTTCAAACATAATTCCCCGCAAAATTGGCAATGTGGAGCAGCCCGTAGTAATTTCATTTGGCGGTATATTCCTACGATTCCTCTTTTCGCGGATATACTGGCGTCCACGTTAATCGAATTTCAAGGGGTGAAAAATCGCGAAATTGGACGCAGCCACGGCACTGGGCGCGACGCAACATGAATGAACCAAATGGCAAGTAAGAAGAGGACGCGGAACGTGAAGAAGGAAAAGGAGGGTGAAACGGCTGAGACTCTCACTTTCGTACGTATCGATTTTTCAGCTCACCGACCCACTCAGCGTCAGGGCTTTCGACTAACCTTGAAGAAAACGTACCGACCGACCTAGCTTGTGCTCGGCCAATTATTACGGCCCGATGAGGACGCGGATAATCGCGTATTCGGCCGGTTCCATGGAAAAAGTAAAACAATCTTCGTCTTTTTTCTCACGGAAGCAGTGCACGTGGCACTAAACGGGCGTATAGGCGTGCTGCATCGCGAGGCGAAAAGATCGTCGTGAAATTTAAATTTCTCGCGCTGCTAATTACTCTCCCATTCCGCGGACAATTTGCAAAGATAACCGATATTATTTAATCATATAGTTACGCTCGTGCTCGCGATAATATCACGTCCTGAACCCGTCCTGTTCGCGTTTGAACGAAACTAAGGACGAGGGAAAATTCTACCGTGGAGGAAGGTCGAGGGGCAACCGAGATATTCGATATAAATGCGCTTGAAAGTAGCGAATACAGTGGCGGTGGCTGGCGCCAATTGAAAGGATCGTCGGACGACGATTTCCGAGATAGGCGTAAAATCTTGCACGACGAATAAAACGGTCGAACGGCGGTACGGCACAAAAGGTGAGAGGGCGACGCGCGTGTTACGTGTGTGTGATGGAACTAATTCCAACCCCCCGGAAAACCTTAGCCGAACAACTACCGTGGAGCACAACGCGTTCCTGGGTGGCCGATAGAGACTCCTCTCTCTGTCCATCGTCGGGGGCTGGAGGTTCGAGGCTCGTCGAACCGAACTCTTGGACGTGCACGTGCTCGCGCCTGTAGAGAGACAACACGTTCGACCGAGAAAAGTCGATATTATGTCTCTGTTCGTACACAGAAGGTTCGTTTGCACGCGTGTATCGGTACGGGTTACGAGGCTACAGTGAGAACCGTGCAAAGGGTGGAGGACGGCAGTTTGGTGGCAGGATGGAATCGCGGGGGTGGCAGCGAGGGTGAGAGCGGAGGCAGGCCTTTGTTTCGCTTTTGGGGATTTTCGGCGGCACCCGGTGTGGTGTGAGGTATATATGCAGGAGTGCGCAAGGGAACGTTGATATCGTCGGTTTCGTCTGGCACGCGGGTCCGTCTCCTCCACCGGCACGAACCCCCCACCCCCGCCAACCTATCTCCACGAGGAACCAGCTAGAGCAGTAACCCACCAGCGCACACCAACATCGGCAACCACCACCACCACGTCACCTCCAACCTCAACCCTTTTTGCGCCTCTTTCCCTCGCTACCCTTCCTGACCACCGGCCTGCTCTGTCTCTCCTATTCTCCCCCGTCCTGCACACCCGCCGACGCATCACCCTTGCCGGATCTTGCACGCACGTGTAACTCGCGATTTCGTCCGTTCACCTTTAACGAAAGGCGGTATTTTCGTACGCCCACCACAGCGACGGAGGAAGCGAAAGAGACACGCGGGAAGAGCACAAGAGCAAACCGATAGATAGAGAAGGGAAGACGGGGAGAGAGAGAGAGTGAGAGAGAGAGAGAGAGAGAGAGAGAGAGAGAGGGGGCCTTTTCTGAGCCCGAGGCACATACCGACAGGGATGGACGCGCGACGACCGCAGACCACGGGTCACCCCCGTGGAAGAGCTTTTGATCTCGCCTAAGACA
The DNA here is from genome assembly GCA_014737365.1 of Bombus soroeensis. NCBI lineage: Eukaryota > Metazoa > Arthropoda > Insecta > Hymenoptera > Apidae > Bombus > Bombus soroeensis. The sequence goes on from JACXIL010000207.1 coordinate 3,833,062, forward strand.
CGTTTTTTCCGACTCTCTTTTTCTTCTCTACTTTACTCTTTTTTTTTCGTTTAACAAGCCAATGGACTCGGACGGTCGGTTCTGGAGGAAGCGATGGTCGGAAGCGGGTCGCGGGAGGGATGGAGGTCGAGGAAACAGGGGGAGGGGGCAGTTGACGAAAAGTTCGAGGGTCGTAATGCGGTGCAGTTAATTGTGAAGGGAATTGGGACTCGTTACGCGCCGCTAGTCGCGTAAAAATGGAGCACATTTACGCTGGGGTAATTAGCGCGCGAGCCACGCGTGTGGCCATTTTTTTCTTGCTTTTTAGAGATGCACCGGGAATTACGCCGTGTAATCATCCCCTGTGAGTTTTATGGTCCCGTTGCTCGTATTTATACGTTTTACCGGACCGTACTTGCAATCTACCAAGTAGCGGCGCGTTTGTCGCTTTTAATTGCGTTTTACCGTACACATGGTGCGCGTGATTTTTTCGCCAACGTTCTTTCTTCTATTAACTCGTCGAAGTCGTTGCCGTAGTCGCTATCTTTCCCAAGTTACCATCTCACACAACTCTACCCTCGCGAAAGATAAAGTCGTCACGTAACGTTCATCCTACGACTAGATCCAATCAAAACGTACACTTTCGTTCCATCGATTCGATAAAACGGTACTTGTACTTGCGAAACGTCTGTACATCCTAATCTCGCGCTAAAGCGCATACGATCGACGATTAAACATTAGCGGAAAAAGAAATTGGGCAACAGAGTGGCGCTGGATGAAACGTGTACGGTCCTGGTCGGAGAAGCGTCGACGTCGTTGACTGAACCGGCGGGGCGCACGGCGCCAAAATCGATTTTGAAAAGGGAAAGTGGCATGTACGTGCCAGCAGCGTGGCTTTACATATACAGTATGCGCACGATTCGCGACAAAAACGTGTAGGAGGTAAAACTGCAGCCGCGCCGAATAAAGGTTGCAGCACACACCACGTACGTTGCAGATGCGCGCGGCAGCCAACACACGTACACACGCAGGGATACGCGTTCTACGCGTTCGCGACACACAGGTAACGCGTGTGCAAGGCGACTCGAGCGCGCAGATACGCCACACAGCCGACATTTACATATACAGGCGAGGTCTGGTTGATGCCTCTTTTTTCTGGCCACGAGTACCTCTTTCCCATTCATGTGTGAGCGTTAGAAGGGAAGTTGGCGTCTCAATTCGGTGTAACGTGCATGTACCTGTACGGGTGCATGGCACGTGTACTCCGCTTGCCTGTTACGCGTGCGTGTGCATGCCACGCACGTGTATACGATGTGCTGGGCTCTGTGAATGGCGCCACATGATGACAATTTTGGGTGATTTTTCCCGGTGTTCAAGCCGGAAGGGAAGCGCGCTCGTCTGATGGAACTGCGGCGGACTCACCGCCTTCTCTTTGTATTTTCACGGATTTGATAAATCGGATATAAACGAAGACAGCGAAACGGTTACTAAACTGTTAATTTTCACCGATTGAACTGCTTAATGGGACAACCCCATTTGGCCACACACTATGGAGATTGACGAAAGAAAGTTTAAAAGATAAAAGTAATGGAAAGAAAAAAGAACAGATATTGGAATACAGCCGAATGTTGTATGAGGCCGTAATTTAAATATATCAAGTTTCGAGAAAAAGAAGATTCCCGTGTAATAAGTTGATACTTTGACAGATTAGGACACGGATGGCTAAACTTTTGTGGGTTAACGCTCCAGCACGAGTTATTTTTAACCGTTTTATGTGTATCAATGAGATCCGATAGATATCGGCCATAATGTAGGAGATAAGACGAATATTCGACAGCACCGGTAGAAAGATTTACTATGCTTCCGAAAGTTTTCCAACGTTTAGACGTACGAAGCGAAAAGCAAGTAGATAACGCGTTGTATTGAAAAGCGATACGCGACCGATGCGTTTCGTTGTCGACGAAAAAGATAAGATTCCTGCGGAAGCTTGTTAATATTGACACACATCGGGTGTGAACGTTCATGCACCGCGTCCGGTAATCTGCCGATCCATGATAAATATACATTACCTAGCACTCGTTAACGTTCGAAATAGAGTATTTAAGATCATTCTGGCACCGTTGTTTAATATCGCTGCTATCCGCAATACGCTATCTGCCATACGTACTACCGAAATGGACTCCCCGACACGGGTTGTACGAGATATTCAAACACGCGACCAGTATTGTGTGCGATAAAAATTTATACCTAGTCACGGCATAATTTTCCAGATAACCATTTTTTTTAATTATCGCCACACGCGATTGCAAGTGCAGTTACGATAAGAAACAATGTATCGATATTTTAAATATTCCGCTTATCGACATTGCCAACGTTATAACGCAGATTAACGTTCGAATGAAATATTTAAGACGGTTGGTAGGTGAGAGAACGTTCGAATCGACGAGTATAAACAAATTCTGGCATTTAAAAAACGGATATAAGAGGCGAAGGGTAGGCGTACGTATAGCTCGGTTGATAAGCGCCGTGTTCGAACACCGTTTTCGTTCTATTTTCGTCTTCTACATCGAGTGCAAATTATTGAAAGCAGCCTCGATACCTTATCGATACAGCGACTGTATAATACGAGCGAGTACCGGGAAGAGTCACAACGTGATACGATAGCGACGTTCCAAGTGAGTGGCGGTCCGGTTGCGAATCGCAGGTTTCAACGATGCCGTAGCCGCGTGCAACCGTAGCAACCGACTAGCCGAGAAAGCTTAGTGCCACATTGTTTGGCGCCTGTAAAACCGTCGTCGAATCGAGGTCGCGATCGTCGCCACTGCAACCAAGGGTCAACGAGTTGGAGGAAAAAGACGGGCACGACGATAACGCGTTCCTGAACGACGGAAAAACTGTTCGATAAAAACTACTGGCCGAGTTATCGGCCGGAAACGGTGTAATCGGTACGGTTACACGATAGTTGTGAATTTCAGCCTGTTACACGTTCACCAGAACACTTATCTACTCTCCCGTGGGTTTCGGGAAGGTGTACACGCGTATCATGAGAGTCGGAACAGCTGTAACGCGCGTTCAACCTTTTCAACCATGTTATATTCGTTATAGTAGTGGGACGAGAGAAGAAAACGTAGCGACGTCACCGATCGACCTATGCGCGTAATACAAAACGCAACGTGGTCGTGGCGTGCATATCGAAAGTTATGACTCACGGCGCTCTGGATCTACGAACTCTGCCTTCGTTCGCAGAGAGTCTGCGTTCGCGTCCATTGACAACGACACGTCGCGTACAAAGACGATGATGCTACACCTTCCTATTCCCGTAACTAAACCACACCGCTTATACGGTTTACGGCGTGTTCCGGTTATGCCTTCGAATTATCCCATTTAATCCAATGCCCACGTAAAGAGTAAAACAGATTATGCGTTATAAATGGACGATGCGATCTAGATTTGCGAGTAGCGCCGCGTCCACTATAGCGCGCCCGTTTATATAGCGTTCCAGTAGTTTTCTCTATAATAGCAGAATCGTTTATATCGGTCAGAGTTTTTCCAACGCGACCCAAGTAACTTTTTTCTGTTCTCGCGACGCGTACAGATCGAACTAGTTAGATTGCAACGTTCGTGCGTGTATGTATCTACCTATGCGCATCAATAATGCAACAATCCTCGATGAACGTTAAAGATCATGCAGAAATTACGTTCAATGCTTCGTGATTATACGATCGGACCGAATGATTTTCAGTGTACAGTTACGAACGGTACAATTTCATGAAAAGTTCAGCCTCCGATCTGCCGGAGCAAGAACTCGTCGTCCCAATTTTCATGATTACACTCGCGCTTCTCGTTCGATCCTAACAAAGTATACCATAGAGCTCGTGTTGCTCTATTTAAATCTTTCTAGGGAAATCTTTGCGTGGAATCCTGCCGCGTTAATACGAACGGCACTGTCCGATCGAACGATGGTTTTCAGAAAAGTGACTTTTGATATTTAACGATCGGGCATCGAATTCGTATTACGTCGCCCGTGTAAACTGTTGTGTCTTTGGTTTCGACGCGGATACGGCTTTCTTACTCAATGTATGTATAGATAATTTTTGTGCCGTCTGCATGCGATGACTGGATTCAAGCGAAAGTTGCAGATACGCCCATTTGAGTTTTACGCGACTGAAATTCTGCTCGCCACTTTGCCTTCTACCACCAGCAGTTCCCATCCATTCGGATTTTTACTACTTTATACCATATGCTTTCGAGTAATTTTCTAATCTCTCCAGCGTCATGTTCGACTAGTCGTTACGCGCGTATTGTATTGGTTTGGCCACAAAGTTTTTTCGTGGTCAATGTAACGACAAAATCCGCAACCGTTTAGTTGCTACTCCAATAGAAAGGCGAAGCGTATGCGGTGGATACTTGGAGTATTATCGGTAACATTCGGTGAAAAATGCGTATTGTAGCGTGTACAACAAGGCGTGTTGTATGGTGATTCGTCTAAACGTTTCTGGGCGTCGCTATCTACAAAGAATCCGTGCTTGGCACGCAAAGATTATGAGAAAGAAACGGCAAAGAAGATGGACAATTAAGAGGACGTAGGAATATTTTCTGTATGAATATGACCCAACTCCGACCTGACTCGATTAGACCGATTACGTGCAGCAACTTACGTCGACTTTGTTCGAAAGACGTCCAAAGTCTTGCTTTAAATCACGGAATATCATTAACCGCAGCGTTACAAGTTTGATGGACGATAAATTACTCGTAAACTTTGTTCGTTCAACGAAGATGTCGCAGCATCGTTGATAGCGTTTCTCAAATACAAAGCTGATATTTTTTATCAACTGCGCCGATCTAGTCGAGTCTAGTACTATAGCAGCAGATCGATGAAAAATATACGATGCCCTGAGAGGAAGTTTAGCAAGAGGAAGGGAGCATAGCGAGCGAAAGAATTTCACGCGTGGAGAAAATTTCGCGTATACCGAGGCAGAGAAATCCGTGGATGTTGCACAACTGACATAGAAATTGGCAAGCGCATTGAAGAGAGAGAGAGAGAGAGAGAGAGAGAGAGAGAGAGAGAGAGAGAGAGAGAGAAACAGAGAGAGAGAGAGCGAGCGCGCGAAACGATTGAAACGGGCCAGGAGGAATTAAACAAAAACGAATCGACGGTTCGAGTATTATGCGGCAGAATTTCAATTGACTTTGTCCTGGTTAATGCCGGAATCCCTATTCCGGCACGCGGTTGTCGCTATTATAGCGACTGGCCTCGATATACAAACTGCTAAACGGTCATTTTATTTTTAACTTTACATTCAAGTTCCGCGCGGCCACCGACTGAAACAAAAGGAGGCTTTTATTTGAACTCAATAATATCGAGTTGTCACGAAGGTTGGACTCGAGTTAGTGCACGCTAATACCCCGGCCGTTCCGTTCAGTCATAACCTCGTTACATTCCAACTCTTTAAACACCTGTCCAAGCTCGATGGACGCGTCGCTAATTGTAAGTACCATCGTTCCTCCTTTCGTCGTTTTTCATTTTCCCCTTTCGTTAAATATTTACTGGGCTTTCCTACGAATTGCCATCGTCCGAGGCGATCGGCTCGTTAACATTTTTCATTCGACGTGGTTAACCGATTCGACGATCGCTATTGGGGCGCGTATCGCGCTTGTAAACATGGTGGAAGCAGGGCAGAAAAACGAGTGGACGCAACGTAATACGCCGGTGTGTACAGGGTGAGCGCCATGATTAAATAGCGGCGCGATCTTGTAACGCGATACGTTCGGATATTTTTGTATTCGAAAAGTTATTACGCTCGATAAAAGCCAAGGGGATTCGTTAACGCCAGCGGGGTTTCATCGACGCCGAGTTTTTTTCTCTCGAGACGCCGAGCGCTTCGAGCAACGCCAACGATTTCATAGCTCGGCGAGAAAATAATCCTTGGAAAATAGCGGCGAAAAAGAAAAGAAATAGGAAGATGGTGGAAAGAAGAGGAACGAGGCTGCTCGAGCGCGATCTCGAGATCAACGCTTTCTGTATTTACGATTGGGAAAGATCATCGAGTGGCACGCACGAAAAACAACTTTTGCGATTCATGATCACGCGACACACGGTATCCAGAGAAACGGAGAAGACGATAGAGGCGCGAGAGCGAGAGCAAACCAGCCTATATCCGTGAATTCTTTCTCGGGAGAAGAAAGGGGGCCGCTCGCACACACTGGCTGCCCGTGAAAGACGAAGGTAGGTATCGATAAATTGTCGAGAGCATCAATTACAATCGTGTACAATTACGAGCGCTACCTTTCACCGAACGCGAAAGCGCAAGAGCGCGACCGGCCAGGCACACGTGGCGCTCTTAACGGCGTCGACAACCGCGCGCGCGCTCGGGAACGCGACAACGATTTCCGGCCGGTTCGTGGAAGAAGAAGACGATAAAAAAGGACAAAGAACCATACGCAGCGGGAAGGGGTTCGCGCCAGTCAGAAGACGAGGAACAAGAGAAGAGGAGAAGAAGGACGAGAAGCGGAGAGAGAGAGAGAGAGAGAGAGAGAGAGAGAGAGAGAGGAGGGACGGAATAGAAGGAACTGGAAGTTAGAGAGAAGAAGCACAGAGAAAAGGATAGGAAAGGTGCGATGAGTCAACGCGCGGGAACGGCGACGAATCATCGTCAATTTCACCGCGGAGCTATGCAGACCGACCACCACTGACGTAATCATAGCACGGAGGCACCATTGGCCCTTTTATCGTGGCGTTGTTACCAGAACGATCTGCTTTTCTGCAATGCAAAAGAAGGGGAGGAATAACGATCCTCGGGGGGATTTCCCACATACGCAACGAGTCACTGCCACTTCCAGGTAGCCATTGATAATTTCCTCTTTGCATATCCGCCGACGTTCTAGGAGCGTATGTCAATGTCTTCGTTTCTTGGAAGAAAGCCGGCTCTCTGTCGCTTCCTGGCTCTTTCTTTGTCGCGTTCACGATCACGGTTATCGATTTCAACATGACTAAAATTATCGTCCAATTCGGTTCGTTCCGCGTGCACACGGACGTTGAATGTTTAACGATACAATGATCGAAGGTGAAACGGTGGCCATAGACGAAACGAACGTCGATTTGGATCCTCTTCCGGTCATTTAGACTAATCTCGAATCCCAATGCTCTCCGCTTTAAAACGATTCCTTCGTGAACGATCGCGTTTCATAGACGAGCACTAAATCCAATCGTATTATCGTCGAGAATAATCGCGATATAATTTAAAGGACGTTCTATCTTGCCAACGACTCACGAATGTATTTAGATATTTATTGGAAATAAATGTAGAATCGATAGAATACATCGTGGAAAGGTTAGGAAAGTACGGTGAATTTTTGCAAGAGCGATTATCGCGTCTCGTGTTACGAGACGAAGCATAACTCCGAGTTACACCGGGACGCGAAGTCGCGCGCGCGCGCGCGCACGTTTCGACGCGGTTAGAAGGCGTGCGTATAATAAAATTTGGGCTGGTCGAATTCATTCAACCGCCGCTTCAATAATTCTGAACGAAACAAGGCGAACCGGCGGTTAAAAGAGACGCTAATACGGACATTGAAAAGCCGACAGTCGAAAAGAGGAGGAGAGTAGGCGGGAGAAGCGCGGTAGTGGAAGAGCAGAGGACACGCACGTCGCCGTCGCGACGCTCTCTTTTCCTCGTTCGGTCCAGCGCTAAGCCGACAGAGAAGTTTATTCTAGGACGACGAAATTCACAATAACGATCCGAGAGGAGAGACGCGGCCGCAGACGGGCTCGAGATATTTCTGCGCGACGAATTAGCAAGTTGGTCTGCAACTTACATGTACCAGCCGTCGGAGAACGCGACCGAGAGACGAAGAGGAGGAGGAGGAGGAGGAGGAGGAGGAGGAATGTTCGATGTGAGCGTGGAAAATGCGAAACAAACGGGCGAATATGAGGCGAGCCGGTGACTCGAGCGAGAAAAGGACGAACCGAGAGAAACCGAGGACGCGCGTACGACGTCCAAGGAAACCGCCAATAGGAAAAGCTGGCGGAAAACGTTAACGGAAAGAGGAAAGAAAACGGAATATAACGTAGATCGTGCGATAACGAGGCGAGTCACGAACTATTCCATCGTTGATCTCGGTGGATCCGTTCGTACGATATTCGCCTAGGATGCTTAACGACACGCCGACAACCATAACTGTATCGATTTCTCTCGAGATTATGTCGTGGATCGTTGGAAAGCGAGAGCGCGAGCAACGAACGCGAAGTGCGGATTCGTCGAGTTGCCTTGCACCTAGAGGCGCGGCAGCGATCGCGTTCTGTGCTCGTTCCGGCCGTTTTGCCTTGATGACAGGTTTTCCTTGGATCGCGTAATAGTTTTCAAGACGATCGCGCTGGAGTACGTTCGTCGAGCGATACTCACGATTAAAGCGGATTAATGAATCACTCCGTTACCAAGCGCAGGAATGCACGGAAGCATTCCACGCCTTGATATCGTAAACGAGGTGTGCTTGAAACGCGCGTTTGATCGCGATACACAGGTTTAGAGCTAGATCTCGCAACGAGCACCTTTGCAAACGCGACTTCCCCCCAGCAACAAGTGTCCCTTAAAATCAATTGTCAATGGTAAAAGGGAGACGAGATGCTGACGAGATGTTTGCTCGTATCGGTACATCGGGCTATTTTAACATTTATGCGATGCAAAGTGGAAGAGATCTTTTCGAATGCTTGGAAGGGCGTGAGTTTTACGACAAAGGTGATTCCTTTTATATATTCGTACGAGATTCTCTTTTTGCGTGTTCTCCTGAAATCTAGCACTATCGCGGCGGAAGAGGTTTCTATTTTAAAAGTTTCGATTAACCTATTTCAAGCGTATAAATGATAAATATGAATGATAAATGAAACGATACCGCGTAAGGAGCAACAAAGAGGAAAGAACAAGAGGTATTTTACGAGATACGTGATAAACGTGATCCTCGTGCAGGTGTCTCTTCGGCTCTCAAATCTTCAAGGTTTCGATGAAAAGTCGATGTCATAGGTGTGCGAGTCAAAGTCAAAGTATCTAGTTATCCGACTCTACGAATACGAGACTCGCAAAAGTGACCTAAATCCTAGACAGGGGCACCGATACTTTACGGACGTTTAGAACGACCCGAAGATAGCGGCGAATGGTCAGTGGCGTCGCCGAACATCGATTCGTAATTTCATTTCATATCGCCTGGGCCGTTAACATTGGCGCGGCTAAGACCGGCGACGTGATTTCCGGTTGGTTCGCGATTAAAACGGCATTCCGGTTACGGAATGGGAGAAAGTTGCGCAATCTGAAGAACAACAGACTGAACGAGACTGAACAAGAATTTACCGCTATTTCCACGACATTCTTCGATACGCCTAAACGTAGGTCCGAGCGTAAACATAATACTCGCATTAAAATTTGTTCCTGTCTATAGGTAGTTGATCGTCTACGATAAATTTGTACTAAGAAAAAAGTACAATTGTCGAAAGGAACGTCTGAAAGCTACCCTGTGTTACCCTGCTATATGGACATGTACGCGATTCCAACGATGCCGCGAACGCGCGTTTAACTTCAACCAGCATGATGAAGCATGCAACGATTCGGTATACGTATAGTCGCGTGTGTAAAGAGTAACGATACGGATGTAAACAAGACGAACACTTACACGAACAATGATCCTGTGAATTCGCAGATATGGCGACGTTCGTCGTTGACTTATTGGTAGTCAGCCAATAGAATTGTCCTCGTTCGTTAGCGACGCAACAACGATGCTCGTTGGCAACAACATACCGAAAAATCGCACTGAATTTCCCTTTCTTGTTTTGTAGATGCTCGTTCCTTCGACGGTTAACCTTACTTTCCGCGCCTTCGACGACCACGATAGAAGCACAAAGTTCGCGTGTAACACGATTTTACGTAAAGACACACACACACGCATTCATAGACAAGGTTAGAAGAGCCTGTCGAAAGCACGTTGGCGAACGTTCCGAACCGAGTCCGAACGAAACAGACTAATCCGAAAGCGAGTTTCCGTGTAATCAAGAAGCACCGCGTGCGTAAACTACAGGCGGCTGGGCTAGAGTACGGGTAGTGTGTTCGAGAAATTGTTCTCGAGCTTGTCTTGTATCGGCGAAATTGAAGCTAAGTTTCGCCGGATGGTGTAGATGGAGAACACACCGGTCACGCGAGCATCGACTTTGTCCGCGGGCCGAGGAATTTCGTCGGGGCCGCGTGACTTTTGGTATCGAGTTACCACCACGAAAATTACAAACTGTTCGAAAACGATACGGCGGAAAATATGTAAAGGTAGTCGGCGACCTGGATCGATCGACGGCATCCAAAGATCGAAATGGAACGACTATTCCACACACTTTCGATTCACAGGGATCGAACTCGCGGATTAATCGTCGACGGCGTGGTACAAGCTGGTTCCATACGACGTAGAAGAAAAATCGTTGGCGTTTTGAAATTCGCTTCGTCACTTGTACACACACGTATAGGTTGAACGCACAAAAATTTTGTACAGTGGCCCTGCGCGGTCGAAACGTAATCGAGGCACGTTGATAAATTGAAGCGACGAATAAAATCCATCCAACTCACACCGTACTGTATATACGTGATTTTAGTGATACCACGTGTCCGTGATACGATGAAGATAGTAGGAAACTCTGGAACCACTTTTGCCAGCAGTCCCGTTAAATTTCGACGCGCTGTCGCGCGCTGAACGGAAAGGGCGTTGACGCGCGACACGTACACAAATCGGAACAACGATACAAAGACGAAAATCACGAACGTTACCTATCCGCGATAGATTTAGCGAACAAAAAAAATTCTTCACGACACACTGGCTCACGTCCCGCCGCGAACTGCGAACGCGAGAAGAGCCGGTCGACCCGAGCGCCACGCTCAATCAGCGCGGAAATCGAACTTGCACGAAGATATACGGAGAGACACGAACCGCGTTAAGGCGAGAGATTACAATGCACGCGAATTCATAGCGCGGCGAGTTTGCAGAATTCGCTTCCTTCTGTGAAACTAATATTATCTCTACGCGATCTTAATAGACGTATATTTTTACCCTTGTCAATAATCTCGATGCTGGACGAAACTGCAGAAATCGAAAGACGTTGGTCTATTTGGTATTCCAGATTATTATCTGGTAACGGATCAACCAGGCATTTTGTAATTGTAGCGTTTTCAATCGTTCGTTTTCTTCGATATTTATTCGCTACCGAGGAAACCCGAGAATCAAAATGAAACTGACGAAAGCGATCGGGACGAGGAATTTTCTCGGACCCGATCGACCAACAACGATTCCCCATCTAAATAAGTCGAGACATCCTTCTTCTTCCCATTCAGGGAAAAATCTCGCTGTATTTCGAGTTGTTTTGCGGAGAGCTGAATTTGAGCACATAATGATGGCGATTTTTAGACAGACAAGCGTTTCGACCGTCTTGGAGAGCAAGACGAACGAAGAATGAGTGAGAACGAAGAATGTAAAGAGATCTTACCCCGTCTGTATCGATAATTCCCCGTTATCGAAACTTGAAGAGGTCTAGCGTAATCGTCAATTTGAAAGTAAAATCACGCGGGAGGAATCGGTCGAACAGAGTCAGTCGTTGGAAGCGTGCCACTGGGAACAAAACGCTCACGATCCAACCGATCGAACACAAAAATAATCCCATGATTTTATCGTAATCTTATGCCACAACTCTTCCTTCTGAATCGAATAACGCGAACCTATTACGTTTACGCTGGATTTTAAAAAACATTGCGTCAACCAATCCACCGTGAGGTTCAAGTTCGTTCGATAATTCCACAGTCAGGCATCTTCTTTTTTCCAGGGGATATTCCTACCAGAAGATATTCAAATTCCATGCACGTATAGATAAATAAATCATCTTCTGCATCGTGCCTCGCGCGGCGCTTGTATATATATATATATATATAGACCTAAATATGCTGAAAAATATTCTACGGGCGAAAAAAGGGCGGTGGCCGAAAGAGAATCGGAAAACCCGCTCCAATACTGTCGTGTGTAAATATTCGATGAATTCATCGAAAAACCGGCAACATCTGAATAGACCCTTCATCCGCGTGCGAATTTTTTTTTTTTCATTCTTTACTTCCATTTTACAAGTTGACGGACCATTCAACGTGAATTTTTCCTAATTAATCAATATCCCGGACCGGTGCTGGCTCGACCATGCGTACGGCTCTGCCCGGCGAAGAAACGGGAAAAACGTGGACAGAAAAACACTCGTTGCGCGAACAATTTTGTTTGTACGTAAAAACGACTGGCCGGCGAGCACGCGGCAGCCACGGACACTCGTCGAAAATTCTCCTATAATTAATTTCACCATTGTATTGAGCACACGTTCCGGGAAGTACGTGCGCGTACTCCACGTCGCTAACCCTATTTTAATTCATTTATTACTACGTAATGTCGATTGCGCGTTATCGCGGAATCTCTTCCTTTTTTTTTTATTCGTCCTCGTTTCGCTCGCGAATAGAACAGACGGCGTTGAAAGCGATTAAAAATTTGTTAAACGCGTCGTGAAAAAAGTCCTTTCGATTCGCGTACCGAGCTTTCCCCATCAAAAATGTTCAAATTTTTAGATTTGCTGCGGACGATTCTTACGATTTCCACTACGATACGTTTCACGTTTTCCGAAAACTTTTATCGATCGTTGTTCGCGCCATATAATATACGATTAGCCGAGCGCACGTACACGTCGGATCAACGAATGTCTGTTGTCTGGACCAAACAACGAGGATTAATGGAATACGGCGGTGTTGCAAGAAAGGATTAACAATTTCAGCGGAGGCTGTTGTTAGAGCGCGTGGTGGTAGGGTTTTATAGCTGTCAATCGGTGTAAGAACTGTGAATGAAGATGAACAGGAGAGATAATTTGGTCGGAAAGGCTGGCGCTTCTGGCAACGGAGGTGTCTTCCTTTTTGCGACGGGGTAGAGAGCGTGCACGCGAGCACCGAGCCGCGTTCCGCGCATGATATCGCGACATTAAAAATCAGCACCAAGAAGAAAAAAACTGGCGCACCTTCTGATGCATCGGGGTGGTAACAGCTGTTGAAGCAGCTGCCACGTGGCCGACAGACACCTATGATTGTCGGATGGTTTCAACATTTTTTCTCCTCCTGTTTACAATCGATATGGCTTTCCATGTATTATCGGCGATTTTACTCCGGCGAAACGGAAGCGAAAGCCGCACACGCAGCCTGCCTCAGCCTCGATTCCATGGATTGTTAAAGTTTACGGTGTACGCGAGATGCGATTGTATTATTTTATTGCTTCTCGGAAACTGTCGCGTTTCTTGCACTCCTTTTTTCTTACCCGGTTACGGGCTACGAGGTCAATTAATGCTAATTTCTTTCTCTGGCCTCTTCGTCCGGTTTTATTTTCGTTTTTAAACGAGGCACGAGCGTGCGACGCCGAAACCAGTAACCGCGTAAGTATCACTCGGTGGTGAGCGGAACAGTATCAAGATTAGTCTACGCTGGGTACGTATACGGGTGTACGATAATACGATAAAGAACAAACTGTTGGCGAGTATGCCCATCGCGCTATCCAACCGGCAGGTGAGTCGAGGAATCGGTTGGCGAAACCACGCGATTACTTTTTGCTTTTTTTTTTTACCTGTCACAACGGCCCGTTCACATTCGGCTGGCAATACGCAACACCAGTCAGCTTAGGAAAATAACGACACCGCGCCGACACATGACGCGCTTTCGATACAAACGAAACACGACTAACGCACAACCCTGCCACGCTTTCAATCACCTACCAACGATTCACTTTCTATACATCCAGCAGTCCCCCGTCAACCACTCCTTCGTCCCTTTCAAGAATTTCCATGCACAAGAACGCCGCCAGCGTCCTAAATGTCTCTCAGTGCATGACAAAAGGAAGAAGAAGAAAAGAAATGACTCGCAAGTGTCGTAATTCTGGCCAACCCCTTGCTAATACGCCTGTCTCTTCACTCGCGTAGGTGGAACGAGGGGTAAGAAGGAGAGAGAGAGAGAGAGAGAGAGGAGAAGGAGGCAAAAAGGAGTCCCGCGTGCAGATTTGAAAAGGCATCATGCGTCGATCCTGTTAAATTTTTAGAGATGAGAAAACAATGGGGGTAAATGCTGTTTCTACAGGGGAGAAGAGAACCGGGGTGCGTTAATCTCTGTCGCTCTCGTGACTGGCGCCCCTGTTCCTTCGTCCAGACTTTTCTTCTTGCTCCTTCCCTCTTGCCGCTGCAACAGGGAGGAGGCGAAGGGTCTGACATCGACAATAGGCATCGAGGAAGTCGAACTCGGGGATCTATGCGGCAAATGAAAAAGAACCGACCAACCGAGTGGAGAAAAGAGAGAGACGGTAGATTCGGACCATACAGAAAGGAAAGACACAGACACAGAGATAGAGATAGATGGATGAGAGAGAGGAGAGAGAGAGAGAGAGAGCTCGTTGCTGTGGAAAGGCAGCGTCGGTCCTAAGCCCAATTAGCAATTTAAGGCAATAAGCGGGCGCACTCCCTTGGTTACGTTCCTGCGTTCGGTATACTCGACATTATTTCAGAAGGGAGACGATTCTTCCAGCCTCATCCCCTTCCACCCCGTCTACGGTTCCCGGTTCTCTTACTTCTCCTCCTTCTCCACCTTTGCATCGGTGAATCGCATAAACATCGCGAAGGCATCAAGCGTGGGTAGACAAATGCAAAGTGCATATATATTGGAGAGGATGGAAGGAGGATCCGCTCGTTCCTTGCCGGAAGTGCTCGTACCGCGCGTTCAACCGGACTCCCTTAAATATGGAACTAACCCCTCGGCTCGAAATTTGTGACCGTTTCTAGAGAAATCGATGGGACGGGCAAGAAGAAGGAAAAAAAAAAAAAGAAAGAAAAACAGCGTTCGCGTATCGCTCGAAGATCAACGCTCGTAAGATATCGAGTACGCGGTACAGCGATTCCTTCGCGTTTGATCGTCGACGCGCTAAAATATAGAGCGGAGAATATTTTGGTGGTGGAAAGGAAAAATACGAAACGCATGACCGTAAAACAGCGAAGAAGCACGTAAGAAACGATCGTGTGAAAATAGCACCGTTCCACTCGTGTGGTATAAATCGATACGCGTTTCGATGAATTTAAACGGGCGATAAAACCGCCGAGAAAAAGATGGTCCTGCTCTTTTAATAACTCTCTATTGGCTTTGCGTTTAATCGCTGTGTATACGATGAGAAGCCGTGGGCAGACGAACGCGAAATGCATTCTTAACTTGCCGTCCCTTCCTTCCCTCCTGCCGACAATGGTAGGTTTGCCGAGCGGATGAGCGAAGGAATGGTACACACAGAGGGTGATAAATAAGAGAGAACGAGAGTTTATGGCGATCCTACCCTACACAGAGACTTGTTCCTTCCCCGGGTATTCGCGAATTATGCGTCATGGCGAAGTGAATGCATTCAAATTGACACGATACCGGAAGGAAGACAGAATTGCGACGACGAATCCCTAACGTCACGGAACGCAAGACAAATTTACCAAAGCGGTACAATAGCATTCTTTTCGTTGTTTTGGCTCGGCTGGATTTACCGTGCAGATCGCTATACACAACGACCAAACACCGAAACTACTCCGGTACGACGCACAGCGCCGAAGAGAAACGTCGCAGCAACGTTTCTTTTATGCGACGTTACATTCTTCCGACAAAATGCTGTGTACCCGTTGCCGTGCTATGCCCGCGACGCGACTCGATGAAGGTTTAATCCTGATTTTCCTTTAACGCGGTGTATCGGCGTGCCTGAGAGAAGGACAGAATTGCAGGCTGGTGTGAAAGAATGGAGCAACTTTTACGAGGGGCTGCACCGCTGCCAAAACTCCCGTTTTATTGCTCACGAGTGAAACAGAGGTGGCGGCTATGCAATTTTTGGCGTAACAACGTTTTATGGTTTCCGTCAAGAAATTTCATCCCGGCTGCGCAACCTTATCGGGCGTTACTCCGCTGCTGTCGGCAGAGGTCTGCCAACTTGACGCAAAATGTCCCCTACCCCACGTACGAATGTTACGACGATGTCTCGAGTAACCATCGAGTATGTATCTCGTGCGAGTAATCGCGCATAGTCAACGACCGCGTAACACGTGCTACCTGTTCCAAGCAGTTACAATCTCTCGATTAAGAAAATGAACTGGTTGGTGGAAGCGTTGGTTCGTGGGAAACTACGGAAAACGGAAATCGGTTGGCGCTCGTAAAAATTGGAAATACGCGAAACATGGATATACGGTGTCCCGTACAGAACCTGGGATATTGGAGCGGGACACGTCTACGGCATCGAACGTCGTGTCTGAATTACTCATGGTTTTCGCTCGTACAACGTCTCTGGCACGAAAGCGACAACGCGATTGCTCGTGTGCTCGGGTGGCGTGTTTCGTGATCGATAACGCGTTCTTTCTCTCTCCTCCTTTTCCGTTAACACGGAAACGAAAATTACACGACGATAAACCGCGAAACGAAGAAAAGAGACGAAAAGGCGATTCGAAGGGTCGCTGGACGAAAACGCGGCAATTGACGACGAATTTTCACGACGAGGATTAGCGAGGAAAATTGCGCGTCTTGGCGACAGCGATATCGGCAATTTTTATTTCAACGTCCGAGGCGTAGCCCTGATTGGCCGATGAAAGGCGCGGAAGTATCGGTCTGTGCACAAGGATCGATAAAAAGAGTTGCAGCCGAGGCAAGCCCGGGGTAAACGCCCAGGGCCAGTGGGAGTACATTCAGGATCACGAGTGGTCTTCCATCAGATTAATGAATCGCAAAGTGCATTCATGCACGTCATATGCATTTGTTGATAAAAGTCAGCCGGACCCGGTGCACGCGAATTTAATAATCCCGGCCGCCTAACGAGACAGCCCGTCGTCGACAGAGAGCTTAGCCCGGGAACGAGAGGTCCTCCACGCACAGCGAACGTTTCTCAGCTTCTCAGTCAGAATTGGCCACGGTTGCTATCATACCGATTCGATTTCCTCGCGTGATCGTAACGAACCAACGAACCCGGCGTGCGTGTACGCGCCTACGCGAGCAAGAGCAGATGATACTCGTTTACAGCGGTGTTCGGAGATTCGTGTATTCACGAGAATAGGAAAAATACTTGGACGAGAAAGCCAAGGATCTTGGAGTGGCACGGGGGTGGAAACGAGAAACGAGATTCGCCGGTCGACCGATCGAGTCTGCTGCGAGGATAACCTTGACCCAGGAATAAAAGGGGACCACCACCGACCGACAACGTGGCAGAAGGAAGCGGCAAAGTTTGGACGGAGTAAGAAACCCGGGCGAAACAATCGCCCAAGAGTTTGCCGAAAGGTGCTAGGGAGAAAAAGCGAAATAAGGATCGATGGTGGCTGTGCAACCGCGATGCTGAGGGTAAATGGCACGATGCTGGTAGTCGCGAGGGTGAGGTCCGCGAGGAGGGTAACCTTGACCCGGGGATGAACGACCCTCTCCCGTAGCACGTGGCGCCCCTTTCGTCGCTCCTCCAACCCTATTCTGGACTTTCACGACTTCCATTCCAACCCTCTTACTCGTCCAACGCCGCTACCACCCCCCCCGGCCCACTCCCACACTACGAAGGTTCCGCCGAAGCCGGCGTCGCGGTGATTCTGCCCCTCTTCCCCTGCCAACCCCCACGACCCAAACCACCGCTCTATCCTCCGCATACACGAGCCGCTGTTCCCTTTCTCCCTTCTCTTCTTCGCCCTTCGACCGTACACCCTCCGAACCTCCTTTCTCTTTCCCTTTCCATAGCAAACCGTTTCTGCTTTCTCTTTCTACGCACTCTCGCTCTCTGTGCAAACTTATCGCGAGCAGGGTCGCACTCGCTGGGCACTGCTATCTTCTCTCTCGGCCCGTCTCTCTTCCTCCACCGTTCCCTCGCGCGTTTCTGCTTCGTCTCTCGGCTCCGCCGCGAGCTCCGTCTCTCTCGCTCTTTCTCCTATCTCCACCACCGGCCTTGCTTATTTTCTCCATGAGGCGACGCGAGAGGCACGAGGGTGGAGACCGAGAGGGAAATTTCAAGGCCAGGGTACAAGCCGGCAAAAACGCTCTCTCTCTCTCTCTCTCTCCCTCTCCCTTTCCCTCTCCAGGTTCCTCGGCATCGATACACCACCGCGATCCTACCCCCCTGTGCACGCACGCTCTTCGCCGTTTAGCCGGTGAAATCTTACAGGTTCGGCCGATGGCGTTTAAGGTTGCGTGACGATCGATGCGTTCGACGGGCACACGCCGATTTACCCGACACGCGGACAACGCGCTCCGACGAAATATCACTGGGCGGGATAACGAAGGGATTGGTAGGCGCGTTGGAACGCGCGATCGAAACACGGAAACGGGAAATTCGCGGACGGACCGTCGTCGAGTACCCGTAACACGCTTCTCCGCTTCCCCTCGTCAACTTTGCTTCTTTCCAGGAAAAGGAGAGAAACTTTCGTCCAAGCACGCTCGTTTCATGCAAATTACATCGCGCAAAGTTGCCTGGCCTCGATGTTTCGACTTTACGTTCGCATCTCTCGCGCGATCTTTCCACCGCTCTATTATTCTGCCATTTCGTTAGCCTTTGCACGCCAACTTTTCCAACTTTCACGCACGATCGGTCGCGATAAGTTTCCAGCTTTCCGATCGAACGAACGGATAACGAGACGGAAAAGGGCGCGACGCGTTTCCAAAAAGGAAAGAAAACGAAAGGAGAAGAGAAAAGAAAAAGTCGTCGGCAAGTTTTCGCGAGAACTTTTGCCCCGGACTGTACCTAAATACTCGAAAAAAACTGAATCGAACCAGGAGAGCTCGACTGGACGGCTACGTTTAATCTCAAAGGGAGGACGATAGCGAAGAGGCCACGATTGAAAGAATTTGTTTGCTCTGCCATAATAAAAGAGGACTTGGTTTTCAAAGACACGCCCGATGCTTCTTTCCGCACCCCTCCGAGCCTTATCCTGTCGTGGCCGCGCAAATACCGGTTGTTCATCCGCGGCTTTTAACTCGCCGAGTAGCCACGCGAATCCGCAACAACGATACATCCGAGTAAACAGGACGACGCAGCTCCGTGATCGATCGCGATCGAAGTCGATCGTCTGCCAGAGACGTCGTAATCGAGCGAATCTACGCGTCCATCGAATTTTTTATTCGCCGCTCGATATTATAAAATCTAACGATCGCGTTTGCTTCCGAGTATCCGTTTTTTTCACTCGTGTCCTCGCGAAAAATCTAGCACGCTAGAACTTGGTTCGTACGAGGCTGTCGGAAGAGACAAGTTGGTTCGTATAACCGGGTCGTTCGTGTAACACAAGTCCACCCCTACTTCTCCCCGACATCTACGATTTTTTCGTTCGGTTAATAAGAGTTCATGCTCGTGTAACAGGATTCCGCGAAACATTTGCTCGCCCAACAGCTACGTAATAACGTTGCAAACTCGTATCGAAGCGTGAGAGCGTGTCGCGTAACGCGTGCCTCTACACCGTTTACGTCTTACAGTTAGACGTTCGTACAGGTAAGCGAATCGACCGCTCGCTCAGCGATAGTTGAAACAATAGCAACTCGGCGAAAGTTGGCTTAATCGGGCAACGTTAAAATTTCACTGGTGTAAACGGAGTTTTCGTACAACTGGCGTTCCACCGCGTAATTTTGCGATTGCGTTCAATGCCAGACATCGGTAACGTGGGATGGATCCGAACGATACAATTGCGACAACAAGCGAAAGGGGCTAAACAGGGTTGAGCGACGAGCGACCTTCTCCTTAGCGAGGAGCGCGGGAGTAGACGAATAGCGAAACAGAGGAATAGGGGAGGCGAAAGTTTCGAATGGTTGGAAACTGGTCGAAAGCAACTATCGAAATAGCGCGACAGGTGGGAAGCGGTGGCCGGGCATCGTCGTAGCGCGCTGCCAGTTTCGAAAAACGTTGCCCGGTCTAAGATCCATCGTGTCCCAGTCGATCGATTAATAAATTCGTTTCTCTTTTCCTATTCCCGGAACAATGCCCGTTACAGCTGGCAATCTTACCTCGATCGACCATAATGCCGGGCTCTTTCGACCGAATAAAGGCTATAAAAGTTAGAGTAGGACGTTGCGCGATCATCGCTCACCGCTCTGTATCCCTTGGAAATTGTTGCTGGAAACCGAGCAAGCCAGTCTCCGTCTTTCTTCCATACCTTTTTTCTCTTTTCTTTTCTTTTCTCTCCTTCCTATAATAACCCATGGACAAATTCAATTTTCGGTATACACCGATTACGAGAAAAATCTCAGTCCGACGTTAAACACCGATACTTAGGCCCGCGTAATTTGCGGATAATACAACGGAGAAACGGAGAATCTGTCAATGGGTTGATCGGAGAGAGTCACGCGAGTCTCTGGAGCCGACTCCGCTCCAGACTGTGGGACGCGCGATCTTTCCAAGGGCGTGAAATCGCTGCGAACGTGTCTTACCTGAAACAAAGAAAGAGAAGGTGGATCGTTAGAGACGTCGGTTGGGAGATTTGGTCGCGCTTCCAGATACGAAGAGAATCGGTGGGAGGAGAAGGCGCGCGGTTACGGCGTACGTCGGATAGCCGGTGCCGGTACCGGTGCCATGCCGGTTCGTTGAAACCGACCGAACACGGATCGATTCGGCGAGACTACGAAAGTTAGTACTACGCGAAGCGATTACACGGCTGCCCGATCCGCGCCTACGAAAATTGACGGCATGTACACTGATAACGAAGATGGGTCCGTCATTCCGTGCAAGTCCGCGCGCGTCTGTTCGCTTTACGCTTCTTCCTTTCTCTCGATGAAAATATTTTCACGCGGTTTCGCCATCGCCGGTCCATCATAAATACCGACCTTCGTTTTCTCAAGGATCCTTGGATCCTATAAAGCCGAAAACCTATAAAGACCGGTCGAACAAAGCGTTCTTTGTCTTTCCCACTAGGTTCGAGTATATCGATGGAAGGATGAATTATGGCCGAATTCGCGAAACGTAGACGCAACGTCGTTACGATCTCTCGTAAGATCGCGAGATCAAGAGGAAGACGAAGACGAAAAAGCGCGATAAGGTTCGCAGCAGCTTTCGTTTGGAAAATCGGGAAATATTTAAGGACGATATATCGGACGCGGTTATATTCGATCGTAATCGGACGATTCGGTATCCGTGTCACCAGATCTTGTCTATTATGCACGTGTGCCGGATTTGGGAAAGTCGCAGGAGAGTTCAAAAGCAAATGGACCCAGATCCGCCGTGGTATCTTTAGCGATCGCGTATACCGTGGCAACGGTCTCTCTCTCTCTCTCTCTCTCTCTCTCTTCTAACGAGTCACGTCGATCGACGTTCACTTTTGACCTACATTTCCACGGACGATTTATCCCCGTGCCCCTCGGATCGGATTAGACATTCCATCCTTAATAATTCCAGTTTAGACGTTCGAGCGAATGCTCCAAACGTTTACCGCAACCGGAATCTCTTTCGTAATAATTAGTCGCTGGTACTTTCAGCGATTTATGCCGATTGCCGGACCGCGTTCGTTCGCCAAGTCGCGTTGCTTCTTTCGCGCGGCCACGTCCAAGAGATTCGATCGATTCGAAACACCGATCCGCCGATTACCGCCGAGAAATTGCACGTTTTACGTCGACTCTTCCTCCAAGATTTCAACAACGGACGTTCTACGTTTCTAATCTGTCGACAATTGTCGAACGCGTTAGTCGGGGAGCGCGGTTTGAACTTGGATCGGCGGACGAAGAACTGCGTAGCCGATCGCGACGATCCATCGGCGAACGAAAATGGCAGCGCGTATGATACATGTCAAGTTATGCGGTCGAGACGGAGGAGGTGTTGTCGGCGTCTGGAAAGAGCAAGGCCTGCTTCCAGGAAAGCCACGGGTCTGCGGTCAAATTATTTATGGCGATGCGAAATTAAAGAGTTTCGCCCCGTTTGAAAAGCAGCGGCGATCCCGGGCCCCGACGACTCCGATTTACGTCCTTGGCTGTGGTCGGCCGGTCGATCGACTCTCCTTACGTCCTGCCCGGCAATCGTTCGAGTTACGGCCGGCAACGAGATCCACCGCGAGCCATCGTAGACCAGCCACGAGGCACCACGATATACGTCCGTTTCGTCGATCGGATCGGACGTATTCCGCGTCTCGATCGATCCAAGCGAAGCGAATGTAACGTTTCGAGAAATTATCTGCGATTGTGCCGGTTGGCGTAAAAATTCTACTCGGTGGCTGGAACATCGAGTTGGTTCGTCGTCGGAATAATTAAAATACGGTAATCTTCTCGGACGTTCGAGGTTGCCGACGATTCGCCTGGCGGTGGCGACGAATTCCCGTGAGAATAGCTGCAACGATTTTTCGTCGCCGCGTCTCTATCGAGATTCGCGTTTCGACGACGCGTAGAACGAAGAGAGGAGAGCCGGGACGAGCGACCAATCAAGACATTTTCCCATGAAAAACAATCGATTTCGCGCGATCGCCGCAATCCTCTCGACCGGCTCTTCCTAACGAGTTCGGATACGAGAGCCACGCGTTTCTGTCCGAGTAGATGGTCGCCGGTGTCGATGGTAGTAGCTCCTGGCGAAATGAAAGGACGGACGAAGGCGAGAGCGAGATGATCCGTGAAAGCGGCAGCGAAAAGAAGAAGGCGCGGTTCTCGGATAGGAGCAGAAGCGAGGTAACGAAGAGGGAGAGAAGCGGAGAAACGAGCGCGAGCGCGAGACCACGAAAGGATACGTGCGAGCGAGTGAAACGCGCGCCTGTGCGTGCGTGTGTGTGTGTGTGTGTGTGTGTGTAAGAGAGGGTGAGAGACAGGCAGGGCGGGCAGGAAGAAGGAACGAGGGAGGAAGAGAGAGACAGAACCCCTTCTACTCCGATTCTACTCCCTCCGACCTTCTCCATCTCCTCTACCGCTTCCTCTTCCTTCTCCTCTCTGCCGCCCCACGTTCCCGTCCCTTCCTTCTCACAGGCAGAAAGTAATCAATACTTTGGGAAGGTGCGTGGGCGAAGCATACGCGCCTGTAGGTCGCGGCATCGTCCAAGTTTCGCGCAAATTTCACGCGAATCTGCCGCCAACGACCAAAGACCGATCAGCGAGGATCGACGATGGTCCGGCAGCAGCCGTTTCCACGCACCGAGCCTAAAGAAGTCTGCGGACAAATGAACGCACCTCGACGATACTAAATCGCGAGCCTACGTGTGCAACGCGATATCCCCGGTGGTATCGTCGCTTCGCGAGATTTCCAAGCGGAAGAGAGGAGATTCTACCGGGGTCGAAGGCGATCGGAAGAAAGCGGGCACGAGGTCGTCGCGTTTCTACCTCCAGGGTGTTTAATTAAACGCGGCGATAACGAGCAGCGCTAAGAAAGATGTTGGTAATAGAAGGCCAGTGACGTTTTGACCAACTTGGATCGGAAACGTGTGAAAAGTTGGTGGGAAAACGAGTGGAACGTACGCGCGTCTTGTCGACGTCGTTCGATGCCGCGGCGAAATTTAAAAAAATCACCCTCCATACGTGGACGTTAGCAGCGTTCACTTCATTTCCCGAATCGGTCGACAGCCTGGGAAAATCGGGAAAAATCCATTAAACGTAAAATTCAATTTCTACCGAAACAGAGAAAAAGATAATAGCCACGCACTTGATGCAAAATAACCAGCGTGCAGGGAGGAGGGAGAAAAAAAGCGGGACATAAATGAGAACTGTTTCCTGCATCGCGATCTCTTCGCTCGATCCTCCCATTCTCCTTTCAATCTCCTTTTATCCAGCGGCATTGCGCCGATTATAGTTTTAATCGAATTTACGGAATGCGGCTATTTTAGCCAAGGGCGAGGGGGAGGCAGGTTGAGGCGGGGCGCGCGAGGGTGGGAAAAAACGGCGTCTCGGCGCCGCCGGTAGACCAGCCAGGGATTAATTAAATGTACTACACGCCGGTACATTCGTTCCGCGATGCTGCACAGAGCGGGAAAGAGGCGGAGAGTGCGCGACATCGACATATTCCGCGCCGGAGAAAAGCAAAGAAACGCGAGGACCACGAAGACGACGACGAAGACGATTTCAGGGGACTCCACGGACAAAAGCTCGAGTCCCATCGCGTTAGAACGCGCGGGGCTGTCTTAGCCGCC
Organism: Bombus soroeensis; assembly: GCA_014737365.1. Taxonomy (NCBI): domain Eukaryota; kingdom Metazoa; phylum Arthropoda; class Insecta; order Hymenoptera; family Apidae; genus Bombus; species Bombus soroeensis. Next base: position 3,857,162 of record JACXIL010000207.1, read on the forward strand.
GATTACGAGATTTAATTAAAATTTCGTACGGGGCCCGACCCGCCCTCTTCCTTCTTCTCACGCTGTCTTCTCCCACCGCGCGTATTATTTCGTCCAGTGTCTCTCGATCGTCCCATCGTTTCTCGCGATTCGCTTCCAGAGACCCGTCGTCTTGACGTGTGGCGATCGGACAGCGGAAGTAGACGTCCGTCCAGATTGGATTTCGAATCCGAAAGCGTAGAAGAGCTTTGGCGAATCGATAAGCTAACCGATTTAGAGACGATTTTTTCCTATTTGTATACCGTCCGGCAGCTAAAAGCGGCAGGTAGAATGCTTTTAAGGGTTCGCGGTTTCATCGGGGATAACAGAATTATCGCGACCCTGTCTCTCGCGAGCTTGGACGAACTATAAAACGGTAGCCTTAGAAGCGACAGCTTCGTTGGCTCTGGCGATTCTACAAAAGTCGTTTCGAATTCGACCCGAGAGAAGTTTCATTTCCTCCGGCCAGTTTACCATTAATCTTGAATCGGACAACGAGACCACGATAAAGCCACCCACGCGAACGCTTGCCTATAGGACACGACGCACCAGATAGCCGGCTGCTATACGTAGCTTCTTCTTTGTTGTTTTTCGTCGCTGTATACCGGTGTTTCCTTCTTTACGACGTCCCGAGACGAGCACGTAAACCAACCAAAGGCTCAACGTAGAAGCGGTAACGTTGAATAAGTGATGCTCCCGCCTCGATCCTCCGAGTCAGATACGCGGCTCTGTACGTAAGTTCGCGTGACCTTCGTTCACGACCACCAGAACGAGAAACGAAGAAGACGAGACCAATCAAAACGTAAACTCCGCGTTGGTCTAACCAACGACTGGCCGGCGCGGCCACTCGTTGCGTGTTACCTGCGGACTCGCGGAAAAACGTATCGTGCGGCGTGTACGTGGCTGACAAATACCACTTGATACACGCTCCAGGTTCTGCGATTCCATTGGCGTCTTTTTTTTTTTTCTTTTTCTTTTTCCTACTTCCAAACAATTACGGGGCAAACGGTGTATCGTGAATTACGGTGGTAACGTTTGTGTCGGCTAACGGTTCGGTTTCATCGACGAGGCGATATTTTCCACGAAGCAGCGAGTAGTCGATTAACGTACATCTGGCTGTAACATTCGCGCTAACGCGTTACTCGAGTAAAACGAATAATAATAGGACGACGAGAGATCTTAATTTCGGCGTATTAAGCGTAATCGCGTTAAGATAGTCTGGATGGCATGTAAATGAATTTTGTATGATACGTTATGCGCGTACGAGTGTATCGTAATTACAGGTTATTACTTGGTATCACGACACCCTTATCTCGGCTGTTTCATGGCAATTATAATTTCGACGTGGATGCTCCGGCTCACCAAGCCTCCGGGACCTCAACTGGCGTCCACCTTTTCGATCGTCCTTCGTCTTCCTCTTTACGAAGATTCCGAAGTTTCCGTCCGAGTCCGCGTTTATTTAACGCAATACGCCAGTGTGTTAACGTCTCGATTAATTGACGATAGCGGAGCGTTGAAGTTTCGCGTAAGAAAGTACGTCGGCGCGGATCTGTGGCGAAGCTAGTTAAAACTGGTGATAGTTAAAATCCACAGGGTCGAAACGTGGTGGCTTTAACGCGCAGTGAGAATTAAGTGCATCCTTCGTCGTTTATTCACGTCGAGGTGAGATAAGAGGACCATTAACACCGGAAGAAACCGCTGACTCTGGTACGAGCAGCTTCTTTACGGATTCGTTTGCTGTTCTCAGAACGAACGCGATGACGAAAGACGAAAGACTAGCCCGAAGAAACGACGCGACCTACCGATCCTTCCTCTTTCTTCCTCTTCTCTTCTTCTTTTTCTCTTTTTCTTTTTAACCACGTTTCACGAGGTGTACGAACGTTCGGCGAGCTCGCGACGCACACCAAGAGAAAGTGCAAACAACTGCGAACAAGCTGACCCGGGAGAATTCCACAATTATCGCGAGGCTAACGCGCGCTACTCCGATTTGTAGTCGGCGAATGCGTCTTCCTAAACGAGGACACCGCTCGCGAAATAAATTCTCCGCGCTTTAAGATAATACGTCGAACCAACTCGTTACCTGACTTACGTAAGTACGTGTCTATTATTATGTAATTCTTTGGAAAATAATAAACGCATCGATCACATCGATCGGAGAACGCTATTTAAAGGCGTGCGCGATGCTCCAATTTCGAATTAGCGGATGTGGTTCAGCTCTCGCGAACCTCGTTCTTTTTCCTGCCGATCGATAACGCTTGAATTTTCACGGTAAACATTTTAGAATATCGTTGAACGATGTAAAATCGTAAACTCGTTGCGTATTCATTTACGGCTACTAAATTTTTCAAAGCTCTTTATGGCCAGCCGAAATTCCTTCGACTTTTCAAATAATACAAGGAAAGAATGGCAAGGCGTGGAAACCAGCTGGCTATTGAAGCCAACAAAACTCTTATAGAAGGAGGACTAAAAAGAAAACACCACTGACCTGAAGAAATAAAATAGTCAAACTGGAAGATGGTATCCCGCTGACGGTAGCCATCCACGTGCTATTTAGCAATTAAGTTGGAAAAATTTAGACAACCTTCAGCTGGACAAATTGTAAAGTACAAATTAAAGGATAAAAAAAGAAATTCCACCAAGAAGACTAAAAAGAAAACACTCCACTGACCTGAATAAGGAAATAAAATAGACAAACTGGAAGATGATATCCCGCTGAGGGTAGTCATCCACCTGCTATTTAGCAATTAAGTTAGACAAATTTAGCAAATGTCCAGCTGAACAAATTGTAAAGTACAAATTAAATAATAAAAAAAAATTTCTCTTCTGTAATTAAGCCACATATTCAGCGGTATTATCATCTTTCCATCATAAATACCATAAATTGTTTTATCTAAAGATGCGATGGACCGAAACACGGGAATCGTTTTTAATAAATTTGACAAATCGTAGTTTAAGCCTTAGTTTGGCGGATATTAAGTTCTTCGCTTTTCTTTCTTCTATTTTTTTTTTTTTTATAGATAACCGAGACCATAGGTGAAATTTTCTGAAATTCCAGGTAATATAGAGCTGGGAGAGAAAGAAAAAAAAAGAAGAGAAAAAGAAATAGCCGAAGCAGCAAGAAAGCGGGAACCTTAAAATCCACGTTAAAATCCGTTAATGGAGAAAATAAACGTTGTCGAACGTGGTGAAAGATGTCGTAATATTATGGTGGTTCAACTGGTATCAACTTGTATGCTAATGAATGTGCGTGGCAGTGAAGGCTGGTTTGCAAATGGCGGCCGTCTACCCTATGGAAACCGCCAGCCATTTCTACGCTACGATTTCTTCGTCTCGGCTCTTCCTTCCAGTACAAAACCGGAGATTCTACCGATTTTCGTGTAACATTGGAAAATTATTCTCCCGTTAAAGGAAACGGACGCGTTACGTGAAAACGAGGCGTACGATTTATCGCGCGTTTCATTTACAAACTCCGTTCGAGTTAGGAATCTCGCAGCGTTTCGCTGCTGAAACTGGAGATTTCCGCGATAAAAACGCTACCGTTTCGCTATTGTAACGTGCTGTTTTACGTGCGGAGAATCAACGAAACAAAGCTTATCGATCGAATTACTTCGTTATTATTTGGCGATTTTAAATTAAATCACACACGGGATACTTTCGACGCGATGGCTCGATAATTAGACGGAAATTTTATTTCTCCGATGCAGTTTCTTACAGCAAATTGCAAATCGGACGAGTTTCTATTTGCTTACGTATTTTGGTTATTAAAATTTCCTGAAATTTGTTAAAATTAGAAACCGTCTATAAGAAACGCAGCATTTTCTTTGCTGGAAAGTACCCTTCATTAAGGCGAATACGCATTGCTATGGTTAAAAAGGAAGGTGGATGTACCGACTTGTGTACTTATTGTAAAGTTATTGTACCAAGGAGGACATTTTCTTGGAATGTGGTAGGCAACCCGGGAACCTGTGTTACATTTGAAAGGCAGGCAGAGATTTTGGAAAAAAAGGAACAGATGGAAACTACAAAGAAGGAAATAACCTGAAGGAAATAATTTGAGAAAAGGAAAGAGAGGATCTTTGGAAACGGCTGACATTGCAACACTGATCAATAGGTGGAATACTCGTCTTTGAACGTATTCAAGGACTTAAAACTCAGGTAGAGAAAAGTATTAAGGAACTAATTTCAACCTTCCTAGAAATCGGCCCGGACCTTTCGAAACACGATCAAACGGACGCAGATGTGGCCCAAACAATGCAGACAAGATATACCTGAACCTTTTGTTGGAGATTTCCCAAACAGAAATTTTGACGTGGATAAATGAAAACCTTTGAGAAATCGACGGATGGCTGACCCAAAGGCGATCCTATCTCCAGGGTCCCTGTATTTGTCCATTGTGTACGCACGAAAAGAAGGGAAAAACCTTTGTAAACAGTCGCAAACGTCTTTTGTGAATATTCGTTTGCAATAAAGATGAAAAAGACTGGAAGATAATTGTTTCTTGTAAATTAATGCAAATTATTTTCATGGCAACAACTTTCTCTCCAAGTACGTTCTTTGAAATTGTATAGTTGTATTCCATAGTTGTTGCGTTAATCGTTAAATGAAATAGAAATTAAAATCGCCTTTAGATAAACTTCTCTTTACGACGTATCTTTCGAACCGTTTGAGTTTTCCGCTCAAACTTCGCATATATAGACACCTACGTTACCGATGTGGAAAAAGTTTGACGCGCGTTTCCACCAAAAGATAGAGCCACGTACAACGCTCACGCGTGTTTCGTGGGGACACGCAATGTCGTTTATCAAAGTGTCGAACGTTTCCTTTTACACGCTTCGATCTATTCGTCGATTCATCGATAGATCATATTCTCGCTGTTAAGCATCGATCTCGCTATATTTGTATATCGTACATTACACTATATTAATATCAAAATTACGAACTCCGTGTAATAAGTTATTCCATAAATTCGTTGCTCGCCGCTATTCTCTACAAATTCTATCTATTTTACGTTTCATTATATCCGAATTAGATCGGCCGCTTATTTATTTAGAAGAACATTTAGCAAAATCCGCGGCGATCGTCCGCAGATTTCGTACGATTTCATTTGAAAATGAATCGATCGTGTCGAAGAGCAACGCTGTCTAGTAGGTTACAATTAAGCTACGAACGTCGGTATAACGTGTTTATGGCGTGTAGCATGTCACGGCAATGCTGCCAACATAAAATCTAACACACGATCGAAGATCCTAAAGAGAATTTTACTGAAATTCCATTACAGACGATCGAAGATTGGTAAACGAGCGAAAGATATTTAGAACAAATACAAAACGAACGTTTACTTTTCTTTCGGGAAATTATTCAATCTTGAAGATTCTCATAGAATTAAAAAGTAACTGAAAGAGTAGTACAAATCTGTTACGGGAAAAGTAGGAACAGCCAAAGACAAAAGGATTTTACCGCGATTATATTCGTAACGATACATGGATGACGACTATGATCGTTGTAGGTACGAGGTCGAGAAATGGCAGAGGCACGAAGTAGCACGAAACTCAGGCACCTCTCGCTCTGTGTGTGGAAAGTTTTAAGTAAGTACAAATCGAATGCTGGAATTCCACGTGTCTCCGAGAATATGCCGGTGTATTAACGTGTTCTGCATCGCTACAGCGAAATTCGAGTTTGGTGTCTTCGACGCAAATTCTGTTCCTCGCAATATGTAAATGGTCTCCGTAACTTCGTAACTATCGCCGAATATCCAACAAGCCAAATATTACTTTACTACACCTAACCTATACGTTTTCATTATCGATAATATCGAATCGTTACGGTATCGTGAAATAAACATTTTATCGGAAAATACGATTTTCTACTTTGATCCTAGAAAAGAGGAATTCCTACGTATAATGGATGCTACGTTCCTAAAATATTTTCAATTTTCCTGATTTAGTTCTAGTTGTGAAAGCGGACGGGGCCATTACTCGCACTATTTCAACTCCCTTCGTGGGTCACATTATTTTCATACTGTTTGCATTGACCTCGAAAAAAAAAAAAAAACTAGTCACAACACGGTTATATATACTTTTATTTCGTATTATTTACGAGGCCAGAAGAAAATCTCTGGGTTCCGGTATATAATTGATCGTAACAGTGTCTGGTCGTTTCATGTAAAATATCTTTGCCGGTGGCCACTCTCTATTTTTATGCCACCGTACGTTGGCATTACCGTGACACGTAAACGCCTGTATCTACTACGAGTGCCCACGTGGACATTTTTTTCGGCCGACCTTTATCGTGCGCCTCTTTCCAGTGAATCACTATTATAACATTGCGTTTCGTTTCGGCCATCATATCTTCGAGCTCGCGTCCACGATTCATTTATTCGGGATTATCGAGTCTCGAGTTTCCGCTAGATTACCGATTTTATTAAAGTTGGATAAAAATCCGATTCTCGGCGGTAAAATAATCTTCTCGTTCTAACGTCACGCGTGCTTGGCGTCGTAATTTTTGTAAATGATTTTTCATCAAGGAATCGAATATTTTTCTGCGAAATACGCAAACCGAGAACTCTTAGGTTGTTGGAGACGCGTTTTAAACGGTGCAAGACATTTTTCGTCTCTGTGCGACAATCGCAATTGTTATTACCGTGCGACAAATATTGCAGTATATCGTCACTGGTGTATCACGGACAGGCAAGTAAATTAATTACAACGGCTGAGACGTTTCTCGGCCAAGTTAAATAAGCGTTAACGTAGAATTTTCATTTCCCGCCTTGTTGACGCCGTAACCAGCCGAATTTCAGGGCCGATGGCAAAGCCGTGCCACGTGCGATATCAAGGCCACGGCCAAAAGGAAAAAACAAAAGTACCATAGTTACACAACGTGTAACCAGGAAGTTAAATAAGTAATAAAGAAAAGCGTATTCTGTTCTGTTAAGGACAAAGAATCGAGCATATTCACGGCCTATTAACATGCGTTTCGGCTACTTGAAAAGTTATTACTCGGCTGGCTAGTATCGTTCCACATAAAGTTCTAGAAAAACAACTGGCTGGACAGAATGGTTAGCTTCTAACGACACGTACCACCACCAATGCCGAGAGATTTCACGAAATGAATCAGCTATTACGAAAGCTTCGACTTTGATAAAACTAACACGGCGAGCGAGCGCCGAATTTCCGTTTTAAAATCCTCACTTCCAGGAACGTAACAGAAATCTACATTTTCTTTTTATTCATGGCCAATGGACTTGCCAAACGAATTCATGTAATTTTATACTTGTCACGCGCGAAATAAAGTATATACCGGAAGTCAATGTTCGATGTTTAGTTAGTCAGTGGGATTACGATACGATGAACCAAAGGCACGGATAGATAGATAGATAGATAGATCGCGAAGCAAATATCTGCCACGAATTACATGATTATCTACGGGACGATCGGGCTAGAAGAGTAACGTAAATTATACGATCGAACAAGCTTAAAGAAAAAAATGAGCATTACGTAATTTAATTACCAAAGCATTAAACGCGATTTTAAAATCTTATGTAACAACGACAGACACGCAGTGGAATAAATGAAAAATTTCTCGCGTCAGACACGATAAATTCGGTGGAATACAGTATCCATGTAATACCGTTAAAATTTCATCGTCTTTGAAAAGTTACTTTCGTCGTGTGCTTCTATGTGTATATATCGAGTGTTTGTGGATGATCTGTTGATACGGAGAACCGTTAGGTGAGCCCTAATATCGTTCATGTTTGTTATTATCAAGCTATTGCCCAAAAGCAAGCTTGTAACACCAGCGTATCCGTAAATATTTTCCATATACCAAACGAAAATCTTTTCCAACGATGCACGGCTGTTTCTCGTTACTGTAGCAGTTCTAACGATACATACGTACCGTTTGCAAGTAATCTAGACTAAAGAAAGATTGTTGTTGGTTGGATAGGTACATGGGTATTATGGGTATAGGTATACGGAGAGAAGGACGTTAAAACATATCGAAGAAATAAAGCTGTTCAACGTATAGCGAGGATATAGGGAAAGACGAAAGACAAAAATAAATGGAAAAAATAGGCGAATCGTAGGGAGAAGAAAAGGCGCGAAATGGTTAGATAGGCGGTATTATGATCGGCGAATGGTATCGGTGAATTTCTAACCTCACCGGAAACACGATACAAGTATCGGAGATTCGTAAATAGAGGATGACTAATTTACCTCGTGACATCGCCGTTTTTCTCCTCCATTTCTATACGTTCCATTTCCTTCTGCAACACGCCACCTTCTGCAAATTTATCCAGGGACATGATTTTTTTGTTGTTGTTAATGTTCGTTGCCAATTTCACACAAAACCGACGAATTATTTACAACAATACTCGAAGTTGTATTTAGCACTGTTCGATATAATATATATTATATTATATATTATGTATATATATATAAATTTATCTTTTCTTCTAAATATCTTTTATAATGCAGCTTTTCGCCGTTAGCTACCGCTAATCGACTGAGGTAGACAAACACTGGCACTAAACACTGGCTGATTTCTCGTTCGCGCGACAGAACGAGCACGAATGAAAGAGAGGAGAGCAAGAAAAAGGATGAAAATAGGACGCACGACGACGTATACACGACCAAGACACCACGTATAAACTCTTTCTCTCGGTCTCCGTACAGTAGCGTCCTCTCTCGCCTCCTTAATTTCGTACTCCTCCACGCGTGTTCCTTCTCCCTCTTTTTTTCCGATTCTCCGGCACACGCTACGTCTCTTTCCTTGAACACACGATATCGGTCTTTCTTCTTTCACTCTTTTCACAATGATGACACACGACGACCACGCGTGGCACACGGTAATCGGTAGCGATTATTAAAGGCCTCGCGAGACTGCGTGGCAAACAAAAAGAAAAAACGAAATAACAAGTAAAGGACGATCCACGCGGCACACTGCTCCCAGCAACTTCCTTCCAAATGATAGAAAGATAGCGTCTCGTCGTTCGTCTCTTCTTCTCTCTCCGACCGCCGAAAAGAAACTCTTGCGGGTGGAGTAGTTTCCGTACTTTCCTCCTTGCCTCCTTGCTCCGCCGGCTTTCTACTACCGTACCCCTTCCCCTCGATTCCCTTACCACCGCTTTCTCCTTCTTCCTTGCGCACGCTGCCGCCTCTCCTTCTCTCTTTCTAACTAACGGAGAAATCCCTCCACGTATCGAAGACGCGCGAGCACTTTTACCAACTAAACTGAACAGACAGTCTAGTGCTCGTACGTGATTGGTTGATCAGTACGATCTCGGGACTGTGCGTTATCCGGTTCCCGCTACTGCTCTCGAACAAGAAGAAGAACAAGAAGAATGATGGACACCGTTTTACGCGATGACACAACGAGTTAGTAACGCCGGTAGAAAAAAAAAGATACGTCCTCCTCTCGCAATTACGTTGGTCCTCTCTTTGTACGTAACACTTATATACATGTAGATATACGTCGAAGACGCACGTGGATTAATCGGTCGTGTTACGAAGGTGGTGTACCGATGCGCCGTTTTACTCTACCGAATACGAAGTGACACGACACCCGCTCTCTCTTTACCGTGCGACTGCGTTTTAGTATATTCGTAAATGACACTGGCCTTAACTCAGTGCACGTATACGTGGGTGCGTCGTCCTTTCTCTGTTCTCCGGTTATTCTTTCTTTCTCTCTCTCTCTCTTTCTCCCTCTCTCTCTCTCTCTCTCTCACTCACTCTCTCTGTCTTTCTCTTACTCTATCTTTCCCTCCCTTTCTCGTTCTCTACTACCCCTTTCTCCGTTTTTGCCGAGCGTTTCGATCAGCGCTGCTTGCGATCACGACGAATACGCGACGATCAATGGGGTATAAATGCGCGTCGAGACAAGCAGATTCTCGTCCGAGTTTTACGCACACCTATCGGAAAGCGCGAACGCACACGGGTGTCGAATCGGAAGAAAAACACACACACGACTAACAGCAGCGTGCTACGCTGACGGCGGTTATATTGGCAGGGATATCTAGCGAGAAAGCGCGGTGGTATACTGATATTATTTTTATAACAACGCGGTGCGCGGCCGTCCTAGGCCGCGCCCAATATACCCCCACCTTTCGCCGGGTTTCCTCCCCTCCACTAACTGTTCCTCCCTCTCCCGATCAAGGGGAAGCCTTACTGTTCGTCCCCACCAAAGACATAGACCATCGTACCGGCGTGTGAGACTCGACAGAGAAGGGTGAATAGGAAAACGTTCTCCTCCACTATCCTGCGTGGGTATATCAAAGCTGGAACATTTTCTTCGCACGAATGCCATCTTGCTCCTCATCGTTTTTCCATCGTCCCGTTCAACGTACACCTTTCTCTTCGCTTTCGACAAAAAACAATACTCGCGATAAATTTCATTCAATTATGTATTAAAAGCGTACGTTTCTCGTATTTTCACACGACTGGCGCACCACGTTGCTCGTGTACAGAGTCGCCATCTGATGGATGCCGGTAAACACTAAAAGTTGTTTTTCCATTTCTCGCTCCATTCTCCTGCTATCTAATTTATGGCACTTCTGCGGAGTGTGCTGCGAACGTGAACAATGTAAAGGTGTCGGATGAGATAGAAATCGAGTCACCGGGCATACCGAGTTTCCATGACTTTCCTCCGGTTTCCAATTATCCCTACTTCTGGATATCTACCCTACACGGTCTATTATTTATATCGTGCAAATACAATTTTCCCTGTTTCATGGAAAACCCGAACGATCCTAACGTAGATATAGTTTGAAACGTATAAACATAAATTTAGTAATAAATTATCCTGCTAGATTTCGGAAAATTTTCGTTTGAAATATATATCGTTTCGTACCATCGACTTGCCAGATAAATAAGAAACGTAACGCTTCACCCTTTGCCTCTACAAAGTCAAGAGTGCTTCTCTGATCAACTTGTGAGTCGAAAAGGGGGAGATTACAAGTGCCCAACCACCGTCAAGTTCTAAAAGACACCGCTGTACGTTATTTCACGTGCATTTCACTCACGATTCATTAGCCTTCGAATCGGCAAAGTACAATCGTCCAACCTTCCGATCTATGCATAGAGTTTTACGGAACGTTGGAAGTACGGATTCCTGGTTCTCCGTAGAACTACAGGATTGATTCCGTTACGGAGGTCTCGCTTTGTTCGGCCAGGTAGGAAGGAAGGATTCGCCTTTCTTTTGTGCATGCCTGCAGGTATATGGGTGCAGGTCGACCACAGATATTCCTGGCTTTTCTGCGCTCACGTTTCATCCTCATTATCTTTGGCAATGACGAGGGTGTTATCCTTGAACTAGATTTATCATTCACAGAACTCTATGGCCGGATGGCACTTGAATTTCTGCTGCGTTCAAACACCTACCATAATTGCGTTTCGTTATGCTCTGTCAGGAAAACCTTGTAACCTTTGTACGTCCCTCTTATGTTATAAAATACCATTTGTAAAAAACCTTGTCCGTTTAGAATCACTGGGTTTCTTCTACATCCAGATCAAGTCAAACTAAATGTCAATCTATGGTCTTTCGTTTCCTACGTTCCTCCCAACGATAAAAGGAATATTCATTTATCCTTAGCGAGTTTAAATTCGGTCATTCGGCGGCCAATGCCGTGTAGAATGTCGAGACGAGTTCTACTGGCATTTGATCTGAATGGCACACCTGTACAACTTGCGTCGTGGTCTTCCGGAAGAAAACAAACGATGATTACGAATCACCGAATTACGCCAAGGGGGTTCGAAGAAACAGAGAGAGAAAAAAAAGAGAAAAAGAGAAGGGAACACCGCGAGGGGAGTGGTCATATAACCGAAGAAACGTTGATCCATTATAAACAAGTGGACAGCCAGTTAGAACACCGGGTTGAACTTGAATTTTGAGCGTGCTATGTGGTCGCGTGGTTTCACTATGAATTTTTATTACAGAGGGTAACATAACGAGCGATAGAAATACCGTTCTTTTCGACGCAACAAATAAAAATCCAATCGTTCCTGTATGCTTAGACGAAACGACTTTTCCGATGTTCTCCGTGAAATAAAGTTTCAGACAAACGGGACAAAGTATAATTTGATTTATCGATTTAATAAGAATACTCGAGCCAGGCATCGTTGTGCTCTTCGATAACATCGATGTTCGAATCAAAGTAATATAAAAATAATGCATATAGAAACGAATAGTCTGCCGGAACGTAGGCAATTCTCGCGAATTAATAATAAAACCCGTAACATGTATTTTCCATAATATATCGTCGAGAGTCACACGATCGGTTCAGCGCGTAAAAGCTCTAGCGTCGTTTGTCGCACACTTTTTCTTCCCGCTTAGCCTCCATCGACTAATTCGTTAAATGATCAATCGATTATCCTCTTCATCGAGCATAAATCCACATCAGCTTCCTGGAACCGTCTTCCACAGTTTGCGACTTATTTTCCCTTTACCAGACAAAGAAATCGTCACACCTAGCTTACTAGCTTATTACTCGCGGACTCTATAAAAATATATCAATCGAAACGACGCAAATCGTACGAACCGACACCAAACGAAATATCGACGAGCTTTCGCAACGTATTCGGAGAATCTGATGGTACGTAGAATTTATTCCTAGACCGACTGCAGTAATTCGAAAATTATATATATGGTTGTCCTAACATGCAAGTAGGAAATAGCATCGAATTCGGTTCGTCATTCATGCCCAGAGGAAAGTGTGGATTTGCGAGCGTGACGGCTCTTTGTTCCACGCGGTAATGACGGTTGGGGTAGGTTAAGGCAGTGTTTAAAGATAATTAATAGTTGCACGGCTCGTAAATATCGGTATCAATGAAGCGTAGCCAAGATCTGGCGTGGGATCGGTAAATGGTTTCCGGGCGCATAAAAATAAATGGATCTGTTGTCGACCTTGATGGAAACCATCTTCGTTCCATTGTATCGTTCAAGGTTAAGAGCGGGTCTCTCTTAGGAAAACGATATTTCCAAGAAACTTGAACGACGCCTTTGAATTTACGCGCGTCTCTAACGCCGCGTATTGTTTCCTAAAGCCGGTTAGGTTTTTTAAACGATTACGTAAACCGGATCGTAAGCGTACGAATGCGACCGAATATAATTACTTGGCCGCTGTTATCAACGTAATTTCGAATGGCAATGCGATCCACGTGATTCCATAAAATCGTGGAGTGGGTAGTTTAATAACTGGGACGGCCGTGGAAACGAGCGATCCGAGACGAAGGGAACGAACGAGAGCGGCTTTTACCCCTCCAGGGTGGATCAGCCGATGGAAGGAAAGCAAGGAGGAGCGACGTAATTCGGGCCAGGAGGAAAGGGTCCTCCAAGGGGAATATAGAAGACGTCGGTGTACAAGGGGAAAAGGGAGAATTTAGGTGGGGACAGAGAGGGTAACGGGGGAAAAGAGAGAGGGAAAGAGAAATGCGAGGGTGCGTAAGGGTGGCGGATCCCTGGAATCAATAGTGGCCACGCACCCTTGAAGAATTTTCGCACCAGGAGTCCGGATGTCTCAGGACAGGCTGGGAAAGCTTTCTCCGCTGCTATCCAATACTGCTTTATTCCGTAAAGAAAATCCAATGGAAAAAATGGTATTTTTCTTATCGTACATCGGATGAGAAGTATGTTTTAAACATAATTGGACGTTGACCGGAACGTGGACCGATCGATGACGAATAAAATACACCTTACAACCGTATTTACAAATAAACGAATTTTCCAATTTGCATCGGTTATAAGCGAATTAATTGTAAATTTGCAAGAAATTGAAGGCATTCGTGCATTTGGTATTCGATAAACGTACAGTATCAAATATTTATCAAAGCTTTTGATTTAAGAGAACGTACAGAATCGAAATAGACCTGGCTACTTAACATTAAGACATGGATTCGCCACAAAGAGTGCATTGGATTGTTTCTAAATCGTTAACTCGTACGAATAATAATTGACTAGTACTTTTCACTTGATACTTTATCGTAAACCAGCCGAAATTGAAACGTTTTACGGCAATTAAATAAAAAAAAGAACGTGGTCTCGTTCATCTCGTGTGATGTATTTGTTCGTGAGACTGTTTTTCGCGATATCGTAGAACGTTTAGTGGCAGGAAATATGTGTCTTACAGGTCAGTGAGCAAAGCGGAAAGGCTGGGAAAAATGACTCACCTCCAACCACTGCCAACTTGGCCAACTGAAGATTCCGGTAGGGCGTCGCCGCTACCCCTAAAACAAGGAAATGGGAAGCTGTAAGATAGGTAAGGATACAGGAGTTTAAGGATATCGGGATAAGATATTTAGGATTGGAATAATCTTACTTTTCCTTGATGCGTTTTCCACGATGAACAAAAAATATAATAAAAATATATATATATATACACATGATAGTTAAAGGAGTATTTTCTTTCACGCCAAACCCTTATATGAATTTTCGAACGACCAAGGTAACTTGAAAATTGAACGCTCGTTATGCGATTCTTTACGCGCGACTTGCGTTTTAAGTCGCGTTCGCTTTCGTAATTGTATCGTGATTTCGCTTTTACTCTCGAGTGGATTTTTACCTCTTTGAGTAGCGAAACTTTTGTCAACTCGATCCGTCTTTCCATCGTACGCGTCCTTTGTAGATGAAAAGACGAGAAACTGTGACGTAAGAAAGGAGAAACGTCCGCGACACTCGGCAAGAAGAAAAAGTTTCGTACAGCGGATAATTGGAGGCCTCCGCGACATGCATATTAATCGCAGTCTATCTGTGAGAGGACAAAAAAGAATTAATAATAACCGCGTCGCCAAGATACCGATCTGACCGGTTGGTTGGCCAGGTGCAGCGCGTCTTCCGTGATCCGTGCATATTCTTGCGGGTTTCTTTTTCACGGCATCCTTTTGCGTCGGTCACGCCAATTAAGAGGCATCGCCGTTAAAATCACCTTTACGCTATCGTACCAGCTACTGTGCAAAGTTTCAATTTGTCAAAAGTGAAACCTCTCGATACAACGTTTCCGAGAGTTTCGCTTTCGCTGTTCCCGTAACATGGTCGCAACGCGTACATCGTCCGATCCTCTTTAAACTACGCTTATATTCTTACGGCATTCGTTCGATTCTATTCGCTCGTCTCGTTACGACCACCATTCCGGGAAAATCGGTTCCTACGCACGCGATTTTCGAAATCTCCCCTATCGTTCGATCAAAACGTATCCGAGTCGATTACGAAAATCGATCCGCGTTCTTGGCTGCACCCCTTATAAAGACGCGATCCGGGCCACAGCATAAAACTAAATCGTTCCGGTAGAACAATCCAAAATTAAGGCATCGAGCGTGACTTTGGCCGGCAGCTGCGTTCAGCAACAAAAATCGCGTCTTCCCTAACACCGTCCAAGATTTTACGATCCGCCGTTCTGCTTGTAACGCCTTAAAGCGGAACCATTGACGTTACAACGGCGAGAAAGTGCATGGACGCACGGGGGAAGTGAAAACAGCGAGCCCGGGCAACACGAGGCGCATACACCAGAGGGGTGAGGGTACATAACGCTTATTGCACGTCAGCGTGCCTCAATTTCGAGATAATTAAGCGAGGCCCTTTACACCTGCGGATTGTGCCAAGTCTGTACACGCGCATACCCGTGTAATTTTCTTTTTTACCGTGACGATCTCTGCTCATCTGTGGATCTACGCGTGATAAGGAATCATGCGATGAAAACGGCCGGGTAGAAAAAACAAAAAGCAAGCCAAACCACCTCCACTTTTTGCTGCAAAAGAAAGCTATCGTCATCTTGACTTAATGTTCTTACGTGCCCTTTCCTTCGCCAATGATTAATAGCTATTAACAAGGGGAACGACCTGCACCAACATTCGTGATAAAACCGTGCAAGATTTAATATCCTGAAAAAACATAATTCACACACACACTCGCAGCCAAGCTGTTTTAATCGTGGCATTACAGCTTTTATACGTTCCTCCATTCCACTTTGGGAATATTAATTACGTCCGAAACCAGCTGTTTTACTTCGCTCTATAAACTGCCGGTTATTTCGGAAATATCGTGGCTATTTCCGAACTTTTCCAGAGTACGGGCACGATCTATTTCGAAGATTTAAAATCGTCGGCTAATCGATTACAATTCGGAAAAACCGTTTCCTACTCGGAGACTGACTGACTTCGAAGGCTTTAAATTGACAATTTACGTTGGACGAGCAATTGGATGATTAATCAGCTCGTAAGAGGTCTAGGTGATAATTACATTTTCGTTTCCGGCGCATTACTTAAGAGCGTAAATTACTTTCCGCGACTGACAGCCCGAAGCAGCTGATCGGTACTTTCGATCGAAGCTTCTTGGCTTACGTTCAAAGGCTCCCTCGCGTTAGTTGGCTACAACTAACTTGTACGTACGCGATTCTTTGCACCGAAATAATTTCTATCACAAGCGTCGTATCGAAACAGCAAAGTTTGCAGGGTCTTAAAGATCCAGGTATTCCATAAGCTCAGAATTAAAGGCAATGACACGGAATAAACAGAAACGTAAAAGATTGGTGACAAGCTTAGGCAAAGCAAGGTAGCTAGGCAGAAACGATCGTTTCTGAGAAACAAAATTAATTCAATCCAAATTCTCTGGCAAGGATCAACCTATCGGTCAATGAAATTTTCGAAAGACGATTCGAAAGGAGCCACGTTAGCCTCTTGTGTGAACGCAGCTGCACGAAGACGCGTATCGAGCTCCTCCTCGTCAGGATATCGTCCCTCGAGGCTCGTAGGAAGATACTTTGAGCAAACATCGGAAGGAGCGATCCTACCGGGCGGGTCCCGTTGTATCGTTTTGTTTTCGCTCTGCCGACATACGAAGCCACTGGTAGCAGTTGCTTCTCGCAGAAAAAAGAATCGCGGCAGCCGGACCGAAGAAAAGGAAAAGTGTGCGAAAGGATAGCAACGACAAACGATCCAGCCTTGTGTTTATCTAGGCTGGCTTTATACGCGAGAATTTGCTAAGAGTCGTTGCACGAAGGATTACTCGAGAATTCTAGTCGAAAGTCAGGCGTAAAAACACCGTTTATTATATCGAAATCGCGTTTCAACAGGTGACAAGTCGACGAGTACGAGAAGATTTCCGAAAGGAGAAATTTCTTTGATAACTCGGTAACACCGCCGTAATTCACAGTGTTTGAAAAAGTTCGAACAAAGTAAAAACTTGAAAGTTCAGGAACGAGGTACACGGCTGGAAAAAAGTTAATTTATGGAATGCCATCGGGCAGGAAGAAAATTCGTAAAGTTAGCTTTGGCAAACGGCGCTTGCGTGGAGCACCATTGCATTCGACATAGATGCAACAAGTGCAGCCAGGGTATTACAAATCCACCCTATATTTGTAACGAGCGTAATTCACCGGAGAATGGCCTACTACTTTCGCCGCTAGTTCCACTTTTTACGAGCGTCCTTTAACCTTAAACTTGCGGATGCTTCGTATTAAGGATTGTGCTCGTACATAGGCAAAATATTTACGCGATATCGTAACGATCGTTATATCCGGCAATTTGTGAGAAACGCGTACTGTTCTCTGTGTGGAAAGTTTAAAAGTTAAAAAGAAAAGTTGTAACTCTAATCGTTCAAATATCATCTTACTAATGTCGATTGGAACGAGAAGCAACAAACGAAAGAGCTGCTTTAATATATCGCAAAGAATGGAAAAAGTAATCCGTGCATTGAAACAGGAAAATGAGCGAAACAGCAAAAGTAACGAACACTGTCGAGATATAACGCAAGAGGCGCGGCTACGTGTTACGCGTTTGCAACGTTCCTTATGTTACGCGATATCTCGTTTCCACATTCACGTCCATCTCCTTTAACGAAGAGAAATCGCACGTGCGAATAAACTGCACCGCGCCGGCATCTCCGTAATTCAATAAACGTATTACTTTCGGTATCCCGATGGTCTTTGGCGTTGATCCGCGCTAACTGTCTCTCGTAGTAATCCTATCGCGTTTGAAACGCATCGCACACGCACCATCGTTCCCTTCGCTTCGATAAAAAAAGTATCAACAACATCCAGAAATTCGAGTTGCGCCTGCGCTGCGTGCCGAAGCAGCCGGCTGTGCATTGACGCAACAAGTGCATGCAAGATGCACCACGACTCAGGGGGGTGGGGTGGAGTGGGTTGTTGGTTGACGGGGGGAGAGGGAGAGAGAAAAGGAGAGAAAGAGAGAGAGAGAGAGAGAGAGAGCGAGGGAGAAGGGTAACGGGGTTGGGTGGGGTAGCCCGAGAAAAGTAGGGAGTCGAAAGGGGTGGAGGACGAAGAGAGGCAGAATTAAATGCAAGGCGAGGGAGGGGGCACACCACCGGAGAAGGGCACGAGGTTGGCACGCGCCGAGTGCAACGATTCGCTGGAAGAAAAGAGAAAGACAGGAAGAACAAGGAGAAAGATAGGCGGAACGGTGGAGGAACAAGGAGAGAGAGAACGTGTGCATCGCATCGAACGGAAAGATGCATCCTCGGCAGCTCTCGTGGCAGTTTTTTATTCGTTTTCCCCCGCATCAACGATGCGAACATTTGTTTGCGGTTTATGAAGCCGAGAGGACAAGTGATATAGACAAACGGCGGCACTTCGGTGCAGGAAATGCAAACAAAGTGCATTCAGTCAGCCGGGTGACCACCGGCTGCAGGGGTCTAACTTACCCCCATGCACCCTTCCTATCGTACGACCTGAATGACCTGATACGCGCTGCGAGGTGCAGCGGCGTTGTTATGCAAATGGGAAAAGTGCAGACCCGCGTGTGCAAGTGGAAAAACATGCGGTTCGCGTGCACTTGGTATTATGAGATATCCACTTGACACCTGAACGTGGAAGCTTGTCAAGTGGTACGTATTTAGTTCGTCCCCGATCGTAGATCCAGACGGTAGATCGCTGTTATTTATACGCTTGGTAAATAAATACCGATTATCTTCGTGCGCTTATTGGGAAAAAGAAGGAGCAAAGTTTCGATCGGACGTCGATACGTTTTCGATGTAAATATTACGCGCGACTGCGTTTCCATT
This sequence comes from Bombus soroeensis, assembly GCA_014737365.1. Lineage (NCBI taxonomy): Eukaryota > Metazoa > Arthropoda > Insecta > Hymenoptera > Apidae > Bombus > Bombus soroeensis. The sequence goes on from JACXIL010000207.1 coordinate 3,876,182, forward strand.
TGCATTTCGTAGAAGCCGGTTTGCCACAATTCCAACGTACGATACACGTGCCTATGTTACGTGGATGCACCACAAAGTGGTGTGCTCTGCCTTTCGGCGAGTCTAAAGCAGTCTTTGCGGTCGTCGCATTAAATTGATTAAGCATGTGCATGACTTGAAAAGTTTCGAAGAAGCATCGACCGCGCAGCGCAGAGTCTCTGAATTATGTATGTCTGCGTGAAAACCACAGAAGTGAGAACGAAGCGATCTAAATCGTACGGGGATCGAATGTATTCTCCGACCGTGCTACGTCACAAACCCTGAAAACATCCAACGTTCCCATCAAAAATTTCTATTGACATTTAAAGCATCTCATCGATCACGGCAAGACATTCGTATCTTTAACTCGCTATTAACTGCCTGCACTTTTTAAGACGCGTATACGCGAAAGAAAGGAAGGCGAGGCATATATTTAGCATATGAAAATAAACGTGCCGATAATAGCATGGATAGAGTCGCACGATGATATAATTGTCACCATTCGTTACGAATTTTCCGTTCGGTTCTCACACTCGCGAAGCTAGAATAACGTCACACATTGGCGGACTTAACACAAAGAGGCCGATAGAGCCAGTTAAAGGAAATAGAATCAGAAACGCGGTGGATCCCATGGAATCATTGTAAGGATTCTTGAGGGGTGAGACCCTCGGACCTTAAACTAGTTTTCGCTCGTAACAGTCCGTTTCTCTTGGACGTCTTCCTTTTTCTTTCTCCATCTATTCTCGTCTTTTCTTCTTCATCACTGTAACCACCGTATGAGAGTACTTTACATTTGAAACATATCGGCTTATATGGAAATGAATGTTTAGCCATGCGTCCGTCCTAAACATTAAAAATGGAAGAGCAACACTCGCTGCAGGAAGCTGATACGCGAGTTTCCGAGCTACGCAAAGAGGACAACTCGGAAGTGATACTCGTCCCTCTGAATTGTCAATCTGTCTATTGTCGACCGACGACCTCCCCGCCTAATCTCCTTGCTACCTATCTTGACAAAAAATTTCATTTACAATCTACGGCACAACGGTTACGTTCGTTGCCCTAATTTAACCCTTTCGCTATAGCAAGGTCCAAAACAACGCGCCTCACGTGTCGCGAGTTAAGCATCGAGATACAGAAGAAAAATTGCATTTACCACGTTACGATGGACAATGATACTTTATATATTTGACAACCGAATTAAAAGCGATCGCACGTACGGCTCGTTTTACCCTGCATTCATTGCACGTTGCATTTAATTGCTCTTATCTGCTGTCGAGTATCATTATGACCAGGCAACAAATCCCCGGTTTATACCTTTGCACGTTCCTATCGTCGATAAGGTTTCTTGTGGCAACAGGAATCGGTGGTATGAATAACCGAGAAGAGAAACGGAGAAAGGAACGAGGTTGGGGGATGGTGAAATAACAGATTGCAGTTGTGGCACGAGCGAGCAGCCTGGACTCAGCTCGGGGCTCGTAAGGAGAAGGCAGGTGCCACATTTTTTTCGAACGCCTGCTCACCGTCGAGGAGGAGGCTGCCACGATGCGCAGAGGCTCCCAAACGTTTCTACTAGGAAGAAGCTCTGAGTAGAAAGTTTTCGATCAAAACAATAATATCGATCGAAGTAAACGCGAATTAATGATCGATCGAATGCCACTTTCGATCAATTTTATATCCTCCACTTACGAAGCATAAATCGATATCGACGTAAAAATTTCTTGATTAAAAGATGGTCATCGAACAACGTCAATGTCCCTCGTAATAGAAATTCAGCCAGGACAAAGATATAAGGACGATTGAATTTGAAAGAAGTAGCGCTAGTAACGATCGATTAGGTGTAGATTTTCAGCGAAGAAATTAATGTTAACGCCTGTCGACAAATACGATCAACGGATAATAGTGGCAATAGATACGTACCAGCGATCCATGTGTGCGTAATATATGTGGCAGCGTGCAAAAAAAAATGGTGCAAATGTAATTCATATCCTAGAAATTTCCATGCATAAATATAGAACGATGCTAGAATTGTAACATCGTTTATCCCATTACAGCACCTATGCTCCTATCGACAGAAGCAATCGCGATAAAAGAACACCGCGGAAATTTGCATAACAATAGATAACGAAGTTTTCGAGGAAGTTCGCTTCGGTCGAACCTCGAGCGAAGTATGTAATTGGCCATCTTTGTTTCGTAGAGCTAACCGTACGATTCCTTTGATGGTATCCGACAATTATTCAAAATTCTATGACGCGGATGAGTTCCACTGCGGATAATCCTCGACGATTTTTGCTTGGACACGTTCGGCACGAGTTCAAACTCTCGTGTATGCGCGCTCGCGCGCATTTACTTGCGTGCGGCCAATTATGCACCTCGTTATGCCGGCATTACGCGTGATCTCTCTTTTGATCGAGAAATTGCCTAAGGTTAATAACCTCTGTTGAAGTTTGTGTAAGCGATTACATAAAATTTTTCGAAGACAAATGGACTATTAGCACGTAAGGACAAGTTGGTTCGGCGCTATCCGCACGGTAGCAGAACCTGAGAAGTTGAGCAACTTTCTGGAAATACTTAATGTATAATATAAGTGTAATACGACCAGGCGTTTCCTGCACGCTCGCCAAATTTACGACCGTTTAAAGGACAGCGGTTAACGATATTCGTTGGCCCAATAAATTTTGATTACAACCACGGTAAGACGATTCATGACTAATTTATTTAATACGTACATATTTGCATACGAAGTAACGCAATGCATAAAGCAAAGCGTTTTATCGTAAAGGCGATTAAGTCGAGAATATCGCCGATCAGCCGAGTAACGCGCGTCTTAGCTAGTGGAGTAGTAGATGCGCTTGGTTTCTAATCAAAATGCGATACCGTGGTACGAAATTCAGACACGATTATACGCGAAGTGAGTTATGAAAATATTTAAAACTTACCGTTTCTTCGGTCCACTAGCTACGGATGGCTCCACGACAAGCACTGATCCGAGATAGGTATATCCTGAAACAAGAAAAGAACACAATTTTAAAGCATATTTATAAACAATACTATGGATATCAATTATGTTTCTACAATTATTTGAAAAGTTATATTCAAATAAATATAGTTTGTTATATATTACAAAGGAAAACGAAAACCAAAGGCAAGATAAACGAATAAATGGTACACAAATATGAAGCGCTTGAATTTTCTCATAGCATCAAGGAAATAGGAGAATTGGTTTATTGGGTCAGTTTGGACAACCTGTTTGAACCAATGGTACATTTGAACTCTGACCCTGGTCAGAGCTACCGATGGGATATTTTCTCATGGAAAAATATGCTGTACACCGGTTTTGAAAAGTGGAAGTTGGCGGTTGCTTCCGGGTTTTGATTTGCACATATACAACGTCTAACGGCATAAAAATCGCTGCACTGATTTGAAACTATCGCGTACCTTACTCATATTCTAATCAGGATCAAGAGGTTATGTGAACGTATCCGTGATCATAGTCTCGGGCTAGCGAATTTTTCGACACGGTCCGAGGGTCCCAACATACATATACATAAATGCATGTATACACGAGTATTTCCTTTCCTAGGCACCAGGTGTCTTCTGCCAGTTAGACCCATCTAATTTTCTCTAACCAGTTCTTCTTTCTAAATGTAATGCCAAAAAAATCTACGAAACCACTTTTGTCGACCATCGAAAGTGACCCTTTTCGCTCGTCGTATACAAAATTAAATTTGGTTACATGAAAAATAAATATTTTATCCATTATATGATTGACAATTAGGCGGTGATTGTTTCTTATGCGCATCCTGTTCGCGACAAGGGGATGCGCGCGCATATGTTTTGAAATCAGTCAGTTACGGTGATTAACACGACGTGCACAAGAGTCAATTACGTGATAGATTATAAACGTTTCACTTATCGATTCCGGAAAAAAGCTATTCAACTCTGAGATTATTGGAAAGGACGTGTGTGTCTTTTTTTTTTGTATTCTAGTCGATTAGACGCGAACAGAAATGCGCTTCGGTTACTTCGCAAGACAAAAGGCCATCGTAAGAATGTAAACATAGCTTGGTCGGCAGCAAATGGCGCGATTTCTACTCACGATCTATGATCAAAACAAACTTGTTCGCAATATCGGCAAAGTAAAGTATTAGAATACTCTATTTAATCCCTCCTTTTCGATCGGTATAACTTTTTGTAACAAAATTTTCGTTTAAACTACAAATTGGCGATCGAAAAGCGCCACCTCTACTAAACGGTTTTTATGATTACAAATGGAGGAATGTAGAAACATCGACTAGCAAAGTTCGAAAAACTATTTCAAAGAAAACTTATGAAGAAAAACGTTCCTTTACTTGTAATTCCTGATCCTCGGACATACGTAGATTAAAACGATGTGTGCTTGATGCGTGATACTCAGTGTAAAAAAACGAAGAAGGTGAAAGATATTTCTCAACAAATGGGACAGCAAGACGTCAAATATGGCAGCCAACGATGTCAGCATGCAGTGGATTGATCGTTGAGACCAGCTTCTAATAAAGGTCGGTAGAAATGAGATGTTCACGTTTAATCGTAATAACTTTGCCTAAATTTTAAACTATATACTTCATGCCAAAGACAAGTTAGGGATAGCATACATAAAATAGTAGATATATTTGTAACTTTGCCTCAGATGTTTTGCATAGCTTTAGGAGTTGGGGGGAATTGTTGGATTCAATAATAAGTTATTTAGAAGTGGTTCGGCGAAAAGGAGATCCGTGTTCGCATGAATTAGTTACAGTCGGTTTGCGCCATAAGTAAGTGGGCACGCAGGCTTGTTGATGATCGTGGCAGACCGTCGCAGATCGTCGTCGTCGTTGTCGTTGTCGTTGTACATCGATAACGATCTCGGCGCTTCTCATTTTCGTGCGCGGAGTGGTATTTTTTTGAATGAGCCGAGTCTGCTTCAGAAAAACCGGGTAGATCTCTCTTGCGGGGTACAATGGCGTGTGGCGAGTGGCGGAATTGTGTTCGCGAGGAGTCTATTAAATGCAGCAGAATGCTTGGTACAATGAGGGTATATAATATAACCTACCGGGCGGACTAGCTTGGAAATTCGAATGAATTAAAAATGCGTGTATTAAACATAAAACGACGAGGAGAAGATGGCGTTACGGTATCTTCTGTAAGTACTCGAAAGTGAAAAGAGGCAGAAAGAGATGGGGAAAAAAGAAAAGGAGGAAGTAGCGCTTAAATGGCTACTTAGTATGGTCCCGTGTCAAGTCTCCCCTCGAATGGTTCATCTCACCCTGTAGCAATAATATTCGTAAGTGTTTCCATGCACGAGTGCTCAGCCTGAGTACCAACAGGTTTCATGCGAAAGCCAATTCGCGACAAGGTGAGAAAAAAAAGGAGGGGAGGTAGAACTTGACGAGGTTTTAATTTGATTCTTATGCTGCGTTGAATTCGACGTGTGCTTTTACGCTTGATTTCACGTGTTTGCCATTTAATAGGCCATTACGATAGGTTACAACGTCGTCTTCCACCGAATATAATTTTCATCCAAGCAGGAGCTGTTTGTTCGCGATGATCCCGATGATCGTGTCAAAATTTACGACGGTCACACGCTCGAATATTCTTCTTTCGAACGAACTTAATATTTGCACTACCCGCGTTGTCTTCTTTAAACACTCGTCATTTACAAATCAAGTGAAATAGATTATTTTTGAAGTTTGAACTTTTACCCTGCTAATTATTACCACATCGTCATCATACTATATCCTTGGTGTTGTATCGTAAACGAACTTGACATGCTTTACGAGAAAAGAGTCTGATATCCACAACGACGATCCGCTTCTGTTTCGAATACCAAGTTACGAAATCGGAAAAATTGCTACGACGAAGTAAAGCTTCGATATGGATTAGCTCTCGTTGCTGATAGGTTCGTTGCTGAAGTTACAATTACAGGACGTGTTATCAGGTAACCGCGAGAGATGCACGAACGAATCGCGAAGAGAAGCGTGGGCATCTGTTTCGAAAACCAGACACCCGTTATATGCCTAAAATATACCGGCATCTCGCATGGGGCGCGCTGCTAAGAAATGCAGAAACAGCAGTTGCTATGCTAGGTGGTACTCCCTACAAACACAGGCATACTTACACACGATACACGCTCGAATCTCTCTCCTTCTTTCTAAGCATCGGTGAAATTCGTGCATAAGAGAGACACACGCAACAAGCACTCGTATACGTAGAGAAGGGTACGCGCGTCTTACCCAGTCACACAGAGATTTTTCGGGGGTTTGCTCCGCGTGTATACCGTATGCCTCGTGTACGCGGCCGTGTGTTCGTGTAACGTACACACTCGTGTACGAGGGAGTAGAGAGAACGAACTAGAAAAAAAAAGAGAAAGAGAAGGAGCGAGAGGAAGCGAAATAGCGAGAACACGAGGGGTGTAGCCGTGGTGGTATTAGAACGGCAGCGAGAAGGGAGCAGAAAAAAGGGAGTGGAAATGAGATAGGGAAGGCAGCGTACGAGGGACGACAAAGTGAACGGGATAGAGACGGAGAGCACGGGTGAAAAAGGAGAGAAACCAGCGAGATAGAGGGAGGGAGGGAGAAAGAAGCTGTTTGAGCTAAGCGCAGCCAGGGTCTCTAGAAGCGAGTTTTCGGATCGAGTCGGTGTATGTGGGCAAGAGAGTAGGTTAGCAGGCTCTCCCGAGGGAGAGAGTAATAGTAGATTGTCCTGTTGAACGAGCAGGATGGCAAGTGCCTTTATAGTGGGTCAGTACTAACCGGCACCCGGCTAGCAAGCCTTCAAGGTCTCCTTAGTGCTCCTACCTCCTCCCTCCCTACCCACCATCTTCCCTGCTGATGCCTACAACGAAAACTGCCAGGTAGGTGAGTCGAGAGCGAGCGAGACCGAGCTTAGGAGAGCTATCCGGAGGTCGTCGCGCAATCTATCTAATATATATTCATTTTTTCTCTCGCTCTTTCCTTCCACCTCTTTCTCTTGCTTCACCGCGCCTTCCCTTTTCATTTCGCTTCTCCTCTTTGTCCCTCTTTCTCGATACGTTTTACCGGTTCCTAACTTAAATTTCGTCAATTTCTGCTTGACGGTGAGACGCGATCGAACGGGCTTTCATGCCTCAAAACTCGGTTACGTTCGAATTTGTAAAAGGACGCGCGCTTGGTCAACGATTATATCTACGTAATTAGCGATCGTTCGAACATGCAACGTAACGGAATAAAGATGAAAAAATACGTAATTAGCGAGTTGCAGGAGAAGTCGTGAATCATCTTGAATTATGTATCTCGAGTTTGATCGGTTATCAACGTTTATTTATAACGCGTGTATTATTAATAGAAAGCGTTCGCTTCGATACTCGATAGCTTCACCAACGTAGGTAACGTAAACCTCGCGTATCTCAGCTGCCAGTACAGCGTTTTTCATATCTCGGCACTTGATACACCAAGACGATTCTTCGGCCAAGCACCGGTGGCGAAATACTCGTTCGTAACCTCGGATATTTAATACGTAATTATTACCAGGAGCAAAATTAGACGACTATTGATTCCCCGAACATCTACGAAATCTCGAGACGTATTCGTAGTGTTTGAAATATCGCTACAACGATAAGGCGAGCCTTACAGGATGACATAACAGCGAGGAGTTTCTTGCGTCGGTCAAGGAGCAAGGGAGAAAGAAAAAAAGGGAAGAGAGGTAGAGATAAAGAGAGCTAGAGAGAGCACCGGCTCCACGGGGAAGTAATAAAATATTTGGGTAGCGCTGCGCGGGAATGGGAATGAGAACAGGTTCCTGTTGCGCATTCCAGGCCGATGCTGAATACCGATGCCTTGGACACGGCGGTTGGCACGGCTAGGTACATAAATTACTATTGAGTTACAACTCGCTAGTTCAGTCCCACGGAAATCGTTTGCGAATCGTGAATCACGGGTCGAAATCGCGTGAATCTACCCAGCAATTTGCCGATTAATATTTTCAAACGAATTCGCATATATCGATTTTTCGAAAGATCGGTCAGCCATCGGATGTTGTTCCCCGAATCTAATTTTTCTAGTTTGCTCGATAAACAAGAGCGCGTCGATGTTGGTAACGATGTCGTTTGAGAAACATCGGAAGACAAACGACGCGGCGTTTCCCTGACAAACGTCGCTTCTGGTACGAGGACACGCGATCCGGATACAAAACGACCGCGAATGTAACAGAATCTAAAGGAAAAATGTTGGAGAATAAAATTATATAAACATTCGCGTGATTCGATATATAGGTAAACATTTGCGTGTGGCTAGAATATTCGGTAACGAACCACACGAGGCGTTTAGTTATAGAAGCGCAGATAAGGAAGGGCACGTGTTTCTATTCGGGGAAACGTAACGTTTCGTTGAAGAAAATACACTGGAACATTAGGTAATTTAACGTACCTACGTCGGAACCGTTTTTAATGGGACGGTAATTAAACGTACGGTGTACGCTGGCTTCGTATTAATCTCAATTCCACGTCGGAAAACAAGAAACGAAAACGAACCGAACGAAATAGCGAAAGGAAGCAATCAAAACTTTTTCCCTTCAACAGACGAAGCAAAAATATCGCCTTCCCACTAATAGTTCGATGGATGGTTCCTTTTAACAAACGAAGATAAATATGGTTGGAGGACAATTGCGCTATCTTCCCGCCAAGTTTGTTTACGCGGTGAAAAAGATTTGAAAAGAAATTTGAGGAGCAGAGAAGAAGCAGGAACGATCGTACGTGGCCGCGGATATCGCGAAAAGACAAAAGGACGAAGAGACGTCGCGTCGATCGGGTTTGACACGATGCGGTAAATAAAATTGGAGCAGTTAGTCGGTCGGATCCACGCTCGTTTTCGGCCTGGCAAAGAATAAAGCAAAAATTGCTTCGTTCTCGGTTGGCCTTGTGGCATACTTCTCTCTCTGTTTCGCCCTCTGTTCCACCCCCTTTCTCTGTCCTGCTCGTTCCTTTGCCGCTTCTTTCTCCCGCCAAGGACTCTCCTTTCTTGCTCCTTCTCGCACACTCTTGTGCCGCGCTCGCAGCGTGAGAGCGGCCACACAAAGAGAGCACGAGAAGCACAATGGATTACTTAGACGGGTAGGTTAGTTTGCCGAATGAAGCGAATGGGCCCACGCACGTTAAGATAGGTCCTGACTGAGAATCCGCAGAAAGCGCGCCAAACGCAAAATCTCACTCTCCATTCGATTTTCACACCACCATACCTTCCCGTCCTATCTACACTCATCCGTTTCGTCGTGTTTACGATATCCTTATCGATATCCCCGAATTCTCATCTCTATCGAAGTACCAAGCTCTCTATAAGTCTGTCCCTCGATGAAACTGTTATTTCATTTGAAAACGTTGCGTAAATTACGACTCTGAATTTCTGTTAAATTATGCACGATCCAGTCTACTTGTTGCACGTACGTATGACGATCGAATGGCAGATGTGGACGAGAAATTTGTCGAGATCGATCAAGTACGTATTTCCTCGAAAATTCGCATCGTTCGTGGTTACAAATATTTTGTTGCGTGCAAGGCGAGATAGCGAGCCTAAGTGTATTCTAAGGTGGCGTATCGATCAATTTTAAATCTCGTTGCGATCGACTACGCCAAGTTAAACAGCGTGTGGTTCAAGTTCGCCCGAGCGATATACATACGATACGATATGAATGGCGAAAGTTTCTTCCTGAAAGTGTACGATACTGAAAACGAAAGAAACAGAGCGGCACTTGTCGAGATTGTCGCGAAGTTACTTGTACAGCGTACATCGCTAATAGCGTGAACGTCGTAACGCGGCAGCGCACGATAACGACTTTTATCTGACAAATGGACAAAGTTCAGAATTTCACGTTTGTATAAAGTGGCCGAATATTTCATGAATCTCCGTGTAAGATGAACACGCGTGAACGCCCCTATCTCTTGGCGTCTCTGTTTTCAACATAGTAAGCCAATGTCTCGAGCACTCGTATGTAACTTGGCGTTATCCAACAACGATTGACCAAATCGCTATCATCACGCCACGATGATCGAACCATTAATATCTGTAAGATTTGTCCGGTTACCTTGATCGAAACATTTGTTCAAGAATATCCAAAAATATACATTTACGGTATACTAGTTACAATTGTTGTACGAATTGATATCGGTAGAATTTGTTGTTTTATTCCTGTTCGCCTATCTTAAATACGGAACTCGTGGAGTGGAGGAATCGTGATTTCGGTCGCGATTTTCTTCGAGCAATGCTCACGATGCGAACCGTTGAATTCGACCATACATAGGCTTCGATAGACAAAAAAGAAACGCGCCAATGAAAAGAAAAGAAGAGGCATAGGGAACAGCGAGAAGCAGAAAGAGTCCAGGGTCTCCGTTCGTTCGTAGATTAAATCACTCGGTCACTTTTCTTTCGTGGAGCCGACCGGGACAAAGGGCGGCGTTTCTCGGAAGAGACTCGGTCCGAGGTTTGAGAATTAAAATAATATCCGCTCGTTCGGAGATTAATGGCGCCATGCCGATGCAATTTTTCTACGATGAGTTCCCTCTCTTTCGCTGCCTGCGTTATTTCGATATTCCTCGTTGCCACGTACGCGAGTTATTCCACGACTCTTCCTCCTATCGTTTCTATTAAAACTCGCCGTACTTTGAATTTCGACTCAGCGATAGAAGCTCGAAACGAATTGAGTCACCGCCTCGGCCCTCCACTGCTACCTAAAGTATTTCAGACGTCGTAAACATTGTCACAATTTCGCGGTATTTCGATAATCTTCGATCAGATTACGCCCCATAAAATGTAACTTATGAATTTGCATATTGCGGTTCATCTCTTGGGTTACTTTGGAATTTTATCAGAAAGTTACTCGTTTCAACGTAGCAATTAGCGGTTAATTAATGTAGCAGAGAAACGTACACGTAATATTAAGGAAAAATCCGAAATGTATTTTTCCGAGATTCGATTCCCATTCGATTTCCATTCGATCGTACTTTGCGCGCAACTGCGAGATTGTTCTTAATTCGTGGAAGGGAATCAGTTTCACCGAGTCGCGTTGACGAAATGCGAAATCACCGTGAGCCCTGTGTAGGATACGATGGAGGCAGGTGCGAACGAGCTGTTCGTGCCTTTCCTTCCTCTCTCTCTCGATCCGCCGATCGTCCCTTCCTTCCATCTTCCTCGCTTATCCTTCGATGGATACGTCGTTGCCCAGTTCATTGACACCTGTCGAAAGATTCGGATTTCTCTCTTCGTACCTGACAATTACGCGCACGTGGGCCCAAGAGGACTCACTGCCGCCACAACTGGCAGACGCTTTAATCGTCTTTCTCTTTTTTCTTTTTCCCCGTTCTGACATAAAGATTCCGTTCATGGGCTGAAGGGAAGGACAGGAGAGTCGCTGGTCTGGATAAGATGCGTTTTTGAAAAAATGTTTTCGTCCATATTTTCCTCGTTGGTCCTTTTTGTCAGATAGCTGCGCGTCGAATCCTTTTTCACGAATTTACGACGAATGAAGCGTGAACGTTGCTCGTTGGAAATACAGATTACGTAAACGGATTAGCTACGGTAATCGTAGAGAAAAACTCGGTGGCAGATAACGATAGGATACGGTAAACGATAAGGAGCGAACCTATTTTTTTCCACTGGCAAGATATAAGGGAAAGCGTTGAACGGGCAATGCTTGGAGTAAGAAGATAGCTGTGATGTGACTGTTACAATAAGAAAGATTTCGTTGAAAACGGTTTGGTTTCGGGGTAACAGTGGTAACACGGTTATTCGCCGGGAAGTCAACGGCCGGGTATCTAAAACAAACACGTGTCTTCAAAGGTTTCTCGAGCGAACAGAGACCACGAAAGACGAAGACAATGTAGATAGGAAAGAGAAAAAAAGTCGCAGCGTGGGAGGCCAAGGAAGAAATAGAGAATTGTGGACGAAGCCAATATAGAAACACTCAAAATAGAGACTGCTCCGGGGATAATTTCATACAGACGTCTCAACGTTATCAGCATTTTACGATTCGATGTAACCTCGTTAATTTCGTTCCAATATCGCGGAACGAAACGCGTGGGTTTCCCTCGAAAACCTAATGCTATATGCTTTTAATTTTAACGAGTTCTTTTTTGCTTTCCTTTTTTTTTTTCTTCTTTTTTTCCACGATATAAATTAGTGGTTTTAACGATTCCTCAAAATTCTTTAAACGATATCTTTAAAGACCGAATAAAAAATTACGATCGCTTAATTTCGGTGCAACGAGAGAATTTTATCGGTCGTTAAAAGCCACGGCTAATTAAGCCACTGATTTGCGGTTGCGAAATCGCGTGACTGATAGGGAAGTTCAGTGCGAAGAATCATTACGTTTCATTCATTTCGAGGTATCGAGTATGTTGAAATTTCACAATGGCTTTCTCGCCCCCTGGTCCCAAGACCATTCAGTTAATGAAAGCGGATGGCTAGACGAAAAAGAAGACGAGAAGACACCGCACACTCTCTTTTCGCCGCTCTAAAGATAGCACTTCCTCCTTGCAGACGCGCAAGCACTTTTTGCGCTTAAGCCGTACGTTCGTGTCGGTGTTAAATCGAGTTCTTTTCACCGTTGTTCTCAACTTAATACTCGGTTAATCAAATTGCCATTTTATACGCTGAAACCAAGTAATTTTCATCCGCGCGTGTACAACGAACGCAATTTATTCGGACGTCATTGTAAGACTTAGTCGCGGACTGTAAAGGAATTCTTTGCAGCTGGCGAAAGAAATATTTAACCGCTCTGTCAGAAGATAAAATATTGGACTTCGCAGTCATCGTGAAGTAGAAACAGATTCCCACTGATAATAGCTGGTGTAAGATTCGTTTTATATTATCGACACGTACAACAACGTTTGGGTTGAACGTTCGTGAGAAACAAGGAACTACACTACTTCGATCGAACATTGGTTACGTTGCAAAGAGCGCGAATAATGGTTGTAATTAGCTTTAATCGTTTTTATTAAACACGTGCTATCTGTGTGTGCGCGTATCTTTTTGCACGTCACGTAGATCGATAAGACGCGGTTTGGACGTAGCAATAACGTTTGACACGATCTGCAGAAATTGTTTTTATCGTAATAGGATCGTGCATGTTAACATAGGATTATTCTTTTTGTTTTTAATTTGCGTCCATGTAATAACATCAATCCCGAGGTTCGCTATGTCCGAGGAGAAACCGAATCGTCAAGTTCCATCAGTGTCGGTTACCGGTGCACTGTTAACAGGTAACTTTTTTCGAGAGCAGGTGGTCTCGAGCAGGCACGCGACAAATCAAGCTGACCGAACCACGAACAACTGGAAACTTGCGATTAAAAATATACATTCTTTTCCTCTCTTTTAAACATCTAACCGGGCATCGAATACGGACGTTTCGTCAAACTTGAATACGAAGAACGATATTCCCACGAAATCGCGACGCCTCTACGTTCTAAAAATCGTTGTACCTTGGTATTTTTATAATAAATCCTAAATTTTTTAATAGGGTTTCCTATAATAAAAGTTTTCCATAGATCATCGTATTTGTTAAGGTATTGTAAGATATTTCGTTTTAATTATAATTCTACGTTGGAAAATAGTGACAACATTTTAGGCAGTACGATGTTCTCATGACTCGAACAAAATGAAGGTATTAAATGGCGGCAAAGCTATAGTCGTCGGTGAATTAATATCGATGTTTGTAGTCTGATGTAGTTTAACCGCGACTAGCCTTAGTTTAGTTGGTCTAAAACGTAACACAACCCACCAAACTAGTTCTGTACTAAGCGGTAACGTTCTCCGCACACGGTATTGTATCCAAGGATCAGCCCCGCATACATATGTACCGCTGCTGCAGAGCAACGACTGAGCCTTCTGTATTGCTAACGAAATAGAGGGAGAGACTATTCCCTATGAATCGTTCCAATGTTCGTACCGCGCCTCTTTCTTGCAACCCGGCTTCTAAGCAAGCCGACCGTTCTCCTGGTATTCTTTGCTACATTTTTGCCTACCATTATACTCCAAATTTTCTCAACTGCTTACGTCCCGTACTTCCTGGGAATTCAAATACTTGCAGTAATTTATACCGTGTCCAAAGTATCTAACTTTTATTTTAATTACACGAGATGGAATTATTTTGTCGTATAGATATAGGATATTCGTCGCATCGAATCTTTACCGCAGATCGGTATATCATGTATTACGCGAAGCAAGTATTACGCGTCGATTAGCATCTCGTACTTACGAGACTGTCACGAGCGTGACAATGATTTATCTTACATACGTACGACACGAAAATGATTGCTTCGCGATTACACATACGAACGACACATACGAACGATCTTGTTACGCGATATATAGGCAAGATGGTTTAAAAACGATCCTCGGGAAATATCAACGCGTACTCTACATACTCTTCCATCCCGTTAACCTTATCAAGCTCTAAAAGCAATTGCAAGTGTATCGATCAACGTAGGTACAAACGTTGCTTACGGAGCCGTGGACAAAATTTACGATCTGGATTTACTCGATTAGCATGGCCATCGTACATGACGAGTGTGACTAACCAATTTCTACGGACGCGTCGAGATGAAGTTGGCGGTATTTCACCATGTAAATTTTAACCTCGCATCAAGCCAGTGGGGGAACCATACGTCACGCGTACAGACGCGACCTTGACCACGTTTTTTGGGCGGGAGAATCACCGACGTACAGGCGTGAGTCGTTTCTAGTCAAGTATCGATCTAACTTTTCGAGACAAAGTTGAAATTCAGTACGTATGGTCAGGATTTATAGGCGTGCGATCGTTTTACGAAAAATATGAAAGACGCGTCCGACCATGTCGGTAACCGTTTCTTCGTCTACGACTATCGTCAAGTTACTAATGGATTATGAGAAAAAGAGTAGCTGCATCGATTGACGTAGTCTTTAGCGATTTTAATCGATCTTTCACTTTCGCAGCGTTCCTACGCCTTTGACAAACAAGGCTATCGATAGACTATGGAATTTATTTTACGAACCGTAACCCTTGGTAACGCGTGGTCGGAAAGAAGTTTCGGTATTCTTTCGCGATAATTGGATTCTAATCATTTACGATTAAGCAGTCGCTTATCAGTCGCGCGATTATATCGTAATTTTCGTTCAATGCTGGAATCACCATTGCCACGTTAGGCGAAGCTGGCAATCGTATCGATCAACGACAGTATGTTGGCCACGACGCGGACGATTATCAGAAACTTATCTCAAAAGCGAAACCCACACGCGTGACCTTGCCGGTATAACCGGCTCCGCCATCTTGCTGATGCGTGCGCCTCTCCACCACGTGGATAAGTTTTCCACACGACACGAGCATTCGTAAAGTAGTTTCTATATCTCGCGCCGTTTTTAAGGGGAATTTCAAAGGTACGATTCGCTCGGACGAAAACCTTCGAATGATTACAAAGGCGAAGGCATAGAATGTTAACCTATACGATGTAAAAATATTTAAAGTCGTAGACTGTATCGTGGTATTCGCAACGTACAAAGTACATATTCGGCGAAAATGGAAAAATAAATGTTTTCGATGAATACGTTTTCGAGATCCCATACAGGGGCTCTCAATCCGATAGACAATTTACAGTGGTTATTCGTCTAAAGCGGTCACCGATTCCTCCAGATAACTCGCGTATATAGATCGTATTCAATTTGTTTTCACGGTATTTTCACGGTTAGAGCGATCGAAGCGAATATAAAAATTAAGGAATCAGCAACGAGTCGCGATTGTCCTTTCGCCAATGAATATAATTGACGATCGATTTACCGAATAACACGGTGAAGTTGCCTGTTATTTGCACGTAGATATAGTCAAAAAATATATTCTAATACATGAATACATGTGTATATAAATAAAATATACGTGTATATATATATATATATGTAATTGCGTTGATGGGCTGGATAGGGTTGACTATATACAGGATACCGATCGTTCGATCGAGGTAGGAAAGTAAATGTAAGCAGAAAATCGTGTGAAGCATATATACAAGCGTGCAAATGTTCATATATTTCTACTTAGAATATCTTACAAACTAGTTGAAAAAGCATGTAAAAGCGTGACAATCTTAATGTACAGGTAGACGGAACTTGTTGCACACGTAACATACAAAGAACTTTATACAAAACAAATAGACTTCCCTGGTTGCAGAGTGTAAAGGCCGTACCTAGAGTGTAATAATATTGTGTAAAGCGATTAGAAACATTTTGCAATGTCTAAATTAATCACGAAGGCCCCATGTCCCGTGCATTGCCCCTTGCCAAGGTTCTTCTTCGTTCAGTCATGAAACGTGACAGCAGACCCTGTGTGATAATAGCGACAGCAGCAGTAAACGTAGCAATATATTGCCATAGTAAAAGCAGTATACATAGGTATGTACATATATTTTACAAGAGGTTCGGTATCAGCGTAGCAACAGCCGATAAAAACATAAAGTATAGCGACATAGCGAAGCGATCTATCCAACATTATCTCATCTGTTGATTCTGAACTCACCGTTAAGTTTGTCGATTGCACGATCCGCTACAGATTGATCGGTACAGTCAACGAACGCATAGCCGCCTCGTTTCACCAGGATCGTCGTACACGACAAATTATGATCCTGAAAGAGTTGCCTGAGGGCACTCTCGTTACAATCCGACGGTAGATTGCCCACGTAGAGCTTCGACATGGTGGTTGGTTCGCTCTTGGACGTTATGGTGGCGGTTTTTCCGAGATACGTCTCGGTCACGTGGCTTGAAAAATTTGCAGCCTAGTGGCACGCGGCTAGACGATGCGATCGCTGACGATGTTGTCCACAACACGCCAACGAGGATGTATGATCACGTCGCGATAACGATGGATAACCGAGTATTTCGCACAAGGAGACCCGAAGTGAAATACACCGATGAAAGTCGCGGACGAACTCGACGATGACACGACCACCGCACGTTTACGACACGTCCAGGATGATCGCAACTATTCCCGATACGAGACGAATACACGTACGGGATGCAGATGATGACGACGACGGCGACTACGACGACTACGACGACTACGACAACGATGACGATCTTGAAAATCCTGTTATCACGCAGGAAGAAACGAACACGAGAGCGCGCTTTCGTCAGGGTCTTTCTCGTCGCCTTTTTTCCCTTTTCTACTATCTTAACGTCTCGACGAACACGATTGTCTTTCTCGCGTGATACTCGGCCTGATTTTTCGCGCTTGCACACCAAAAAACGAAAGGGACACAGGAGGTTTATCGTAACTTCTTGAACGATCTTCCAAGCGTTCCTGGCTCTACTGTCTTTTGTTTTCTCCTTTCTTCCTTTCCTCTGGAACTGCTGTCTATTTCCCGCTCGCTTCGAGGTACAACGACTCTCTGTCACGTCGAGTCGACACCGGTAGTACACAGACTTGGCGTGTTTCCGGTAGCAATGGATGTCTCTCGAGCCAGCTCGATCATACAAACCGACGAGGATGACTGCGACGACCGATCGGCGGACTATGACGACGACCGTGTCTTCTCAGAAATGACTCTTCAACTTTTTTAAGGTTAAGGGACGCGCGTTGGCCGTTCTCTTGACGATTCACCGTGTGTCCAGCTACTTCTCTCTCCTCTCTCTCTTTCTTTCTTTCCTCTCCTCTCGTTGCGACGACGACGACGACGCACCTTCCTACCAGTCTCTTGTCTCTTTGGCTAGACCACGACACGACGTCCGAGGGGCTCTCTCATTCCGCGTTTTCCCTCTCTCTCTCCTTCTCGTCGCTTCACCCTTTCTCGTTCCCTCTTTCTCTTTCCTCTCATTTGCTCTTTCGCGTGTCCTGGGGGGCAATACGATGCAAACTCGTCACTCTTCTCTTTTTTTTTCCCGCTCCTTCTTCCTTGCTCCTTTTTACCAACCGTACAACCTTCTTGTCTCTCCTTGCTCGTGCGTGCACTTTCTCACTCTTTTTTTCCTTCTTACAGTCTGTCTTATTCTAGCAGCTAGATGCTCGCGAGCGCTAAGCGGGAAACCGACTCGAAATTCGCGAACGCATCGCCTTCTATTGGCTCGTATGGGACCACGTGGCTACCCCACCGACTCCCGCCTCTGTTTCTCATTGGACAATTTTCGCACGCCGGTTTTCGCAGCCGGCAACGTGTCTCTGTCTGCGTGCATGTTCGCTCTCGCGTGCATGCGTGCTCGCTTGCTCGCTCGCTCGTTCGCTCGCTCGCTCGTTCGTTCAGGTTGCGTGCACGCACACGAGCATACGTGTACGCGAGTAGAAAATGTACATACGCGTGGCCGGTACACGCGTGTGAGCGGCGACCCGCGCGAACGCGTCCACGTTTCTCTTTCTCGCGCCTTCCCATCGTCGTTTCCTTACTCTTTCTCACCGTAGCGCGTGTTCGGTTCCTGCAGAAATCTACCGGGTGTTTTCGGCGAACGGTAGCATGGTTAACGAGTTCCTTGCTCCTGCTTCGTCGTTGGTATTCATATTGAAAGATCGTTGTACGAATCTATCGGCCTTTTTCTTTTTTCTTTTTTCTAAGCGCCGCTGGAAACGATGAGACCAGCGAATGAATCGAAGATGCGTATCTTCGTGTCCGATTTACATTTATATAGGCGACTAGATGATTTCTGTACGACTATTTCGTAACCTTAGTTACGTTCCTCTACTGCAGCAACAGTAGGGTAGAATCTATTCTTCTGACTCGTTACAAATGTTTAGGTACTCGCTTAATGTGCAAGCATCATAGACGTTTCAATGAACGATGCTAAAATTAAATGCAAATTTTGTGCCAACTGTTTGCGATGTATACGTGTACGTGAAACGATTACGAAACCTTTAGATGTAATTTTACTATAATTTTACTAAAATACTAATAACTTTTTCTAAATTACTAAAACCATTTACTTTAAATTTATTAAAATTTATATAATCACGTTTTAGTGTATTTCGATCATTTTTTCGAATCGTTCTGATTCGTAAAAGTTAGAAACGAAATATATCAAGTCGATAAGCAAGAGATTCTACTAATTGAGGAAATGGATGATAAAATTTCATGGAGATTATTTTTGATAGCCTTGCAATACACTATTTTGCGCACCGTGCAGGCATAGACAAATCCGTTCTTACGTTAGAGCCATGTCCACAAAGGGGTGGAGTGAGACAGCTGCCTATGTGGCCAGGGTCAGGGTGCTCAGGGTAAGAGGTTGGAAAAGGAAGAAACTGCGTCCATGTTGTTTCTATTCACCTGCCTTCCACGAGTAACGATTAATTAGCTAAAATTGCTTTTCTCCTGATTATTAGACGTAAAAGGTAAACTGCAAGGACATACGTACGTATTAAATGAGTAGATAATTATTTGTTCTTCGTAGACGAATGAAATCATACTAGATATTTTTCACTAAAAGTTATTTATGTACAAGTTGGAATGCCTGACACAGATAGAATATATACAGATATTTTATTTCCAAGTTGGAATTTTCGGTTCGTTTAATTAAACGAACAATGGAAAGATGTGATAAATTAACTGATAAATTTATTAGATTCTTTGCTTTAAAAAAATATATAAACGAGAATAGGGTATTTTCACCGAAATAAAAATTATGTTTCGAAATGGAGGATGAATTCAGAATATAGTCGACTACGTTTCGTCGTGCCATCCGGTTTTCCTGTTCCCCTACGTACCCCTCCCAATTTTAGAACGCCTATTCCGACCCTCCGGTAGCTTAGAACTATTCGATTACCCCTGTCCACCGTTTAATGGGGGCGTCCTTAGAGACGTATGCAAAGGAAACTTAGCCACAGGATATTATAAACGCTTCTCTAGCTTGTGTAGAAAAAGCACAGAAATCACAAATATTTGTCATATTTTTGTAGCTATTAGAATTAGCTTACCGCTACGTTTGTCCGTATTCTGTTACGTATCTGTAAATCGTAACGATTCGAAACACACTACACTGTTAAGTAATCTAATCACGATTCGTGTAATTTGACTATACTTTCGGTGTTACCAACATAATCCTGTTAAAGCCATAACACGATGCTTAGTACGTACATTAGCCAGGAACACGCTTTTTTAAACTTCCTCTGTGGCTTCCCTCGGTAATGGTATATACCTTGATATATTATATTTCATAGTTTACCTCCTCTTAGATATAACAAATTACGTAGAGCCGTTTTAAAATTGCATCGTAGTTTCTCGTTTTATTAGTGTGCTTCGTACGATCGTATTGATATATATATATATATGATATTGTATATATTTTGTTTCACCATCCACATACGTTACATCTGTGTATGAATATACATAAAACTTATTTGTAACTTACAAACTTGTCTAGAGCTGTAACGACCGGTGTAATTAAATTATTAAAAAGTATTTATTACCAAAGAAACGTTCGATATATGCGATCCTGTTTCGACGAAATAGAAAAATATAGAAAAGAGAATAAAAGACATATGAATAATTAGAAATAACGTAGGAGAATGGTAAATACTATGCACCGTTCTTTGTTGACGATAATTTGTTTCTTCGGTGTTTACAGTTTTAATTGTTATTTGTGTCTTTCTCTGACATCTATTGTACTGTATATTTCATTGCTTTCCTTAATCACTCGCGAATAAAAGGAAAGGGAGGAGGGAAAATCCGAGTAACGGAAAATGAATTGGAAAGCTGCTGTGGCATTCTCTTGGGTTCGCAGCTGCTACGTGGTGTACATATTATGTGATTTTACTTCGGTGGAGTCGAAAGTACAATCTACATCTGTAACTTGCCATATGTTTCCACGCGATGCATCAAAAAATAGAACACATTTTTCCTGAAAAAGATTCAAGAAAACATAAAAATCATGAAGTTCTCCGTGGGTTTAACCTATATCTTACGTTCGATACACCATAATATTGAAAATACAAATATTTAAGATATACTTATTTGTCTATCCTTACATATACACGGATATTGTCTCATCGTTATTCTAACACGATTAAAGCGATTCTAAGGGTAGAAATACCGATCGGTAACGCGTCCTGTTCTTTAATACGATTTTTCCTTTACAATGGAACATAGTTTGCGCGAAAGCTATTCCTTCTACTTTATGTTAAAAGGATTTTTACTATTTTAATTATTACTCTGGTAGAAACACAAAGTGCAGCGACAGTTATAAATAGAATCAAAGTAAACATTTAGAAAGGCGTGATTGCATAAGCGCAATAATTACGTATAGAGTAACAGAGTTTCTCGGTTATAACTATGACGATCGCTACGAAAGGCAATTAATTAATAGATTTCGAACGTGCTATAGATAGCTTTAGGGGGAGTTTAGAATAAATTACCATCGCATCATGACAGTCGATAAGTTAGGATTTAGGAGATTCCTAACTTGCCAATGCAGCAGCTGCGGTTTCCAACGAGTGAAATTTCGCCCCGTATTTGTCGCTAGAGGGTTTTTGGGCACCAAGAGAAAACATTAGATGGATTCATCGTGATTTTGTTTGCGCTTTACCGTATAAACTTTACTTTCTTCCCTTCAATTTCGTTTAAATCCTTCCGAATTTATCAGAAAGATGTTAGTTTGTAGCACGTGCACACAACGCTCTGCATCTTTGCATAACCTCTTGTTTTGTAAGAAATCTCTTCTTAAATCCTACTGAAAAGTAAGATCAAATCTCTCAAATAACCTATCGTGTGTACAAATAGAGAATTTCTCGTACGTACTTCGTATGACATTAGAGTCGATTGCTATCAAATATCAAATAATTACGTGCTAAGAATCTTTGAATTTCGATGCTTTTCTATTCCATAAGATACCGAAAACAACGTTATTACGTTTATTTAACTAGATGTAATTATCGTAAAATATAAATCCATCACCATGATATTTTTCGTATATAACCGATTCTCGTGCGTTGAGCAGGATTTCAGAAGATGTTCAGTTTTCGTCCGGGCGAGATCTAATCTCTCAGTGCTCGCTACACCCTCGCAGTAAGTTCTTCTCGTAGATAATTTGGAGCAGCCTGTACCAACAGCCTAATGAACAGTTGGTTCCTATTGGTAGAAGGCGCCCGCGTTTAGGCCTCGTTATGTTACGGTAGCGCAGCTGGCATTGCCCCGGATGGCCTCCCCCCGTTTCCCTCTCCTTTCCCTTCCCCATTTTCGAAACGATCCTCGTGCCCCTTCTTATTTCTCTAGCGACTCTAGCTTGTTGGCCTAGAAAACTATTCTCCGAGCAATAAATCGCCCTGCACGTACGAATAATCGGATGAAATACGAGCTGTACACGATCATTATATGGCTTTCCCGGCTAAAATCCAGTGTCTTCTTTTTCCATTTATCTTTTCACCGAATCAAATTTTGGAAAGATTCGTGCCGAATACGGGAAACAGGGAATTACCCTGTGAATAGCGGCAAATAAGTATTACGCGGAATAAGATTTATAGGAAGGTAGAGAAATAGGAAAGGCTCCACTCGGCTTCACTCCGGTAAACTCTCCACACGGTAAAATTCGTCCTAAAGATTAGTCACAGTTACGGGAACAATGCTGGCTGGCTATCTTTTTGCCTTTTTCCTTCCTTATTTTTTCTTTTTTTTTTCTTTTTTTGAGTCGTACGGCCTGTTGTCTTTTGGAATTGGAAAAGTAAAATTGAATAAAAGGTTGAGGTCATTTAAGTGGGGATTTTCCTCAGATAAGTAATCTGTTTGATGGATATTTTACAGGGAGAACGTAGGATCGAGACGAATAACCTCGGATAGTTGTAGATTAAAAATTTGAATGTGGAAATTCCAAATATTCAGATTTTATAAATAGGCTAAATTGTTAAATTGTTAGATGGAAAATTTGTATTCTTCGATTTGGGTATACGCAAATTTCAAGTAGCAATTTTTCAATCGTTTCAAACAAGGAATTTTTATCTCGATCGTATGAAATCATCTTTCATTCGTTTTCTTGTATGTTTGTTTTTGTCTTTCTGTTTTAGTATCTCCTAATACTATATCTAGCTAATAATAATAACAACAACAATAATAATAATATCTCATTATTTCTAATCTTCTCAGGGACAAATCAATTCACTGTGCGATTTAGAAACGGATTTCATTTTTCGACAGAATATACATCTCGATAGAAACGTTATTTCCCTTTGTTATTCCTCTTCTATGTTGTCATATTCTTGCCTGACTTTCTAGGAACTAATCAGCGGCAAAGAAAATCTGTTAGCTGAGAAATGCTAAAAGGGTGTACTTTGGCTTTCCAGTCCTTCTCATTCCCTCTCTCCTGGATTTTTGTTTTTTTACCGATTTCCTGGGCTAGTGGCAGGCAAGATTTTCTAGTTATCATGGTCTCTAGCCTGGCAGCTGCAGCTGTTTCGAAATGCCGTTGTAACGAGCGTATCCAAAGGATCGAGGAATCCATTATCCCGGCGTGAAATCGCAGGGAAAAAGATGACGTTCCACAAAAAGAACTGATCTCACGGATGGATCCCGTGATGACAATATCCAGGGGTTGCTGGGAGTAGCTTTTTTTTCACGCAAATCCCTTTTTTTATCTTTGACATAACTCTTTCGGTTCTTCTTACGGTTCGTCCTTTCTCATAATGCTCGTATTCAAGAATCGTTGCCGTTGGTCTATCCGACACGAAGATATTCCAAGGGTAAGTTGCCGAATAAATTCAAATTTTCCTCCACGTGGACTGTATATGATTTTGAATTTTCAAAAATAAATTATCAATTCACGACAGTTGTTGTCGTGGAACGTATATCGCGTTAACGTTGGATCGCTAAAATTGTTAAGTAAACAAATATCGTATAAAAGTGTAACGTATCGGGTGAAACGATAAGTAACAAGTTTTCCTCTTTTGTTGACTACGAGTCACGGGCAAAGTGACTTTTGCTTTTGGGTGCACCGGGCTATTTCACTGTGTCGTTTATGGCCGAGAGTCGAAAGTGTTTATTGCCATAATATAATCCCTTCGTGAATTTAACTGCAGCGTACCGTTATTGTCTTGGACGGTTACCTGTCCCTAAGATTAGCATGCAGTTATTCCAGCAGATGGAGAATAGGAAAGTATAGTAACGATGTCTCTTGCGGTTACGCTACGTTAAAATAGGACAATCGTTTGATGTGCCGGAATTAGGATTCTAACGGTCACCGAACCATGTTACTCCTTTCCCAGCGTGTTTTTGCTTGAATAGAACGACACAGCGACAAAGGATAACGTAACGTTCCCAACCGCATCTCTAATCTTCTGTAATTTTCTTTTACATATTCCTGGCATTTAATAACGTTACGTCCGCACGTAAAATGATTTGTTCCATGTTACGGTAGAAATTATTTATATATGTGTGTGTATATATAATTAGAATTATGCACAACAATAATATCGGGAATCCGAATATTCCTTAACCCATACGTAAGGAGTATTAAGAGTTGATCGAGAATAAGTAATTATTTGAGGAAATAAAAATGGCGTGTACTATAAACACACGGATCCGACCATGTTGCTCATGTACACGCGTACCTATATGTAGGTAGACGCGTACATGCACATATGGTAGCTGAAGGGGCAGGTTCGAGCACCAACGTTGGCAAAAGGGCCCAGCGTATAAATGGCGGCTGAAAATTCGCAAACTCGCGAACTTTGTACAGATACGTTGATCTCTTTTCGTTACTATGCATTTAGGACAATGAAATTTTCACTTGGAACATCGAAGAAACAATGTATTATTCAAGCCACGCTACGTTAAGTTATCGAATATTCGTTTTATTTGGTTCTAACGAATAGGAATGTTCAAATATTTAGGATACACCGGAGAAAGATTTAATATTTTACGGTGAAATCTAGCAACTACACGATTTTTTCCGACAATGATGCCCTTAATGCGCGTTGCACTGTTACTGCAATGTTCCATTTAAAGTTGCATACGATTCTTTCCTACGAATATTTAACGTTTCTCGTTGAGAAGCAATGCAGTTTGCGTCGTTATACATATCGTGGCTCTTTCTCAAATGTTGCTTCTTCTTGTCACGTGCCTAATAGATTACCTGTTTATCCCTGGAACGAATAAATTATATCGCAAATACAGCGCGGCAAAATTGCTATCAAAGTTATTCCTTTCCTCTTATTTGTCTTAGGTTCTGTTAAAATTATAAAAATTCAATTTCCCAGGTTACTAATATTTTAATACGACTGGTAGCCTCGACACCACTGGAAGGAACGGAAATGTACAATAGGGAAAGGTATATACTGTTGTACAGAATTTCTTATTTTCCACTATTGAAGCTACGCCATCGAATCGACCGGCTATCGTAAAGAACAGATTGATATTACTCGCTTTAATACTCAACAAGCTTTTAGCAATATCTATCAGGTTCTTCCAAAAGTTTCTTTCTCTTCCATAAGGAAATAATAGGTGCACGACATTTTTCTTTTACGTTTATCAATTGATCGTGTTTCAACAGAACAAAATGGATCCTACGTAATTCACTAAAATAATATAAGACAAACCAAAAGTCCTGCGTTTATTATTTCCCCATTGAACGAAAGAAACCTTTGGGACAATCTAATATGTTCCATATACCTAGTATAGACTTTTTATGACCCAAAAGTTACTCCTATATTCTTCCCTAACTGTTGGAAAGGTCAACTTTGGCGGATAAAATCTATCACATCCATAGATAGTTGTAGATACAGTTATAACATCTGGCTGGGTGAAAAAGATTCTGGGTGGCGGACGTAGGAGGTGCGGCCACAGATGTAACCCCTCTCCCCTGTTTCCTTTTGAATTTTCATTCGGAAATGTTTGGACGAAGAGGGGACAGGCGGCTTGTAGTTGCATCCCCCCTATTGTCCTTGAATTCACAGTGTGCATCGTTGCATCGTTTTATTCTATGCAACTCGTGGCGACCAGGGAAGCCAACAACGAGCATCCTCTGCATGGCGGTGGCCTCTTCTGGAGGGGGAAAATCGGTGGAGGGGTAATGCATGCAGGTGGGGGGTAATGCACTTTGCAGGCTGGAGAACTGCAGCTTCCAACCGCCATAAGACATTCGTACGGTATTTTCGAATACGGGTGGAAATGGTATTTTCCAGCTGGATCTGTTCATTTGTTCGAATTTCTCATACAAATTTTCCATAAAGCATCGGGAAAAGTTTGGAGGAAAATCGTTGCAGCCTATCTCTACCCTGTAGAAAATTGATGGACGATTGTTTTCTGCAAAGTTCTACTCGTATCGGTAGAATTAAAATAAGTCAATCTTGAATTATTTTAATCTTTTTACACGCGTATTTTAGATTCTCCTAAGCGCATCTTTTGTTTCTCGTAAAAGTATTTTAAAGGAGAATAAATGTACGAACGTTTACATAGTAAATTTATCTATGTTTTATTAACCAGTCGTAATTAATCCATAGAAATTGTTACGAACAATCTAATTAGGTGGGTACTATGCAATAAAATTTGTTTTCCTATACCTTCTACATACAAATTACAGTTTCAATCGCAATACGAATATCCTTTGAAATATTTTTAATAAATCTTAAAAAGAAACAATAGGATATCAGAATAAAGTATTTTAAACGGAGCTGTTATAAATATCTTGAAAAAGAATTCGCATAGAATATATATCGCATTGCACATTTTTTTAATTATCTTTTATTACTCATCATAAACTTTCGATGGCTTTCGGCCTTCCTTACAAACATCATATACCTATCTATACATACAGCGGTGGATAAAGGAAAGTTTTAAAGTAAACAAATTTTGTACTATAAATGTAAAAATCAAGGTAACATTCGCACTTGGTAGAAATTTCTTCCATTTTGATAACGGCCGTCTGTCCTACGCTGCATACAATATTGCATTTTATTCGTTGCTCTTATCAAACACGTAAAATTACGGCGTCCTTCTACACTTTTCATCTTATAAACCTCTTTTTGTTCATCATCGTACGTATTATTTGTGCATCTATACGCCCGCAATAATTTGCAACGTTTATTTTTCTGTAATAATTTCACAAAGACGATGCAGGCTTATGTCATTGATATTGCGAGGAGCTTTTGCTATAACTGCCATGCATTTACTTAATATTTGTTATTTTAGAATTCAGCACTAGATTCGATTAGAATCAAACACACATCTTAAACACTTATTGATCGTGTCATAGTACCAGGCCAGAAAAATTTACTTCAAATTCTCAATGAGAATCGATTGTAAAATACATACAAATAAAATAAATAATATTTGTGGTTAAAATAATTGCGGTGGAAAGTGAGGCTCTTCCGATCAGCCGACTTCATTACAGATCCATGGCAGACGTCTATTGGCGGAACTGCTTATGGTGGGGCAATGGCAATGCACATTTACGCATGCCGTACGCCGAGTCTTGCATCGTGCATCGCATATTTGACGCCGTGTGGGAGAGACACTGCACGATGGTGGGATACCACATGCGGCGTTAACTGGCAGAGGGGTAATGCATTTTACCAGCGGTGCAGCCAGAACTGCAACCGACATTGATACGCCATTGCCTTGCATACTTTTTTTTTTTTATTTGGAAGTAGTTTACCATCAATTCTCATTGAGAATTTGAAGTAAATTATTCTGGTGTGGTACTACAACATGAATAATAAGTGATTATCTTATGTTTGGTTCTAGCTGACTCTAATGTTTAAATCTAGAGGGTTGTGTCTTTTTAGCCTGCGAATCTGATCTGCTTTTTTTTTATTTTATTTGTATGTATTTTACGATCAAATCTCATTGAGAAATTGAAGTAAATTATTCTGGTGTGGTACTACAACGTGAATAATAAGTGATTATCTTATGTTTGGTTCTAGCTGACTGTAATGTTTAAATCTAGAGGGTTGTGTCTTTTTAGCCTGCGAATCTGATCTCCCTTTTTTTTTATTTTATTTGTATGTATTTTACGATTAAATCTCATTGAGAATTATAAGGAAATTAATCTGCCGAGGTACTACAATGTGAATAATAAGTGATTATCTTATGTTTGGTTCTAGCTGACTGTAATGTTTAAATCTAGAGGGTTGTGTCTTTTTAGCCTGCGAATCTGATCTCCCTTTTTTTTTATTTTATTTGTATGTATTTTACGATTAAATCTCATTGAGAATTATAAGGAAATTAATCTGCCGAGGTACTACAACGTGAATAATAAGTGATTATCTTATGTTTGGTTCTAGCTGACTCTAATGTTTAAATCTAGAGGGTAGTGTCTTTTTAGCCTGCGAATCTGATCTCCCTTTTTTTTTTATTTTATTTGTATGTATTTTACGATCAAATCTCATTGAGAATTATAAGGAAATTATTCTGGCGTGGTACTACAACGTGAATAATAAGTAATCACTTATTTTATTTATCTTATGTTTGGTTCTAGCTGACTCTAATGTTTAAATCTAGAGGGTAATGTCTTTTTAGCCTGCGAATCTGATCTGCTTTATTTTTTTATTTTATTTGTATGTATTTTACGATTAAATCTCATTGAGAATTATAAGGAAATTAATCTGGCGAGGTACTACAACGTGAATAATAAGTGATTATCGTATGTTTGGTTCTAGCTGAATCTAATGTTTAAATCTACAGGGTAATGTCTTTTTAGCCTGCGAATCTGATCTGTCGTGTCAAGTAATTGTGTAACTAGTGGGTTTTGGTGGTTGTTGATTCTTATGTTATATCTATTATTGAATTTGGATATTTATTCTTTAACTGTAGGTATCTTAGCTTGCATAGTAACGCCGAAACTTTGAACCGTGTTCGACAACGTATCTGGCGATATTTTCAGGAATCTCAAGGTTTTCGAGATATCGTTTCTTGCGATACGAAAAAAAGATTTCCGACTTCCAAACGTAAGGAACGTTTGAGAATATCCACCAAAATTGAAGAGATACGTAAAAGGAAATTCAGGTTTCTTCATTCTTTCTAACGTCGTTTTCTGCTCCTCACAATCCTGTTTACCTTTCATTACGAAATATCGTACATTAAAAAAAAAAAAAAAGAAATCGTTAGTCAGAAATTTGCTTTTACAAAACCGAGAATTTCAACTCGGAAACGCGACAGCGTAATTTTGATTGGAAAAATCGGACGATCATAGCCTAGAAAAATATTTGTCGGCCATTATATCCCTGTGAAAATGTATAGGAATAATTATAATTGAACGGAGGCTAAGAACTCCAAAACTATCGTATTCCATGGGTTTTTCCACGTGCATCGTAACTGAAAATGCAGTATCCAGAGATACATGACATTTTTTTTTTTCTTATTTCATTTGGATGCACATTACAATCAATTCTCTCATTGAAAATATGCACGACATGTTCGACGTTATAGAATTATCATGTTCGACAGATAGAACAGAAAAATTTCTCTCGTTCAGTCTCAATGCGAAAGTGAAAAAGAATTTCGATCCAAGTTTCCCCTCTCGAATAATTTATTTCCAACAATCGTACTTTTGATTTATAGCCTACTACGTACTAGTGTTTCTTCCGTATTCCAAACATACTGTGAAACACGAATATATCAAAATGGACGTTAATTGCTCCTTAGGTCGTATTTGCCATTGTTTAAGTGACAAACTTGTAGAAAAAGAGTCGTCTTCTTTAATGGAAGAAAAAGAAGAAGAATAAGAATAAGAAGAAGATAGATGGGTGCAGTTTAAGATCCCGGGGAAACAAAGTCTGGGATAAGGTGAAAGTAAAAGTTGTCCTTTCTGGAGGCAGCAGCTTGGCTGGTTGGAGCGTGCGTGGTCGGAGCCGCATCGGGAACACGCCGGTCCTGGAAATAGCCTGCGAGGTATCTCGTCTTTCGTCCTCGTGCACGCCGTAAACCTGGAAAAGGAAAGTTGTTCCGGGTATCATCTGCCTTGGAGGCCCTTGCGGCCGATCAGGGTCGCGTCGATGGTTAGACGCGGTAAGGGCTGCTAGCACCGTAAAACTTTCAGGAGGGTGAACTGGGAAAGCGTCGAAGGGGCGTCGAGATATCGGGCGTAAAAATAGAAAGGGACGAAGGTATACCTAGTAGACGGAAGTGGATAGATAGAGGGGAAAGCTGATTGCGAATGGAGAAGGACACATTGCGAAGGGGAACGATGGCGGGAGCTGAGAGTCAGCGGGATGGAAGGAGAAAGATAAAGAGAAAGTACGTGACAGGGAGGAGAAGGTAAATAGGCGCGAGAAGGAAAACGCACGAGGGTTGATAAGAGAAGGAAGATCGTGCAGAGAGAAAGAAAAGGGTAAACGTAGGGTCGCGGCGTAGAGAGGGAAGCGGAAAGTTAAGGGAGAAGGTTAGTGGACGGGAGGCATAGGCCTTCCTGCAGGCAGGGGTGAGTCACCCTGTATTAACGAGCGGCTACGCCCATTCAAAAGATGGCTGTTTCCCGATTGACCAATTAGATTTCGGGATCTGGCCCGTGTCGAAAAAGCGCGGCAAACGTGACCCTCTTGGCCACCCTGTGGCGCGAGACCTCCGCTGGAGGGATGCTTTTATTTATGTGTCCTTTCTCCCTTCTTTCCCTTCGCATCGCTGGGGAAAAAAGTGTTCTCCCCCCGCCGCACCGACCCCTCAGCGCTCTTACAATTTCTCCCCCTTTCTTTTTGCTCCACGAAAATTCAACGCGGAAAATGGTAATCCGCTTCCGGTAGCGCGCATCTCGCGCAACCAGCTTTCACCATCTCCTGCTTGCAGGCATCTTGCGCGAGACTATCTTAGCCGTCAGATTCCCACGCTTTTTATTTAATCCTCTATATCGGTTGTATAATCGGTTCGATAATGGTGATCGATGGAAATTTGTAAGATCGCTCAGAAAATATGGCCACTCTTTTTTTTACAAATTGGGCGAACGGTTGTTTTCTCGAACGAAAATTGAAAAAGACCGTAATTTTTCGCTGGAAAAAAATAATAGAGCCGAGATCTTTCGGTCCTTTCGTTATTTTCGTTTTTACTCGTTGCCGCTGAGACGAGATAGAAAATTGTATGCAATTATTATTGGCAGTCGAGACGCGGGAAATTTTATAAAGCTTTAATTTCAGTAAATCGAGACACCATCTCCGATGAACTAGCGTTTATTGGAGAGTATTTGTATTAATTGGTATTAGTATTAATTTATGGATTTATTAAAGCCTTTGCCGCTTGATGAATATTACGTATAATGTTTCGCGATATCAGTCGTTTAGCGGTAAAGTTTTATTTAGGATTCCAGCATTTGTAATTTTTCTATGGCAATTTTTTAACGCATTCCGATATCCCCTTGACTACGATAAAAATGCAAATATTATTATAGTCGATAAAACTTTATAGAAATTAGTATTTACGACTTGTTTCATAAAATTACCAACTTTATACGTTTTCTGTGCTTTCAACGTAAGAAGGAAATTTGTCGCCGATGTCGCGTCGATTCGTATCACGAAAACTTTTTCAACGTTTTTCGTAAAACTTCCACACGTTAGCAATAAAATACAGCAGGAACGACAATATCCCATAAAAACAAGGCGTTTAAAAATATTATCTCTAACGACACACGATGTTTTCTAACTTCCGTTGTTTATCGAGAGCACGGAAAAATGATCTAACGTAAATATAAAATACACCAGACAATTTTAATAAATTTTCTTTTTTATTTGGAAGAATTTTACGACCAATTCTCATTGATAATTATAAGTAAATTATTCCGGCGTGGTACTATAACTTGAATAATAAGTGTTTGTCGTATGTTTGATTCTAGTTGAATCTAATGCTTAGATCTAATTTTAATAAATGACGTCATAATGTAATTCGTATTTATCGTTCAACCGAAAAAACGCACAAGCAGGTGTTCTTCCCGAAGTTTACATAGCTGAAAATTTTCTACCATTTTGCCTTTGACCACTTACTTCCTGGAAGATTCTATTTTCCAAATATCTACGAAATAAGAGAAAATTCCAATTTCCAAGGAATAGCAGGTATCGACCAACGATATTTCGCAGCGCGACGATTGCTTATCGAGTAGTTGGACGACTTGCAAATAAGAGGAACGAGGATTATTTACTTGAACAACAATTTTTCAAGATAATTCTCATAGAGCAGCAGACCTTAGCTAGGCGAGCTAATGCTACGCCTATGGATTCCTAGAAGCCGGCATGTTCAGGGCTCATTGGGCGTGTATAGACGCTTGTGCGTCGACCTAACAGCACTCTAGGGTAGTGTCGTAAATATATGTTGGCCTGGTACAGAATTTTTGAACCTTGGACAGGCAACCGAGGAATTTTCTGATCAAAGTTTGTTTTGTGCCGGGAAATCTGACCTGAAAAATCTCCTGTATCTGGAAGGTCTGTTTCTGCGCAGAAAGCTACATGCCATCCCTTTTCTGGCATCAAACTGTTGACAACGTACAATTTTACATTTGCCATATGCAACGGTGGAACGATTTTGAAGTAAATCTTCCATTTCTCCGATCTTTTTGTCGTTTATTTCCATCTTATAGCATAGATCGATTTAATTGAAACTGGCATTTCGTTGTATCGAAAGCGCGTTTCGTTGTTTTTTTCTAGCTTCGTGGTGCTAAGTTAAGAGTAAATGGAATCTAAGTTATTTTTAATACCATGTTACAGCGGAACAGCTTGTTCGATCGTTTCTAAAACTTCGAATCGAATTTCTCTTCCGGCACGAAATAAAAAGGCCGAAAAATATAGGAAGGTTCTACTTGGAAGTGCGGGACGTTTGAAACTAAAAATAAAACATGGTACTTTCGTTCGATATTTATTACCCAGCTTGATTTACCGAGCAGACAGTACGTAGAAACGGCCTAAGTGTTATTCATCGCTCGAAATGGTTCGACATGTTAGTTTCCACCCGGAAGTAGCCTTCATAGGCGACGAAGAATTTTTTTACTCGTCGTATCGGTAAGGGGGTTGAATGGACGTGTGAAGCAAAGCTGAATGGCTAACGAGATCTTCTCTCGTTTCATAGGTATTAGGTACTTGCACGTGTATACCACCATTCATACGATGGAAACGCTCCAATACACGCATCTTTCCGCTCCATCCAGGAGCGTATCGACGCATGCCCGCTCGATTTTCCACGAGACACGAACCACCAGTAGACTTTTTCTTTCCATCTTCGACGAATCTTCCCGAAATCATTCGACGATCAAAGACGCGACAACGCGTATGACATGGCGTCGGGCAACTTGGAAAATTCTCTTCGTTCAGCTACGAGGCTTTCCTCGTCATTTTCGTATTTCGGTATAGGCATACGTACGTGTACGAAGGGAAAATCGATTTCGACGGCTATCCTCCCGTTAAGTAACGCACAGAGGCATCCGCACTGCCAACTCTCGAAACGCGTGGCCCGCGAGCACGCACGTGTGTATTTTTGAGGGAAGCAGAGGGAGGACGTTGCAGTCCCTTCGTATAATTAGCGTACGGCCCTGGATACACACTTAGACACACATATCGCAGGTAAAAAGCACGGCGGAGGATGGAACAGAGAAGGTTGCACGTGCTTCGTTCACCGGTCGAGGTTGGTACACGGCTTCGCAAGGACAGCGGCCCGGTTTTCACTGGCCGCGCGCATAGACGCGCACAGAGAGAGAGACGAAGAGAGAAGGAGAGAGAGAGAGAGAGAGAGAAAGAGAGAGAGAGTGAGAGTGAGAGAGAGAGAGAGAGAGAGAGATAGTCGACATTCAAAGAGCGGTCGCCATTTGCAATCGAAAACAAAAAAAAAGAAAGAAAAAAGAAAAAATAGAGAAAAAAAAGGAGAGAAATAGAGAAGGAACGGGGAACAAACAGATTCGACCAGGGGGCGATTGCCGGGGTCGTTACCCCCTTTCGGATTTGGGTCACTGCTCCGAGGGAGCTTTGATTCGCCATCGATGAGAAAATTTATTTCACCGTACCAATAGAGAAGCTTGTTTCGTCCAACTTCCCCGTATACGTGGTCCCGTGAGAAAAAAAATATCGAAAAGCGACGATGCTCGGCCGATGCTGTCCCCGTGAGAACATGGAAATAACAATTAATTACGACCGCACGTGTCCTTCGAAAATGATATATCGATAGGATTTTCTAGCTACTGCACGCAGATCGCTGTAACGTTATTTTATCCGTTTATTTAAGACAGATTGTTAGGCGATTTCGTTCGAAGCAAACGTTTAATCGACTAAATACGAAGAAACGCGAGGTGTACGCACGCTTTTAAACGTATAGGAATTTGCAGTAAGAAACGACGTGAAAATACGAGACGTTTGATGCAACGTTTATTCGAATACTTGGACGTATCGACGTTCTTGATTTCCATGGCGTCCTGCCTCCTGGAAAACTCATGGAAGGCATTAGGGCTTTTCGGGGGTCGTTCCCCTCTTTTCTCGTTCCTCGTGTTCTCAATATCGACCTCGCTTATATTTTCTCGACCCAATGCGAAGGGTCGTTGGCCCCCCCTCCTTTTCGCTCCCGGAAATCGTGGCTCATGTCTCTCAAAAGCGGCCTCGAACAATGGATTTTATTTCCATTGCAGTTCGTGACCTTCTTCGTCTAGTTTTTGCAGAAAACTTTTCCACTCGTATTCCGTGTATTTTTTTTTACGAAATTTGCATATTTCTATGAGACGTCTTCTAACACGGTAACAACAGGTTATCATTTTACAAAGAAAAAATAGGTACAGATCCACCGATGTCTAATATTATCTACATCGCGTTTCCATTGTAATGATCGTCAGCGAAATATCGTATTGCATCTATAGAATAATCTATAGAACACCGCAATATCAGTGATACTAACGTTCTTACGATGTTTAGGACGTGCCGGTTTATCGTCTTCGATAGAATCGAAACAATATTTCAAGGAGTATTTTCACATTTACAAGTCGCTTAATTTCTCCTTAACGAGAAGGAAACGCAACGTTTAATCGCAAAAGGCTCTCTAACTCCAAACCTTCTTGCCCGGTATTACATAAATATTTAACAAGTAAAATAAATTACGCGTAGGGTTCGCATTTTCGAGTATTTAGACGGTGCTTGTTAGGATATTGTTATGACTTAATTTCTATTTCCATTGGAATATTTATCGCGTTAAAGCAAAGTGCGTCTCGCCTGGAAAGAAAAATTACGCAGTTCCACGCGGCAGATGCTCTTTCATCCATATTTCACGTGAAATTCTACGTTCAGGGAATTTTCATGGGAACTGCAGTTGTCAGAAACATGGTGTAATTATTCGGAACCTTGACGATTCTCACAATGAAATTACGAGAACGATTTGCGAACGACGTTCGGCGAACCAAGGTTCGATACGTTGTTTTTTCTTCAACGATTTCTCCTAACGAGCTTGTCGAAAAATAAGTGATACGATCGGCAAAAATTCCAGCAAAGTTTCGCCGAAAAGGGATCAAGAGGGTCTTCTACAATTTTCTTATGTGTCTTGTACAATCGGTTGCCAGTGGCAACGCCTCGAGTTACCTCTATAGGTTCGGACCAATTTTTACGCGTTTGCTTCTTCAAAGCGCTAAAGAAAGACCGATCCGGGAGTAAGGACGAAAACGTAGACGTTGTGGGTTAGACTTAAAAGCGAAAGAACGACCCTTCTGTCGATGGAAGAGAGCCTGACAGTTTTCACCTGCGAAACCGAGAGAAGAAGGAAATTACGCGACGTGAAATCTGATGAGAACGTACACAGTGGAAAAGGAGGAAGTGCGTGTTCGTTTGATGTAACATCCTTTTAATGTTTCTCGTGTCTCCTTGAAGCTTCTTCCTGTAAATTGCCATCGAAAGTGCAAATGGACGAAAGCTAGAGAAATTTTTTTTATGCCTAACGTGTTTCGTTGCAATTGAATATCTGAAATTCGATGCCTATCTATTTGAAAATGTTAGAAAATAGATGTGTGTACGTCTGTATTGTACGAGCGAGGAATGAAAGAGAGGAAGACAAATGGAAAACGCCACGAGACGAGCGCGTCGCGTATCTGTTGAATGAACGAATGCTCAATAAGACAAATTCATTTCTATTTCAGATGTACAAGAAAATGGAGCGCTGTTCTTTAATATTTCAAGTTATTATGTTACATATAAAATTGTCATTTTGTTCTATATATTAATTTTGTATTTAATAAAACGTTACATATTTTGTCATTAGGTGGTAATGACAAAATCGGCAATCATTTAGTTGCCAACCCAATAGCATTACTTTAACAGAAAAGTAGCGATATTGTTTTTTTAAAGAAGCAGAGAATTACAGGAAGTTTCTCAGTTTCTGGTAGATTGCATCTTGCACGAAAGCGAACAGAGAAACGCTTCGTTGTCGTACGACAATTTTCAATTATTAGGAACGTACAGTCTGCGAAATTTCCACGATGCCATCGATATCTTTTGATAAAATCTTACGATAGCTCCGTTCCAGTGACAATTTTCTATAAAATCCGAAATAAACCCGAATAAAATAGAAATCAACGACAATTTCTTCGCTGTTTCCATGTCGATAGCTTGAGAAGCTGCCATTTTTTCGATTTACGGGAAAAATGCCATTTGCCTTTGACAAAATCAAATTTTGCAACAAATTTTTTGTCAAGTTTTTCTATCAATAGACGTCCACGCTTCGTTTACCGCGTTTGACAATTTACTTATTTAATTATATTGCCCGCAAATGACAAACTTTTTTATTCATTTTTCATGGAATTTGAATCTGGCAGACAACCTGGCCGTGTTGAAACATTGCAATTATTTTGGCGCAACCACCGTTTTTCGTGTTGATAAATAAAATTATTATCTTCGATTCCTTCTGTGAACGATATGAACACCATTTTTACACATACGTTTCTCCTCTAGTTTTTCCAAAATAATATATAGGGATAACTGTATCTTACCAAAAAATGAGAAATGCTCGTAGAAAAGCCTGTAAGCGCAAAGAAACAAGCTTTTCAGGAGGAAAAGAAACCTTATGCGTCAGTATGGTCGAAACTCGTGAAAAAGTAAACCGCGTTTATAGAAAATTCCGTGTCGCTTTTCTCGTTACGAAGAAAACTCCATCTTTCGATATAGATACAAGTCGAGAAACAATTAACTAACGTTTATTGGCATTTATACCTTTTTTCTATAGAGGCGATGTTACCAATTTCTGGCATTGTTGATAACTATTTATAAGTAAAAGTGGAATTATTAATATTATACCACAATATTATCATCAGTATGTACAACAGAACGTTTACCAAGAAAAAAAACCGACGTTTTTCCATTTTGCAACTTACAGCGTATCCTACAAATACTCTTGGAACGTGTATAGCGACTTTATTGAAATTTCGGGCACCGTACAGTAACAATGAAATTTTGTATTTCAGGCCATCTGTAACAGACTAATAAATAAACGGTATACGTTTTTTCAAAGATTTTACTGCATGGAATTTTTGCTTTTACGAAGATCGCGCGTACGACGCGACCGAAAGAATTTTCAGCGAACAGTCGTTGGAATGTTAGTTAAACGAGTCTTAATAACCGAACACTACGAGCCCTTAGTTAACCTTCGTTGTGGATCGGAATCATGTTCTTTCCTCGAGCCTAAGTGTAACATTCTCCTTTGGAATGTTTTCCTAAATCGAGTAGAACGCCCGACAATTATTCCTACGTGGTTCGTTTCATCTTTGTTCTCGCGTAATTGTTTTTCTACGATACGGCAAACGCCATAAATTTTCTCACGATTAAATTCATGGGAAAATGATGTTAAATGGGATATCCGACAGGCGCGCCGTCTGGTGGGAAAAACATTCCGAGATATTTGTAGGTAATTTAGTGGGAAAAATTCAAAAGAGATTAATCGCGTGGCAAAAGAAAATGGCGGTAAGGAAAGCGCGATTCGCGAACTTCGCGAACTGCAGATGGCGCCACTGAATGGGACGAGAAAATACGAATAACGAAATTCGCAATTGCACGTTTTGCACGAATACTTGACAAATATAGCGATATATGACAGGTTCGATGGCGCGTGTTTAATTTTATGTCGTATACGGACGAAAAAATCGATGGTATTCGATTAATGCAATTTTTCGTACAACGATACACAATTGTAATTATATAAACTTTCCGTCTAGCTGCTATTTGTCGATCTTATTTTTGTAAACTGTCCTTTAGGTTTCTAACGATATTATATTTACGTTATTATGCGTTAAACTCGTTTATCGTATTATACTATCGTACTTGTATCATAAATTTTCCACTTCTAGTCTGGAACGAAGAAAAGATCCATCGAAAATTTTGCTCGATAGATCCAGCTACAATTTCGTTGGAGATAAAGCAAGATTATAACGTTACCGATAAGAAAACACTGTAAAAGTGGGTGATAATAGTAAATCGAATCTTCGTATTACGTAAGCGACCTGCTACAGAATATTCGTATAATAGCGAAGAATAGTTAGATAAGCGTGTCTGAAAATAGGAAGATAAATATTTCGTCAGAAACCGAATCGTTTATTTCGTGATTTCGTTAAAAACCATATTATTTCCTTTTCTATTCATAGTTCGTTAAAAAAATTGCAGTTTTTTTTTCTTTAATACTAGAAACAGACTAAGACGACGATCTGTAGCAACGAACGCATATTTTTCGAAAATACCACAAATTTTGCGTCCATTGTTATTTCGTTTCATAGAAGACCGAAACACGTTGAATACGTCGATGGTTGAATCAAAATTCGAACAGATACAATTGTGTAAGGCTGTGCCTCGAAAGTTATAAAATAATGCGTGGAGCGTGGAGTGCGAAAAACGAGAGAGAAAACGACGGTGAAACTTTTCATTTCTTTCTAACCGAACGACATTTATTTACGAAAATTTTATCGTACGCTTCGACTAAAGATTCTGTTAAACAAGATGGTGTATCGTTAAACGAAATATTACGATTTGTAACGATGAATCGCGAACGTAAAAAATGACTGGTGACACAGGCGCGACGATCGTAGTTTGGACTTCGAATCGGCATTAAACACAGTTTCGCTGTTTTCGCAAATTTCGATAACGAATAGAATTAGTCGAACGTTAGGAAAGATATCGTGGAAAACGTTCTGGAAAGCCGAGAATTTTCATCGTGTCCCTTTGGTCCTTTGATTTACAAAATGGCGCGGCTTTGCCTGGGCGGCATTATGGTTTCCCCATCCTATAGGGTGAAACTCCATTCCACAAAGCTACCCTTCACGTGGGGTGAACTCTCGATCCCTCGCATACTGAATTCGAAACTAACGTAAGGGAGGGGATAAAGGGAGAAAGGGTGTCCAAAAGGCACTCCCGGGAAATTCCCGGAAAATGGTGTCGGTGCAGCTGGGTTCGCTGGTAGCGCCATCTCAAAATCTTCGTTCACAGTCGTTTAATGAAAATGGACATTGATCGTTGGTAATGTAGATTTCCTGCCTCGAGAACGTAAATCTCGTATTTTGGTCAATAACTGAACACCGCGTCTTAGTTCAGGAGGTTACGGTCGCGATCGTCGAAGTGGAAACTAAATTTGACCAGAATATTAGGAACGAAACATGGGTACGAAATACAAACGAAATAATCTGCTTCACATTTTCCCATTGAAACGACGTTTTTTTTTTTTTTGCAAATAAACGTCCATTCTTAATCGTTTATACGTACACGCGTCTATCTACTTTTACGTTAGAATTTTGCTTCTGCAATAATTCTACTTGCGGCCGAGCGAGTTACTTTGTTTCGACGTAGTATCGACGGACGATACCTCGTCTTCTTTCGAATCCTGCGATTCTTCTTCCGGCGTTATCAACTTGCCCATGATAGCGGCCGAGTAATTTCCCCTTCCTGGATCGTCGAAGACGATTCGATCGTTGAGAATCCATAAACTGTAACGGATCTCGGAAAGAAGTTGGAAGCCCACGCTGCGCGCCCATGCTTGACTCGCACCGCACGTGAAAAGACCACCGATCGCTTGTATTCTCAAAGATACTGCAACTTGCACGCAAGCGTTCAGCAGCGCGATCTCCACGCCTTTCTCTCGATAAGACGGATGTACACAGAGAACGTATACGCAGTAATACTCCTGCTGTCCGAACGTTTTGTGCGCATTCGTTTGCTTGATCAACGTATTCAGCAGATGCATGATCTTGCGCAGACTCTCTCCTCGCAGGATCTACGCGATGGAAACGCATGCCCGTTAGAATCCTCAGACTAGAATTTCTTTCTCGAATATATCAAAGTCACGTGGAATCTTTAGCACGAATATCCGAGTTTTGTAAAATTTCTTTCGCTCTTTCAACCAATTTCTGCACCTACGCGTTGCGTTTCATCGTAACGATCCGCTCGTTGATCGCGGCGTGGCACTCGTTAAAAACGCGTTAAGTAAGAGGATTCGTTCTCGAGGTTTTTGCCTCGTCGAAGCTTCGTCGGAAGGCTATCGCCAACGCGTTCGCCTTTCGCGGCGCAAATCGCGATCGTACCTGTACACGATGGTAAGTGTCGGTTTTCTCAGGGTCGCTGTTAATTCGCGCGACAACCGCTCCAACCACACGACCAGATTTCATACTGGTAGCGATCAGGCTTGTCGTGTCCTTCATCCACGTTCTTACGAGCTGCAGGTAACCGTTCACCGACGTTTCATCTTGGAGCAACGAGGACGCCTTGCACATAGGTTCGTCGCGAAAGAAGTGGCGCTGTGGAAATCAGATGACGCTACAACCTCTCAGACCAGACACTTACAACCGGATACGAAGGTGGTAAAAAAGGTTGCGCGACAAGTCTGCACGGCGTCGTACGCTGCGTGATTTCGTTTCGTAGCTAAACTTTGATCAGACGTAAAGCTTCGTCGTAATGCGACTCCCTCAAGTCCAATATTCTACATTCGGCCGACGAGTGCCACTCGAGAGGAGCTTTCATCCGCGCCTCCACTCCCAACGCGAATTCGTCTTTTTCCTCGATCACGTCCATTACCACAGGTAACCGATATCTCGGAGATTCGATACACGACGAGTGCTACTGGTCAACTTAAACTCGCATTTTCTAGAAAAAAGAAACAAAAATCGTTCAACACGTTAATATAGAAATTGCGAACGTGTCTACGAACGAGAGCGACGAGTGGATTCGATAAGAGAACAACTTCAAAGTTGAGAATCGTCGGGAAGTTTGAAAGCAGCGTTAGGCGAAATTTGTGCGTGTGAAACGGTTGAAAATTTCCAATTGAAATTCGTTTATCAGAGATATCAGAGGAACCGAGAAATATACGAAATATCAAACGCGTTAAGTTTCCTCCGGATAGTTTCTTTCAGTTTGTCGTAATATGCTTGCCACAAGAAAAAGTATGAGAGACGATTCGATCGAGTCTCGCAGGCGGAGCTCGATCAAGGAAAGCGATTTCTTTTCGCTGAATCTTCGTATCTCGGCGATGAGAAAGTTGCAAGGGAAGGACGATCTGTACACGGCGGACGCGTCTATGGTGTGGCAGAGACTATCGGCGGGCTATCGGATCGTTGACCTTCGGTTAAACAGATTCATGCAAACGCTCCACTTTGTTCTAGTACATCGCCGCCCGAAGTACAGTTTATTACGCTTAAAAGATATCTGTAAATTTCCAAGCAAATCTCTACTCGATCGCTTCAATTTACCCTATGCGTCGTACGCTCGTTATTCCGAATGGAAATAATTTCCTTTTCCCTTGCGCACCTTAAAACACCGATGTTTCAAAGAGATTGCACGAATATGGCGAATGCTTCGGATTAGACCGAATCAGATTAGAATTACGCGTGTTTCAGACCTATTTCTGTCGAACGGAACCGCTATTTAAGGCCGTCGGTTTGTCCGACGACGCCGTCTCCATGAAAGTGTTCATGAACGGGGTGTTCAAGCAAATGGAAAATATGATTAGCTTCTGTGCCGTTAAAGAGGAAACCAACGATCTCGTAGGTGTACTTATCGCCTCGATGTTCGAAAAATCCCAATGGTACATTAAGAGGGATCTATACAGCATCGTGAAACACGTCTTAGTAAGCATAGAAATCGTGCAAGACCGATTAACCGTAACGAAGATCGCGTTTCAGCAAACCTACCATATCGTCGTTTAAGCTTAACATTTACGACTGTTAGATTTACCATGTTTGTTTTTCGTTAGAAAACCTAGCGATAAACAGTTTTCCGTTTGTAGCTAGGAGAGACGTTGCGACAGATAATGGGGTTGAAAGGCTACGTCACTGCCAAGGCTCAGAAGCACGAGATAATGAACGTGAGCGGACTCGTATGGATCGACATCCTGTGCGTAAAACCCCAGCATCGGAATAACGGCATCGGCACAGCGTTGGTACGTTCTTGCATGACTCGAGCGAGTTACCTCGCGACCGCTTGCGCCGGACAATTCACTTCCGGAGCTGCCCAAACCATCGGTACGTTCCGTTTCGTCTGCCGTTTCGCCGTGACGACCGAGCGGTTCGCGTCGTCTTTCAGATAATGCGTGAACGCGATCCGATACTTTCAGCCAGGAGGTTAAATTTCCAAACGATCTACGAAATACCGTACGAACATATACACAAGGAGAAGAGCAAATTCAAAGTTTTCGGAGACTGTCATCCGGAAAATTATTCTATAGCTTGCATGGGTGTTCGAGTGTCACGACCAAAGTTGCAATTACCAATGGCGTCTAGTGTGGCGTACGAGGAGAAACGAGCAAACGATCGAGCCAAGGCCAACAAGAAGCGAAAGAAAGCGAAAAACAAAGAGTAGGACATATACCGTTACACGTACAGCGTATTTTTCCTTCCAACGATCCACATTTATAACGCTAACTCTCGCCGCTTACTTTTCTCGTCGTTTTGCTCCGCTGAAAATCTTCTTACTCGAACGCAATTATACTTATTTGCTAAAATGGAAAAAGCTGGTGGTGGAGACTGAACGTCGATGCAACATACGTGCAGAGTTACGTATTGAAAAAGTGTATAGCAGTCTGAAATCTCTGTACGACCATGTGCGTTTACTTTTTTATTCAATCGCGGATATTAAAAGCATTTATTATACGTAAAATCGTACGCTGTATGCCGAAACAAGATCGTTCCCGATGGTACCGTCTCAACCTTCGACAATTTTGCGTGACTCTGATACAAATACGATCGTGCTATACGGTGATTTTTGAAAGTACTCGAGAACAGAGATACAATTTATGTCCGTACCGCATCCGGTGGGCGTACGATTTTAAGATTCTCCACGACACGCACAATTTTTTTTTTTTTACAATTTATAACAATTCGAACTTTTACAATTCGTCTTTCCCTTGACGCTGGATGCTAAAATCCACATGTATCGGTAAACTTTGCCAGAAGTCTATTCTCTCCTTCAGAAGATTCTCCGACATCCGAATATCGTTTTGTCCTATGTGAAGATATTCGAGATTCTGCGTTCTAACCGGTTTCCATTTGATTGGTATCTGCTCCGACACTTCCGGCGTAGGATTGCTACAACATTAATTAGTCTCTCAGCGCTCGA
This sequence comes from Bombus soroeensis, assembly GCA_014737365.1. Taxonomy (NCBI): domain Eukaryota; kingdom Metazoa; phylum Arthropoda; class Insecta; order Hymenoptera; family Apidae; genus Bombus; species Bombus soroeensis. The sequence goes on from JACXIL010000207.1 coordinate 3,919,610, forward strand.
TATCGTCGAATCTTCGAAATAACGATCCAACGGATAACCGACAAATCGTTTCTATCGTGCGATCGTATCGGAAACACTCACCCGGAGTTTGCAAAGTTGTACCACAGGCTCGTGAGAACGTCCACCATCTCCAGGTCCTTCTCGCTCAGCGGTATATCCTTGAATAATTGTTCTCCGACGGGAAACAGGTACTGAAGATCGTCCGCGTGCGACACTCCGTAATTATTGTTCTTATCGCCAAATATTCTGCTGAACGATGCGCTTCCTCTGTACGACATATAGTAATAATACACGGGAGAAGACTGCTTCTCCAGATAGTTGCGAACCGAAGTGCGAGCCCCGTGAGTGAACCAACCGTCGCTGAACATCTGCAAAATATTCGAACGATTACGACGAGCAACAACGATTTATCGCTTGTCCCGTTATCGTTCCCCGAAATTAATCGTAGGAAATTAGAAACGTATCGGTTGAAAGATTTGCTAAATCTACTTTCATTCGAACAGAGATCGTAGCTGGCGTGATATCTTCGTACCACTATGTATCCAGTGGCCTTCGTTGCGGCAATAAAATATTCGCTGCAACGTAGCTGTATACGCCGATGATTCCGAAGCAGCGAATATATTAAAAGACGAGCTAATTGTCAAGACTGATGGAAAAATAACAACTTGGATAGAATTAACGTTAAATAACATCGGTCGTCGAATTCTGAACAACTTTTTGTACTTTATACAAAGTTGAAGATTAGCTGTTGCAATTATTTCGTCTGTGTGCGCGCGTGTCAAAATTGTAGCTGCGTCGACGTAGTCGTATCGTTATCGACAGTTGATTACGCGAATCATTACCTACTTCTTCGCGTTTGGAATTCAGCGAGTGGAAGTTTTATCGTCTTTTTTTATAATTTTTACAGATGCGGATATTTAAAAAAACATTATCAAAACTAACGAGTCGATAACACGTCGATAGCTTCGCACGGTTGCTCTTATATCCAACACGCTCGTTCTCGTGCAACTTTGAAAGTAAAATCGATCGCTCGTTATACGTTTAGGAAAAAATTGTTCAGAACGACAACGTATTTGTTCGGCAACTTCGAAATCGCAAATTCTACTTTATCCGAATGCGTAAGTTTCGCGGCGAACTCACGTTGATCAGCTGGAATCGCGTGGAATTGTCAATGGCAGCCTGATCGAAATAGAACTTGCGGATTTCGCTGGCCACGCGTTTCCCTTCGTCTTTAGGACACGTTTCGTCGAACAATAACACCATCGGACAGATATCCAAGAAATCCTTGTTCAGCTTCTTAATCAATTCTCCGTTGTTTTGTCCATACAATCCTAATGAAGAAAAGAAAAAAAGACAAAAAGGAAACAAGCAATTATATCGATCGTAAAGTTTCACGAAGGGAAATAACCTTAAGGACCTAACGTGTAACGAGAGTAAACGAGTCGTACGTTTAGCCCGAAAATACCTGGTACTATGAGCGATCCTTCCTGGGACACAATTCCTGTCATCCACGGAATGTCTGACAAGCGGCCATTCCTCGACATAACTAGGGGATCTTCCGTTAAAAATGCACCAGGGTGAACAGGTTCGATCACAGGTTTGAAGGGTATCGGCGGACAGAAAGCAAATTCCTAACAGAGAAATAGAAACAGTCGACTTTTACAATGTCCGTATATCGATTCGCACTCGTCAACGTTAATCGAATATGCGACGTTTGCAAAATTTTCTTACAACGTTGTTCTAGATTTTGTCACACCGATGCTATACATAGATCTTGTTGGATCCTCGCTTCCTCTGTTCTCCACATACACTACGATAACTCGGACGAAGCGCTAGAAACGCTGCCTGTCCTTTGATTTCCATGATTTTTGGATACGTCGTAGAATATTTTGAACTATTTCTTGTACATTTTCTTATACGCAACTGGTGGACTCGACCTCGCGGCACTTTGCATTGAATTCTACTTATGTTCGGTTGGCAACCAAGTGATTGCGGATTTTGTCATTAGGTAGTAATCGACAATAATCATAAATATAACCGAAATATAATAGAACGACCGATACTATTTTACGAAATAGAGTAATCGCCGTTATCTCGTACAAGCCGCCTCGCGGCGTCCGGATCGAAAAATCTGAAAAATCGACGATATTCGCTGTCGTTCGTGTTACAAGTTACGACACCCGTTTGTTGCAGCCTCGCGTACGCACGCTATGCACAGGGTGTCTTTAAGCTCGCCCACGACTCTCGTTTATAAACAAAGAAGATAAGCGGCCGGCAACCAATACCGACTATCTCCGATTTCTTGCCAATATCTTGAAAATTGAACGAAACCTGCCTTTATAGAAGACTGTTGCAGGACAGAGCGATTTAAAATGTTAAAAATGAATTTCTACAACGTATTGAAAAGCCATCGAAATCAGGGAGAACGGAACGTACGTAGTTCGTACGAGTTTATCGAAATTTCAAGCAAAGTTTAAGCGTTATTCGAATGTCTGAGAAACCCGCTTAGACGTTTCCTCGAGGTAGAAACTTCCTTCCCTCTTCCGAGAAGGTAGAGCAATGCAATCGATTTGACGCTTCATTTGGAATCGACTTTCACTTCCTGTCGCGTCATAGCGCGTTTCCTCGTTCTCCGATTTATATTTTACATTTTTATATTTTTACGATCAAAGTTTTCTCGCTACCTTTCATATTTTCTTAACCCGAATAAACATATCGACTAAGAATTTACATCGGACATTGATTTTCATTGCTATTCTGAAATGTGGACGCGAGTAGTTACCAAACACGCACGATACGTTTGCAAATGCAGAAACTGGTTTTCCAGAAGTTAGAACCGTCGCGTTAAACGTTCGATATATGCGAACGACGTATGTTTCTTTTCTATCTCGCGGCATATTTATCAATTTCTCGACGTAACGAGTTCTCGTCCTGTTGCTCCACTTCGTAACTGATTTACATCGATAACGACGAAATCAAATTTCAAATGGAAAAATTCGTTCTACATTTTCAAACGTAAACACAACTGTATCGAGAAGATTGATTTGCGGCGCATAAACATCTAGCTGGAAATACAGTAGCGCGATGTATAGCATAACAAAGGTATCGGTATACTCTATGATATCACACGGTTGCCTTTTTACCTTGTTTCACTTAGCGAGTTGCAAATATTAATTACGCGAATAACGTGAACTTATATAATAGAAGTGAATCTACCAACATGTTTCTCTTTGTATACAATTATAAACGCTCAGCGATTATTTCTAGCGTTAAAACTACGTTTCTCGTGGGATAGTCTCGTTAGTCGTAGAAAAAGAGTGATCGGTCACGAAACGTAATCTATAATTTACGAAATTATATGTCACACGTATTTCTTTTTGTTGCTTTCTTCGTTTTATGACTCGACATTCGTACCGAATCGTTCTACGTTGCTATTTCATCTAAAACCTTCGCACGAAACGATCTCCACTACGTTAAACGACTTTTAGTTTTACTATTTTCTCGGAAGGCGATAGTAAATCTTAATCGTATTCGATATTTCAGCTTACCGTTATCTCGTGTTTCTAATTTTATGATCGTACTCTGCTATGGGACATCGTCAAGGATATCTCGTACTCTACAAGTTATACGCGTCTAAAATTTGCAAACGTCGTCGTATAGCCTTTCTTTCTCTCTTCCTACAAGCAGGAAATTTCCTAAAGCAGCGAGGCACAAAATAGCTTCACTTACTTGAAAAGATCGATCGGTTGCAACAAGGTCGATGGCATTTTTCGTACGCAGGCAATCGACGAGCTGCTTCGAGTCTTTCGAAGGACAAGCCAAAAGTTGGGCAACCTTTGTAGTCTTCTGTCTCACAGAACCCGGTTTTGCCACGGTCCAACGACTGTCGCTGGTACCGCTTTGCGAGATCCCACGATGGAAAAGTCCTGTTTCGTACAAACGCGTTATGTATATGTTTTGCGTAAGTATCGATAATGCCTTTTACGAACAAACGAGATTATATAATTTTCATCGTTAACCGAGAACATGACGTCGACTGAATAGTAGGATTATTTTACAACGTGTAAATGATCAGGTATCTTTTTCTACCGTTCGATTCTCTGTTCTTGAACGTTGTTCCTAGGCTATCTATTTTTCCCTATAAAGTAATTTGATATTCAAGATGACTGTGTTTATGGGAATTTCAACTGTTAACTATGTACGTTTAATTACGTTCTTACGAAACTTCGTATTGAAAACTCGTTTAAACGAGAGAATTACGTACGACGGACGATGCATCAGAGATTACGAAGCGTGAAAACACTTGGAACGAGAACGCACGCGTTAGTTCTTTTCGGCATATCGTGCATGATTCGTTACGTAATTTCGGCAATTATCGTAAATTTTAACGATATCGCGTGGTAATGATATTCTTTCAGACGTTCGTTACTTCTACGTCGTCTAATCTGAAACTTGCAATAGGATACTGTAGTACCCCACACTTGCAGTTCTTCTTTTCTTACCAGTTTCATCCGTATATTTTACGCTTCATCGAAGGTCCATATAATCTTTCTGAGATCTACCTACACTCGGCAAGACAGAATGAAGGATATGGGCTCACCTTTCGACAAATCGCTCATCATGTGATGATGGACACTTGCGCCACCCGCGCTTTCCCCGAAAATTGTCACGCGATTTGGATCGCCACCAAAGGCGGCTATATTCTCGTGTACCCAACGAATGGACATTGCCTGATCCTTTAATCCATTATTTCCGGGACATACTAGATCCTCCGTGCTCAAGAATCCTATTGGCCCGAGTCTATCGCAGATTTTCATAAATTTAACGAACGTTAATAAACGCGTTGTCATCGCCCAACGCCGATAAATCGGTTCACCTGTAGTTTACGGTGACGAGAACCACATCGTGATCCAATAAGAATTTGGGATGATAATAATCGGAATGACCAGCGCCGCACACCCATCCGCCACCGTGCAGCCAAATCATAACCGGATATCCACCCTTTAATTTATCTTCCGCAGTGGGCACTTTCGGTGTATAGACATTCAGATAAAGACAATCCTCGCCACCGACGATCTCATCGTCGTAGGTGAAGATATTTCTTTGAATACATATATCGGCGTCGTCTTTAGCCGATCGTATTCCATCCCAGGCAGCTGCCGGTTTTGGAGCCTACAAATCAAACGAACAAACGCACGTTGAACTACGCTCCGGGCGTAGCTATTATAATTATCCTTCTACCACCGCTCCACACCAACTAGCCCAGTTCGGGACCAGGATTTTCGAATCCCGGCATCCCGTAGTGCGATTTTTCTTCCATGCCCTTAAATTAGGAAGAAAAGCAGCAGTACCCCGGTAAACGACATCTACACCAGCCAGCACGACAACAGCTCTATTACTATAACTATCTACACCTCGGCTATAAGAAATAAAAAAATTCTCAACTTATCGAGCTTTATTATCGTTGATAACGTCGATTGATATTTAACGGTAGCATTATTTACGTGTATAACAATAGAAGTTCTTTTTTAAATAAATTATGACATAAGGCTTAATCGTTTCAGGCGTGACGTAAATCTTTGAATTCGATCTGCATAAATAAATACTGAACTAACTATATTTACAAGGTTAGATATATAAACTAAAATAGGTTTGTTGGCAAGTTGGATAACAAAAAAAAAAAATGAAAATAAAAACAAATTATTCGTTCGATATCTTTGCTCGACACGTTACAGTCGAATGTCGAGAATTCTTTCATTTTCCGTTCCGACGCTTGCTTCTAGCGAGGAAAATTCTCGTATTATTATCTATTTCAGACACAATTGTCCATTCGTCGAATTATAATATCAAGGAAAATACCGTGGTATTAGGAAATCCCTTATTATGTAACTCGATGGTGCGCGCGGCTACATGTACCGGGAAAATCTCTTCTCAAGTTTATGACTAATTTATGGATTCGCGTAAAGTGGTAAAGCGTAAGATACTAAAACGTATACCACGATTTTCTACAATATGTGGTTCTTCTAATCGAAAAACCGTAATAATCGCCGAACTAAATTCGCTAACAAGACTCTTGAATAAGATTCAAGATCATCGTGAAAAAATCTAACGGAAGGATTCGCCTTTAGAGATATCGCAACTTACCTCAAATCTGAGTTCTTTAACAGGTGGAAGCGCATACGGTATACCCCGAAATCCGGCGAATTCTCTGCCCTTCCTCGTTCTCATGAACAGACCCGACAACGTGCCATTCTTTACCTTTACCACCGGTGCGTTGGCTGCGATAAACTCGAACAAGCAAACGCACACCAAACAGAGTTTCAACAGGCTTGTCAGATATTTCGTCATCTCAAAATTGGCCAAAAGAATCGTACGGAGACCGTGTGTGCTACTGCTTTCCTATTTAAATCTTCCTGTCGGTCTACTGCGAAAATGAAAGAAGGGGAAAATAGAAGGGGAAAGTAGAAACGATTACGAATCAGCGATTATGTATATAGATGATAATAACGGTAATAAATGTGATGGCTTCTGTAATCGTTGGAAATTTTTACTTCTATTTATACCCTGGAAAATACTAGATCAAACGTACCGAAAGCAACTGTGCTATGATATAATCGCTACGAGAAGGCTACTTGATTAATCTAATTAATGATTAACGATATAACGAACGGCTAATGACTCGAGCGAAGCAATGACACACGATAATTGACCCGAGACAGATATGCCGAACGAATCGCTCTGTTATTAATCGAATAGATTTCTTACTAATGAGTCACGCTGTTCTTTTATTTCGAAAATGCTTCTGATAATCGGACAAAAAATTGAATACGTACGATCGTAAATAGATAATTTTTCATTTGTTGTGTAAGCAACGGAATAAAGTTTGACGTTAAATACGATCGGAGTGAAACGCGTGTACGATTCACGAAGGCAAAATTACGACTGTTTCAGGTGAGAGTCGTTGCTCTGCTCGTTACTTCGATCATGTTGGGACGTACTTTTCAACACTCACACGATCGCACGTATCTTAGTCATCACAGATATTTCCAGTTGTCTAAGTGGAATTTGTAATAGTTGTTTCTTGAAGATTTACAGTTAATCCGCTGTTAAGATTTTTGTGTTAAGATACAATACAAACATCGAAAGTAATATATACGAATTATCTACGAAACCATAACGAGAGAATGATAAACGGGATGGCACAAGGGCAGTAGGACGCCTCCCCTCCTTTATGCGTTGCATAACACATTCGGACAATGTCTGTGTCTATTTGCACGATTGCATTGGGTCTATCGAAAATAGCAATAAGTATATTCAAATTGTTCGGTATTTTCCTTTTTAATTACTACTTGTATCTTTTTCAAAGTTAATTATCCGCTTTCGTTAAGGTTTGTACGTAACTGTACGTACAAGGAAAGAATAGTCGAGAAAGATTCTAAAAAAAAATAAGAAGCTATAAATTGTACTTGGTACTAACGACGATATTAGATCTAAATATAACGCAGATAAAGAAACGTTGCGTATTAACATCGAATAAAAAGTCGCAAAAACGTTGTTTAGAGAATCGTTTTATAATAGTATGTACAAAGTATTACATAGAAATAGGGATTTAACAAAAGTCCCATTTTCTAACATATTTACTCATAGCGTTGTATTTGTAATATTAAAAATAAAAAGTTTCTGGTACAGGACATCGGCTTTTATGAGGTTAATCTATCGATACGCGATACGCGTATAATCGATCTAATGGGAATAGTTTTATCCTACAGAAGAAATAATTAACTCGGCAACGTCTGAATCTTGACACAGAACGGTAAGTTGCATTGTTACTTGACTGTCCGATATCGCTAATCTTGCTCGAGCAAGGACTTCTTTCCCTCCTCTGAACATGCCACTCAATAGTAAATTATGCGTGGCAGCACCAGATTGTACTCGATTGGTTCGCTCTACTGGTTCCAAGCCCAAAAATCCCGTGAGACTTTGAATCGCTCCTTCCAAACTGTTCACCGATGGGCCTAAAGCAAACGTTTCTTCCAGCTTGGTGAATCCTGCCGCGGCCGCTGTTTCCCACGCAGCACCGAAATCTCTGTTTCCGGTTCCTCGAACTTGATCAGCCAACGTCACCTCCAAATCCTCTAACTAGAAATCGCAATTGTCTTTCTTTAATAAATAAGTGCCAAACTTATCGTATAAAGAGCAAATAAAATTTAATACAACGTTAAGAAGAATGCCCTTGGTGTTGCTGTATTAATTGTAATTATAGATAAGGAGAAACTGCGCACCATGTATTCATCGTTGTATCCTTGATCGGCATCTGGAACACCCGTCGCAGGGTCGCAATCACGAGCTACGAATCGCAGGGTTGTAGGAATAGTGGCGACACTGGCATAAACGTCTTGCGGATATTTTAATACTGTATATGTTGTACCAAGCTCGTTGTAAGGTAGACGAGGGCACAGAACTTCGCTCACGATCGTATAACTAAAGGCAGAGAAAATATCGTCTTTCGGAGGATGAGACATATTAAAAAAGAATATACTTCGATATAATTACCCTTCAGGTGCTTCGATAGCTACTTTTACATCCTCGAGTAATTGATCGGAAAGAGTATTTACACAATCGAATTGCAAAATAAGGAATTCCGTGAACGTGTGCTTAATGCACTTAACGTTATATTCCGTTTCCGACTCTGTTAATTCACAGACAGGCGAAGACTTAAGCAACGAAGAATCACGAATAATGTTAGCCAAATATGGTATTTGTGACAATTTTTCCACGAAGCTCTCCTCACGCGTTAATCGAGGCTGTTGTTTCACAGTGGTATGCAGTTCTACTTGTGTTGGTTCATCGGCCGTTTGCGCTGGTGGAATCTGTAACGCGAATATCGATCGATTAGACTAGAAAGCTTTTGAATTTCGGAAATTTCAAAGTTTGGATTAATTACCTGCGAGATATCGAATGGTTCGTCCATCGGTGTTTGCATATAATTTCGCAAAGCTCTTTCCAAACTGGGCACGGAGAGAAGAGGAGGCTGTACCAAAGGCAAAACAGTTGGTTCGTTTTCTTGCTGTAGAATAGCGCAATAATAAGCTGCACGATCGCGGACTTCGTCATCCGAATCTAATTGACAGCGGGACAAAAGAACCAGCACGTTTGGTAGTAACGGAGGACATGACGCTGCAAAACGTGCTAACGCGGTAACTGCGGCTGCACGAACGCTGGCACTTTCCAGAATCACACGATTGTAAATGAAGCGAATATATCGGGATGGTTGTTTCGAAGTTGGCCCTTCCTGACCAAGTAAGTGAAGAATGCGAACGGCGAGCGAGTTATGCTCGCAATCCTCGATAAATTCGCAAAGATGAGCTAAACCGGCTTCTTTCGCCTCGGCATTTACTTCCATAACAGCTATTATCGTATCTGCAATTGCCGCTTTGTATTCGAGTCCTCCCTCGTCTCTTAGCATAGCAGAGAGAAAGTTCATCAAAACTGTATGTTTCCGAGGGTATTTTTGACATAGAGATCTATCGAACGAATGAAAAAACTATGTAATATAATTTTTTTCCATACAAGTAAAACTAATTGAAATTAACTATAACGTTACCTTATAGCTTGTACAACTACGACCTTAAATTCATCTGAAATTTCAGACACAAAAGTAGCAATCTGTTTCATCAACCGATCAACCGAACTTTCCGCTCCAGTTTTTAATAGGGTAGTAATTGCCAACGTAGCGATAGATCTGTTCGGATCGGTAATTAAGTTCTCTAAATCTAAGTTGCACGCGGTAACTGCCGTTGGATGAGACATGGCAACTTTATTCAAGGTTCTAACAGCGGCGAATCTCAATGCTGGTTTCTGAGATCCACAGAATAATTGGAGGACGCTAATAGCAGGCGTTATCTCTTTCGTGCAACTTCTTCCAAGATTGATCAAGGCATGCGCCGCTTCGTATACCACCATCTCTGACTTATGACGCAAACAAGATTCTATAAATCCCAATAGTTCATCTCCTTTGTCGACTTCGTCTAATAATTTACACGCCATTCTAATTAACATACAGGCTGCGTAAGGGCTTTTTGGACTTGTTCTCGTAAGCTTGGCGACTAACTTAATTACGGCATGTTTATCTGCTTTACGTGCTTGATACAAGACACCAAGGGCGTGGTACTGAACCATCACGTTGTTAGAATTTAGCGCTTCCTGAGCTTCGTTCGCCCATCTACGTGCTACATCTCCAGAGACATTGGTCAAGTGCAAAGAGGAAACTAAAGCCGCGCTGGAAACAGCAGGGGAACGATCTACTATAGCTTGTTTCATATAACGTTCGATAGTTGCTAGCATTCCACCATCAGTGATGGTACATAAAGCTCTTATCGCAGCAGCTCTGTACAAATCTTCTTTCCCGGTCATATCCTTGGTTAAACTCGAAGTAACTATAATCACATCTTCCGCCAGAGAACTCAGTTCCTTGATACCTAGATAGACCAACCTTCTCAGGATAACGTCCCTGGACTGAAATAGCTTGGTCATGGCAAAAAATGCTTCTGTCGCTTCCATAGTGCCCAACTGTTCTCCTTGATTCAGTAGGTATAAGATTTTGGTAAGAATGTGCGCGCATTTTCTTGGATTAACCGGAGTATCGTTGAAGGTACGAGCCTCCTGAAGAACGGTTGTCTTTTCTAGGTTTTGGAAAGGATTTCCCCCACCTGTCAACACAAGAATCGCATAAGCAGGTATACAGAAACGTGCATCGTACATGCATTACTTGTTCGAAAAGTACGTATAAACGTCTACTTCGAAAGAATAAAAATCAAGTTACGTGAAACAAAAGAATTCATCGAAGCAAAATTATCTTCCACGACGAGCAGTAGCCTAAATCTGTTTACAAAGAACTGTCACAAGAATAAGGACCGATCTGTTCAATTTCGCATAGAAACTTAAACTTATAATAGTATGAATGGACGATGTTTATTTATGATTACCGTCTTCCTCCTCCTTCTTATCGCGTTTAAAAGCGTGCATTTTGTAAAACCACTGTCGAAAAATTGGAAAATAGAAGACACGTCACCTCGACTCTTTCACATGGGACCCATAGGAATGACCACCGCCATATTGTAACGGCGAGAAGTCGAAGCTAGACGTGTCCTTTAGACGTCGCAGTTACACGGTAAGTAATATCTACCGTCGATAAGATCGTACTCCCTCAAGATAAAACAGGAGGAAATCGCTGTACAAAAACAAGAACCAAGCGAATTATACGACGCGTTCAAAAACGTAAAATGGATCTATTACCATCGGATTCGATTTGCAAACGTAAAGTTAAGAAGACAAATTGAAACAAAAGCTCTCGAAGGATGTCAAGAAGCAGCAATCGAATCGTTTTCAAAGGAAAGAAATAAAAGAACACAAAACGCAAATAGTATTTCACTCTGTTTTTTAACACAATTTCATAGAGCGGTACACAAATAACGATCTCGTATATAAAATCTTATTCCTTATACAACAACCACAACTTGAAATTTTGTCGAATCGGCGCGAGACCGAACACATAGGTGGCGTTACGCGTAGCGAAACCGATTTAACGAAACTTTGTCTTCATATTCTCGTTTATACAACAAAGTCGCGCCCCAAAGTCGGTATTTCTATATTACCAAATCATCCGTCGGAAGAATAGAAGCTTCTACAGTTTGACACGCTTTCCCTGCAGCTGGTAATAGCGAGTGCAAAGTTCTTTGGCACGTAAAAACCATATTAATCAATTTAGTCCTCTTTCCCGCTTCGTTACTTTCACCGTAATCGTATATATATATATATATATATATATATATATATACGAACGATCTATCTACAAAATCCACGACGAACGTACCTTACTAACGATTAACGTATTACGATTAGGTAATTCTCTTCTCTATCTACGTATCACTCTGCGATTTGTACAATTGTTTCAAGTCGGAAATCGTATTTCTCTTGTCATTCGATCGCGAACTTTGTCTTATCCTTTGTACGGTTTGAATTTTCGCTGGCTCGCTCGACACGTTCTTCTCAGCCGAAACGTCTTCGGAGGACGATCGATCCTCGGACGACTTGCTCATATCCTTGCTCCACTTGGTTAGCCATTCGCTGGCGACAGTCTGATAGAAACGGAAAAAAAACGGTCGTTAAATTTTATTTTCATATTTCTGCGAAAGATAACGACCGAGTTGTATCGCGGTCGACAAGAACAAGCAATTAGCTAAAATTACGTTTTTCTCGTCGTTTCCTGGCGTAGCCACTGCATTTGACTTCTTCTCCGTCTTCTTTAATCTATCCAATTCCTTCTGTAATTTGCGCTCCAACTGGTACTTGGCCACTGCCTGAGCCAGCGACCCGAGCTCTCCTCTCATCGCGGCGCTGAACATCGCCTGTTTAGAACGCATCAACATCATCGCGACGCACGTTCAGCAAAGAAAACGCCGATTACGCGATTAGAAGATCGTTTCTACGAAGGTACTCACGTCTCGACGTCTCTTCGAGTCGGCATTGCTAATGGGCTCGGTTTCCGTTTGCGGTCCCAACTCAAACAGCATCTGAAAGTCCGCGTGTTCGCCAAGCCGGAACCCAACGCCTATCCTCGAGTCGGTACCTGTCGCGAGAATCGACACAAGAAGAACAATTCCGGCTAATCGGCCGTACGATTCGGTTCGAACCGGTCGCGCACAGGCGTGCCTCGAAAAGGCGAAACACGCGCGACCAGTGAAAGTACCTGGCGCGTTCGCGTCACGCGACAAAACCTTTTTTTTTTTTCACGCGTATCCAAGCATCGAATTTTGCCGTGGTATTTCGGCAAACTCTGACACGGACAATTACACGTTTACTTTTTTTTACGCAATCACCGGTTACCTTTCTTTATCGGTGGGATATTGGAGTAGATGAGCGAAAGTATGGTGGGCAATTCCTCCGGAATAACGAAGCACGTTGCGTCTGAAAACCAGTAACAATCACGTTATCGCACAATTTCTGCCTTTACCCGACCTTTGAGATCCAATCATTCTGTAAGATTCTTTTCCTATCGACCGTTTCTGTGACTTTGCAAAGATGTTTTTGCGCCAGTCAAGCGGACTTTGATCGAGGATGTTTGCGACATTCGGGGCGATTCGTCGTAAGTAGGCGAAGGACGCGGTACACGCGACACGCGTATGCGTAGGAATCGACACTTACGTTCGCAAAGAAGCAGCAGGATACACAGCTTCGCTAGGATGTCCTTCGTACTCCACATCGTTTACATGAAACGGATCTTCCTCTCGTATACTCGCAGTGCACGTGTAATCCGCGCTCGAGTTTGCGGATATCGGCCGACTTTCCTGTCGCCGATCTTCTGTAATTAAAATCGTCGATCACGAACCATTCCGTCGATCGTTTTTCATCGACGAACGTTAATCTCGTCACGCTTTGTATTCTTTACGCGACGAGACAAAACGCCAACACCGCGCGAACAAACATCGATAAACGTCGAACGACGACGTTGCACAGATTTTCCTACGGAAATCGAACGAGTTCGATGTTCTTGTCCGAATAAGTGGGCGCGTAATTGGAAATCGAAGAGAATCGAAGCAGAAGGGAAGAACGCGAAGACGTTGGCCGATTCAACGGTTCTCGAAGACCGCGAAAACGTCCGACCAGACGCGCGATCGATGGTACTTACATGAAAGTGAAATCTAAACGTCGGTCTGGCAGGTAACACGACGTCGAGCCTGCGTACTCCAGCGAACGCGATAGAATGCAATCACGTTCCTTGGCAGCGCCGGTGCGAGAAAGAGCTCTGGAAAGAAGTGCTCGAGTGAAAGGAGACGTCGGATCGAGGATCGAGGTCACCGTGTCCGAACGACCGTCGATCGATCGGGGATGAACTCTCTCTCCGTTTCCTCGTTGTCTGCCCCTTCCTCCAACGGGAGCGCGCCCGTTTGACTTTTCGGCGCGACGCGTGTCATTTGCCCCGAATCTTCGTACTCATTTCCAGCACCGACCGAAATGCGATGGATTGTTCAAGTTCGTTTAAACGGAAGGTAAAGTATCGAGTTTTCGAAACGGGTGCTTGCGCGCGCTTTTTACGCTACTCGCACGAGCTTCGTTACCGCGACTATTCGTTTTCCCGATCGACGAAACCTCGACAGACTCCCCGTGGCGTTACGTAAAATTATGTAAAAGGCTCTGGCGAAATTGTCGCACCGCGTTAAATGGTAATTTTCGGCGCGCGGCATGTTTACGCCGCTATGAAACGACGTTGCGATAGATTCTCGAGACTCTCCTTCGTTGGAGAATTTACCCGGAAAAACGGGGAAATTATATATTCGCTGGAAAGTGAAACTACCTGGTCGACCGGTGTCATTTTCAATGGCAGGTAGAAACGACTATCCTCTTGCTCGTATTCGCTCGACTACCTTTTCGTCGAATACCATCCGAAATAGCCAACCACCGTCCCCCTACGTTTTTCACCTTATCCGTCGTGTCACACGGTCCGGCATTCTCTCGCCGAGCGAGATATCGATGAATTTTACGCAATCCGGTTGCGCAATGCCGCCAGCGCTACGTTTCATCGAAGAATAGCGACATTGAGACTCGCGCGCGATAATCTCGTAATACCGATCCGAACGTACGACTATCGAACCTTTTGGTTTTCTGGAAACCGGGACGTTCGTCGACGCGAAGAGCAACGCGAAAAGAGGAGAAGGAAATAGCAATATCCGTGCGCGCGGGAAAGAAGCATCGCTTCGGTGTAGCGACGCAACTATACTTGGCAATCGTATACACGGAAGAAGAAGAAAGAATCGTTTGGAAAAACGAGAATCTTCGTCTCTTTCAGAAACGTTGCTCTCGACGATCCGTCGTATTTCGATGGTCGGCAAGGTGAACGAGCGACGTACCTGTGAAACTTTCTGTTCCACTATACAGGTGTTTTAAGTCGCTCGTACCATTACCACGAGCCATTCGTTATCGCGGAGAACAGTTTGACAAACAGCGGATAATTTGTTGTCAGAAGGGAACGCGTATGCGAACGATCTATCAAGGTTGCTTCGGTCGCAGTATACGTGGCGCGTAAATCGATTTGTTCGACGCGGCGTTTGAATCAGTGGATCGAGTTCCAATTTTTCAGGAGACCGTGAACGTTCATCGAAGCTTATGCAAACGCGTACATGCGACGTAATACGTACGTAACGGACGATGTTCCGTTGAAAAATATGCACGGTGGCATCGTGTATGGGCGCGTTCTATCATCGGTCCTGTTGATAGGCAAGGCGAACACAGGCGCGATAGCGCGCGCGTTATCAGTCGTAACCCACAGTTTCCTCGTTGAGCGTTCAGGTTTGCCCGCGCATAACGGCGTGTTACGGTAAAATGCCAACCAAGGATCAAATTCTTTCGTTGCTTTTCACACGATCGAGTCTTATTTAGAAAACTGTCGACGCGACGCGGTGGCGAGAAAATCTGCACAGGACGGTTCGTATCGTGTTCTGTAAATTTCTTGACACCGAGCGATTCGCAAGGACACGTAACGGTTACGTAAATCGTGTATTTAAACGAGAGATTAGCCGGTGAGTCCGTGATAATGGTCTCGGTGACTGGGACGTTTCGGCGCGTTTAAAACGATCCGACTTGGAGGAACTCGAACGAGGATCGTGGACGGCGCCGAGAGTCTACCGGCGTTCGAATCGTCGATCGAATCGAGATCGAACCACGTTTTCCCATTGCTCGTACATTTTGTATGCGTTAACGTAAGTCGCGCACCGGCGGCTACCGGCCGCGGTCGCGGCGGAGGCAGGTAGAGCAGAGTCGTCGAAGCTGGGGAGAGGGGCGCGTAGATAGCGCGTTACTCGTTCTTCCTTCTATGCAGCCGCGTACTTACGTTCGTCGTTCACCGGTAGTTGACGATCGCGCACCAAGTCATCGCGATCGATCCGTTCTTTCTGCCCGTTTCGTCGTCGTTTCGTCGTCGTTTCGTCGACAACTCGCGAATGCCGTCCGATCGCGCAAAACCGCGAAACATCCTCTCGTCGTGGGACGCTGTCTTGGCCGAGTGAGTATCGTTCTGCGTAATTTGTTCAGAAATTCGGCGATTCGCGGCAAATACCGAGAAACCTTTATCGCGATGACGCGCCAACGTTCGGCTTCGCTTCGATCGAGCGTCTTACGTTGGACAGGAAGGATACGTGATATCCGGGAGGAAGGAGAACATGGAATCGCCGATAACGTTCATCGCGACGTTGCTCGGCCGAAAAGCGACTCGAGACAAACGCCTAATTCGCCCGCTTAATTCGCTATGTACCTGTACGCGGTTTTCTCGCACGGTGCGCTCGGTGTGCGCGAGTTTCCTCCGACCAGCGCTTTATCCCGGCACGCGAGTGCAACTCGAATATAGAGGAAAAAGATCGAAGCGACGGTGGCTGCATTCGGCTCGACGTGCTCCTTCACGTCGGAAGCTTCCTCTCGTTTTTCTCCAGCCGGTTAGAAACGAGCTCGAAAAGCACAAGTGTTTTCTGCGCGCATTTAACGCCACTTCTTTCTCCTCTTTCCTCCGACGCGAGAATCGCGCGACAGATGTACGCAACGTGACGCGACACGCGAGTAATTTTCCTGCTCTCCGCGTCCACCGCCTGAAACACACCGTCTCGGATAAACGTTTGGGAATAATTTCGGTAACGTAGTGAACCGCATCGGGACGAAGTAAACCGTAAAACGGTGAAACTAGAAAGCCGACTAACGGCGGTGATTCCGATCGATCGTCGATCGTTCGTTTTTAACGTCGATCCGTAGTAATCTTGAAACGTTTCTAGTGAATGGTGCACGGTGACCTTTTTGGCCCATGGGGCCGAATTCTTATCGTCGTAGTGGCAGCGCTGGCCATCGTCCTTCTCTTGCTCGTGATCGCCTGTTTTCTCACGCCAGGATGCCTTGGATACGAATGCGTGAAAAGAAGTAAGCCCTGCCGTTTACGCCCAAACGCGTGTACGCGTTATTACCACGATCATTGCCATTCGTACGAGCTTTGCGAACGTTCGCTCGATCCATACGCTCGAGTATCGCGCTCGCGATCAAAGCGACAAGTTGCAAAGTTTCTTAAATTGCACTTAAGGGTTGCTCGTTTGAAAGTTGCGACGAAAAGTTCGCGTCGACGATTGCTCGCTTCGTCGCTGCGGTGGACCTACGCGAATACCGACGCGTTTCGTTCGTTGAAATTCGTCAATTTATTAGAGCGTATTTTATTTTCGCCACGCGTTCCATCTCCGATTGGAACGTCGATCCAGCGAAGCGACGTGGTTCGACGAGCCGTCCGCGGCAGGCTGATCGTTCACTTTATCGCGCGAATATGCCGAGTTTACGAAACGAGGATGTAACGCGACGCAGCGCATCGTTTTGTCGGCTGTCCGAACTTGCGGCCAGGCAATTGGTGTCGGTGCTTAGCGTTGATTAAACGTCTGGCGACTAAGCCGAGCCAGTGGTATTTCATTTTCTCGGCACGTCCGCCAGCTCTGCTTCCGCGCACACGTGCTTGTACATGAAAACGCGTGCCGGGAAAAATAATCGCGCGTACGCCTCGCTTTTGATACCTTTCGAGCCAAAGGGCCTTCGAGCCTCGGCTCGCTAATACGCCGACGATCGCTCGGTTTACCGGATGCTCGCGTTTGTCCACTCGCGGAACGCTGCTCGACGCGTTTCAATTGCTATGTGGAACGGAGATTCTTCGTACGCGTTTACGTAAAAACTAAAATGACAAGAACGCACGGATCAGTCGCGAAACTTACCGTCGATCGTTTCTCTTGCCTTCGTAGCGTTTTCGTAGCGTTCGTTTCGGCTCGTACGTGTCGCGTGTCGTTACGCCGATTATAAAATTATTCGGCTGTATGCGCGGCGCAATTCCTTTATTCGAAGCGACATTCATCCAACGAAGAACAGACACTATTTGCCTGAAAGGAAGGAAGCTTAAATTCCTGCATGGTGAATCGCGAATCGTGTGTATACGCGGCGGTTGATACATTACGCCATTGTTCGCACAGTTATATTTAACACACATGCAAACGACGACGTTTCCTTCGTTTCCTCCGCGACGTTACGTAATTAGGTATGTCATCCTGCGAACTAACTGCACACAGGTCTTCGATAGCGCCGCTATGAAAACGCCCATCCACCGGGGGCAACGCGAGAATTTGATAAATTCTTCTATCGCACGAGTACCGTTTTCTCCTCCGACGAAGAGTGTCGC
The DNA here is from genome assembly GCA_014737365.1 of Bombus soroeensis. NCBI lineage: Eukaryota > Metazoa > Arthropoda > Insecta > Hymenoptera > Apidae > Bombus > Bombus soroeensis. The sequence goes on from JACXIL010000207.1 coordinate 3,937,851, forward strand.
GTCGCCTGAATCGTGGTTACAAGTTCGACGAACTTGCCAATTAAAAATGTCGAGTACTCCGCTTTTTAATCGCAAAATTAACCAGCTTTTACCTTTCACACGCGTTTATTCACCATGTTAAACGTTTCGAATCCTAGAATCCCCGTCGTTCAAACGTTTTAGAAATCGGCACTCGATCCGCTACGTGTACGTTAACCAAAGCGCAATTAGCGGCGAGCAATCGCGGCTGTTTACAAATTGCATAATCAAAGCCGAGAATAATTCTTTGCAGAGAGAGAAGCAAAAAGTGTGCCGTTGCGTGTCAAGAGCAAACAGAATGAAAACGTCAAGTTGAACGATGTCAGCTACAGGTCATGGAGATTGGGTAGCCTGTACGAAGGCAGCAGCAACGGTACCGTTCCATCGCTTTTCTTATCCGTTTCTTCTATCAGTCCGTTGTCCAATTCTTACCTCTTCTTCGTTTTTTTCTCTCAACCTGGCTAACAACAACGCGTCGATCGACTTTTCCACAGGTACGATCGACGAGAACGCCAGCCCGATCGAGGGCAATTCCTGGAATTCCAACAACGCTCAGTTCGGTTGTACCGATACTTCGTCCACCCTGGTGAGCTCCGTTAACCGCGCTGATCTTCGTTTTAATTAGCCGAGATCGTGTTGCCTTGTTGATCCATTGGCGCGTGTTACGTTGCAGAATTTGGTGCAAAAGGATAAGCAGAAAGCCGAGAGGAAGCAGAAGGAATTCCCGACGGAACTGACGATAAGCCTGCAGTACTTGCCGCCCTGCGACGAAACTATTACCGGGAAACTCGTTATTGGTATCGAGGTATTAAACGCTTTCCTTTCATCCGATCCTCCTTTGTGCCTACTTTCTCGTCAGAATGGAAATCGAGTTATGAATCTCTAAGGACTCGCGACGTTCAACGGCCTCGGCTTCGTTTCGTTTCACTTCGCCAATGCGAAACGTTGCTCGATATTTCATCAGCTGTGCCTATACGTACAGTTCTAAAGGCCGTGTTAACAACGAACGACGTAACGAATTCCTAGCGACAGACAAAACTCACGGTAGCTCGCTTCGTATCGAAAGAAAGACGAGTAATCGCGCTATTAGCCACCTTCTTCAATGAAAGAAGAAAATTTAAACGTTGCGCTGTGTGCAGGCGTTATCCGGTCTTCCTCCGAAGCAATACAACTGCACCTTGGAACCGTACGTGGCTTTGAACATAACGAAACAATCGTGGAATCACAGGAACCGACAGAAATTACACAGTTTCCGCACGAGGGGTGTCAGGCACACGGCGAGCCCCGTTTTCAAGGAAACGTTCGTCGTGGCGAACGTAAAACCTCACGAAGTTAAGGTAAGTACGTTTTTATCGCGCGTATCCTATCGTTGTTTTAACTCAAGGTTAAAAAACACGTCACTCGTCAAACGCATCTACCGTGAAACTCGCTCGAACAAAGTATATTTTACATAACGAACGAAGGTTTAAACAAACGTATCGACGTCGAATATGTAATTTTGCGCGAAGAAAACGGACCACGAAACTCGAACGCGTTTCTCCATTTCTCTGGAAGTGTTCGCTGCGTTTGCTACATGACACGATCGTTTCTCCTTTTTAGGAATGGATTCTCGATTTTGCGGCGTACGATCGCGACAGATACGCCAACGACACGGAGCTGAGCACGCTGAGGGTGTCGCTGAAGGAGGCGAGGCACGTTCTACAGAGTCCAGAGATTCATATGTTCAACTTCAGAATGAAGCAGTCGAATTTGGTACCGGCGTAAAATATATCGAACGTTTCGATTTTATCTCGTTCGAAACCTCTTCGCTTACACGACATTCTTTGTTCCATGTTGCAGGCGCTTGGAAACATTTTATTAGCTATTAGTTATTTACCCACAGCGCAGAGACTGACTATAAACGTAATGAAAGTACGCGACGTGAAGTTTACGCCACCGGTGTCGTGTTTAAACGACTTTAGTAAGCGCCGCACGTAAACTTACTCGCATCCTCGTTTTTCTTCGTACTTTGTTATCGCTGCTCGTTGTTTCCAGGTTTTTACGTCAGGATACTGATGCTCAATGGAAGGACAGGCCAACGAATGAAAAAGAAAAAGACCCGATTCGTCGTTGCCAACTCGCACTCGGAGTTCAACGAAACACTGACGTTCGACGTGTCGTACAATCAATTAGACATTGTGCAATTTCTCGTGGTATTGCGCGGCAAAGTGCGTATCAATTTTGTCGACAGTTTTACGGTTGACGAACGAAATGTCGCATGACTGGGAAATATTTTAGGCTGCGCCTGCCGAGCCTGCTGCCAGCACCATAGAGCATCAGAGTGACAGCGAGGATTCGATAACGTCGGTTCAAAAGTCGAAAGACGTTTCCATCGGTAAAGTTGCGCTTGGAAAGGGAGTCAGAGGCTCGACAGAAAGGCTACACTGGTTCTCCGTACTTCAAAATCCTAGAAAGCTAGTTACCGTATGGCACGTATTGAAATAACGATGGAAGAACAACGACGGTAATACGAAAGGCGGATAATCCAACGTTATTGCTCAAACTGTCTATAAACGTGCATACTGCTGTTACTATTTCAAGAAATTTGATAACCAAATACGACCATCCTATGCGTTTACCATCGAGTAACGCAAAGGGACCATGTTCCGATATCGTATCTTCCTATAAACGTTTTTCCCAAGTCAGAGACAAAGACGCTTGCGTTAAATAGTTAAACGGTTAAGCAGTGCCATAATCGGTAGACGACTAAAGTTTACAGAGGTACATTTATGCCGAAGACAAGACCTTGTTCGGCCAGTTTATTCGAAATTACCTGAATTCTCCATCTTCTATTATCTCGTTTTTGTTTTTCGGAGATGAAAATTCTTAGCGCACGAACAATATTTATCGATTTCCGTAGATATAGTATATTTTGGGCAATAACGTTATATCGTACGTTATACATATACACGTAAACGTGTAAAATATATTTCTATATTTATTTTGCAATTTGATAGTATATACGATAAATATATATATATACATATATACGTTTAAAAGTGCAACCAAAGATCGCGAAAATTGTAAATGTTATAAATATTTGTGGTACTTTGTTAATATATCGAATCTTATTTAAAATGTAACGAAATAAATAGTACTAGATATGTTCATAACCGTTACACGTTTTGGCTAATTGTCGGTTAAGCCGTCTCTTTCGATTTCCATTTAATCGCGTAAGAAAATAGAAAAAGAAAAGAACGCGTTTGAAATATGGCGGGTTTGGAGAGCGAGCGTTGCGAAGTTCCGGTGTCGCCGACAGAGGACGATAGCGTCGCTTCGGTCTCGTAGCAACGTCGAAGAGAGGGGTGCCCGGCCAGTCAGCTTCAGTCTGTTTCGTGACTTGTGAGTGTGTTGTGTTCGTCCTCGTCGTATTCACATTATTCGGTTATCCCTTTGTACGTCGCGAGTTTAGTTACATTACCTGAGAGAAGTGTGTCGTGTACGAGGAGGCGGACGTTCGTCGAACGGTGAGTAACCGATTTATTCGATCGACATCCTGCTCGATTTTCTGCGAGTCAGAGAGCGTTACGTTGGAAATGTAACCTCCAAAGGCGCTCCCGGGGTCCTTCCACGTAGAACGATATTTAACGCGGCTATCTTTCTCGGATCGTATTGTACGCGTCGGTATCGTACGAAACACGGTATCGACGATTTAACGCCGCGATTGGAAAACAAGCAGCCGGCTTCGCCAGTCGCGAAATCCATGTTTGAAAAGAACAAAGTATCGAAACCGCTTCTCGCGGTAATGTCAACCGTTTTTGAATATCGTCCAATAGCAACGCTCGGATTCTCCGTTCGAGATGCTTGAAAACTTCTCTCGAAGGCCACCGATTTCCCGAAAGCCAAAGCCCCTCGCGATCGAGTCGTCGACGCAACCTTTCGATAACATCGTTCGCGAGTAAATTGCGCAAAGATTTCCATAGTTCCGTCGAAATCATCCGGTGTTGGAATTCTCCGTTCACGTGCGTTGCTGTCAAGCCACACAGAAAAAACGAACATGTCGACTACCTGTGCACTTCGATCCCCAACGAATCGAGTTTGTTCCAAGCGTCCGTTGGCCACGTCGCCACCCTCTTTGCTCGCTTCACTCGGACCAAAATGATTTTAACGACTCGCCCCGAGCTTAAGATACCTCCGTTCAGTTCCCTTCGAAATCTGTCTTCTCTTTCCTGGCTACTCCTCGCCATTACGTTAGGTTAAGTCGCGATTTTCCCTTCTTTTGAAAAGAGGTTTCATGGCGCAGCCTTTCGCATCACGATATTCCGTATACTTTCGCGGTAATCTCGATCAGGCATCTAAGATCGCTGTCGGTAATGAGACAATACAGTGGCAAGGAAAGTTACGAAATAATCGGATGCCGTTATCGAGAATGCGTGGGCAATTAACGCGTTTCCGAACGGTTAGTGAGTAACGTGCGCCAGGTTGTCGCAACGGTTCACGCGTATGGTGTCGCAGATGCGTTATGCGTTCGATTACGCGGGAGGTCCGTCAACCGATCGCCTATGTACGTTCGTATATATCTGTAAGTAAATAGCCACGAGCGTCCTCTTATATATCCTGTCACCGGCAGAAAGAATATCGTACGTTGTTTTTTCGAGTGCACCTCGATATGGCTGAAAGCATTATCAATCATCGAAAGCAAAATCCAGTTGAAAAACAAAAGACGCGCACGCAGCTTGATTGCTCGTAAATTTCGATCGCCGGTATAGCGAGATTGGAATTTAATTCGATTCCGTTTCTTTCTGTATTTTTTTTTCCCCTCCGAGACGAGCGAACGTTGGTCTTTGCGCTCTGCTTTTGTTTATTTACCTCGGAACGCTATCTGCCGCCGGCTTCGGTTCGTTTCTCCAGAAACAAATTCGAGACGACGGCGATCGCGTGCGATCGATGATTTCGTATCGTGCCTTTCAGTTACATTACGCGAAAACGACGTAAACGCGTCGCATGGCAACGGTACGCGGGACATTTTTGACAAGTTAGCGGTTCTTCGATCTCCACGAAAGACCGTCGTTGGCTTTGTTGACGTATCACGCGAAGGACGTCCCGCGGCTGTAGCAAAAAAAAAAAAAAAAAAGAAAAGAAAAAAGAAGTAGCGTGTAGCTTTCCGTGCATCCTCCAAATACGTACGTATCGGTAGGAGTCGGTGTCCGACGAGGATCGTCTATGATTATTCGATTTAACGACTGGACGCTGGTGTACCGGCCATTATCGACGGCGAGGAATGTCGACTAGGTAACTCGATCTTGCGCTTATTATCGATATCTCAACGTGATACATGTTTAAACTACTGTACCTACATCGTGCACCGTTTGACGACACCGCGGCAAATTTGTACTCGTCGCGGGTGCCACACATGCAACCTGTAAATTACAGGGAGCAAGTATGTACATTTAGCGCGGCGAATAAGCGCGAAGAAATATCGTATCAACGCGCGTTTCGCTAACGTTGCTATCGGTATACCGGTTTACCCGTCGCATTTAGAAGCTGCTGCGAAACAATATATTTATCATCGTGCTTTCATCAACGTGCGTACCGCGTCTCCTAATCAATTCTCGCACCTAACGATACACTTTGTATAGCAAGAGTAGATATATAGTAAACGAATACGCAGCTGTTTTCTTCAAATTTATTCGAAACACTCGTCACGACAATAAGCATGCTTTGCGGTTAAACGTACGCCCAATATAGAGATATCGTGCCTGTACTTCGTTTGCTGTACTTGCCATGTTTTTATCATCGAACGTCCATTTCTAAGTCGGATTTCCGTCCATTTTTTGTGCAGTTTAAAATACGAAACCAGTTCGTTAGCAAGCTTTTTTTTTACGCAACCATCGACGAATTAACGGTAACGAACTTTCTAAGAAATTGCCGAGCTAGTTGCAGCTTGTTCCAGAAACAAAACGAAACGAAACGAAACTTTGTTACTAGAAGGGGGTCGGGAAAAAACTGGTCGGTGGGCAGTTTGATAGAGCGAACCGTAGCGAGAGACGCGCGATGTTATGGACGGCGGTGCGGGCTGCTCGATTTCCCACAGGTTTTTTTGGAGTCGATGCGCATTTTTTTCTTTTTTCGACCGACGAGCTATGCCATGCGACACGCGGCCCTGGCTCATTGTCATGCAAATGATTTTTGCGCAACGACGAAAGAGGCTAGCGACGTGGACGTGCTCGATCTACGTACACGTGCATGGGAAAAAGATTCCGGAACGTCCACGCGTCTCTCCAACCCTTTCTCCGCGTATTTGGGTTCTTGTCTTCTTGCCTGTTCCTCGTCACTTTCCTTTTCCTACCGCCGCTCGTATCCCAACTCGTATCCTCGTCTCTTCTCTCGCGTCCATATTTTAGTTAGTATTTTAATAATTTTCACGAATCAAACGCCCTCATCTTTTCCAATAGAATTACGGAAAACTGCGATGTAAAGAAAACTCGCGTGTTTTCACGCGAAAAGCTTTCGCAGGATATTTCAAGCGGCATCGGGTAATTGTCGCGTTTACTCGATCGATGGTGTTGCAAACTATTGGGTTGGCAACTAAGCGATTGCGGATTTTTTCATTAGGTGGTATTGACAAAATCCGCAATCACTTAGTTGCCAATCCAATATTTTACCATTCAATTATAGTCACGCGTTATCGAAATGTTATGAAAGTTGAATTGACTGGTTTTACAATTTTATGTGAAAATTCCTACTTCGTGTTATATTTTTTTCCGAACGATAACTAAAGGAATAATATGAATTTTATTTTGTTTTTCATCTACTCAAACTGAGAATAATTTTGTATCAAGGCTACTTGTAGCAATACCAGTGAAAATGACTGGTACTTGTCAAAGTGTAAAAGAGTTTTGCAATCTGTTTATCGAACCCCAATTAACCAGTTTCCTCGTTTTCTACAACTTGCCACACGTTTTTTAAATTTTTACCGCCTATCATTCGATATGATGATACATCAGTTATGAGGAAAATTCCGGATCGATCGCTAGATCGCTAGATCGCTGGATGCTAACATTAGAAATACCACAGCAGTGAAAACGACTGGCTCTACAATTTTATAAATGTGTCAACCCTCGTTTAAGAATCCCAGATGGATCAATAATACGAAAAATCTACTACACAACATGGAATTCTTTCTGCGAGAATGTAAGAAATCGATAAATATAAAAATATTCTATTTTTTAAAGAGCAGTCATTTTCGCTGGTTTTGCACGGCAATTACTCGCGACGAATAAATTGATGCGAGGTGTAATGACGCTTATAGCGGAGCATCAAAGAAGAGAAGAGAAAGACGAGAAACGAAACCGAGTCGCGTCGCTACGACTCTTTGATTCGACGGACGAGATGGAAGTTGGAAAATCGGGAAGGAAAAGTTTCCAACGCGGACGAAAATCCGTTGAATCGTCGAAAAGTTCGACTCGAAGCGAAGCGTAACTTTTCAATTTCTATGTGAAAGTTGCTGGATCCTCCGCCGCTGCCGCAACAAAGTCGCATCTTGTTGAATTAAAAAAGTTGTCGCTTGCTATTATCCTACGCGTTATCTCCAACGTTTATCGAACGCGTGCCACGAAGAAACTCGAGTGCAGAGAGCACAGCTTCCACGAGGATATCGTTCGATTGCTCTTTTTACGAGCGAACGTCGTCGAATTCTTCGCGATTTTCCGATCGACCTCGCTTACGTTAGAGTCTGATCGTATCGTAGATCCGTCGCCATGTTTCGGAATAGCTGGAGAACCGTGTACACGTTTTTGAACAATAGCAACCGGAACGATACCGTTGTTCGCACGCACGGCCATACCCGAAAACCCGTAAACAAATAAGCGTAGAAGCCCTGTCTGTTAACTCGGCGATTAATTCGTAATTTCTCGGGAAATATGCGGCAGCTGGTCCGTGCTCGTTAATTAAACGCAGATTCCATAGAAAATCGAACCCGTTGCCGGCCTGACCCTGACGCTGATCGATCTAGCCCTTGCCAGCTGCAAGTATTTCTACGATATCTGGATACGACGACGCGCAGAACCGAAACGGCACTGGAAAATTAATAACTGCGAGCTTTCGAACGATAAATGGAATAATGGGTCGTTTGATCGTCCGTACGTATATGGTTTAGAATGGCGTCCCGATTAGGAAAGCGGAGAGTAAGGTGGTAGAATCGCGTGACTGTTCGGTGATGCATCGGGATTCGCGTGTGCTTGCGGTTGGCAGAGGTTTGCAAACGTCGCGAAAGCCATTTAAAACAAAAATAGTGGTCTGAAAATAGGCGGTCTCCTAAATACCATCGAACAATGATTGGCGCGATCGTCGTTCACGGATCAAGAGCGTCATCGTTACTATTTCGGTGGACGTTCGGTGGCACGAAAAAAATAATGTTTATTTGGGTTACTTAAAGGAAGAACAAAAAGCGGGGCTCTGGTCCACGGTCCGGCTCAATCGTCGGTGTATCGACTGCATCCGGTGCATCGATGTAATTCGTTTCTCCGGTTAAACGTTGCTTGCCCGGGGAAAAAGGTACCGCGAGTCCGGTGCAAGCGGTTTCATCGCAGTTACAAATTCCAGCGGCACTACGCCTATTAAGCTACAAATATTTCATGCGAGAAATACGCGAGTTTTTCTTCCCCTACCGCGTACGATCGCCACTGTTTCCAGTCGATTCGCTCGCCAACGAAAAGAACCGGGTAAAGTCGTAATCGTTACGGTTGGCGTACAGATTTTCCTATTTAAATTCGAATTCCAAACGCGTACGTATTTTACGTCGCTTAGTTTGCCGATCGTCGTTCACGCGTACGGCCAGGAACAGAGATACATTGGCCGTAACGAGACGATCGCTACCGCGCCTTCGTCTTTCGAGCAGTACGTCTATCGGAGCGACGACGATAACGCGTCGTTGGTGAACGCGCTACGTACGCGGTTCCCTCATAAATGTCCCGTAAAATTACGAAGCAGCTGTGTCGTTTCGTTCCGCCAAAAAACGGTGCATCGAAGCGCGGTGGTTGGTCGCTCGGTTCGCGCGGGGTGAAACTTTGGAAAGGCTGGCTGGAAGCCCACGAGGTTGTTTGCATTCGCGACGTCTGATGACGGTTCCCGTTGCACGAGCAGGAACGCGCACGAACACGCGCGTTGACCATTTTACCGTACTTTCCGCTCGAGGATAATTCTCGCGCCCGGTTCCCAGGCCATTAAGCTAAATTCACGCTCGTCTCGCGTCTCTCGTCCCTCGAATCGTAACGAACGCTGGCTCGCCGCAAGGAAGAGGGCACCTCGCGTTTACCACGCATCGGAGAAACGAGCATCCACTCGAAGAAAAAATTTGGGTCGCGGCAATTTAACGTCGCGAGTCTGGTCGCTCGTAATTTCCGATTTAAAACGATTTCAATTTCCAAGACGGGGCGTATTGAATTTCAGCACGTAAAAACGCTGTCACGGATTGCTTGATTTACGCGATTCTAATCGTTTCACACGCGATACGCGATACTCGAGAAGAGAAGCACGCGCGTAGGGGTTTGTGGCTTGTGCCTGGAGGACCGAGAAATCGTTCCGACCGACGATCTGTCGCGTTTACGAGCGTTTCGGAGTTCATCGTTTCGTCGATACGCGGACAGGATACGACGACGATGGTCGTCTGGAAGCAGAAATTGGAGAACGCCGATGCATAACTGGGTCGCCGTCGGCGGGCAGGTTGGCTAGTAGAATGCAGTTTTCGACGTAGGCAGTCATTCTGCATTCTGTGCGTCTATAAATATATACGTTCGATGGTATTACCCCGTAACAACGGTTTCGCCGAACGGTAGTCGCGCGTTCGATCACCTTCCTCAACGTGCACGCGCGACAACCGCGTTACGCTTTGCCGTGGTGACAAAAGACCGTCTTACGAAATTATTTCCAGCGGACGAGACGTTGCGTCGTTTTCAACGCGGCCTTTATCTCTCGTTCGGGGAACCACGAAGTTTGAGTTTCGTTTGGGTATCGCGCGTGTTCGTTCGTAAATACGTGGTATCTTTCTTATGTTTTCGTTGGTTGCGCGTAAGCGGCGAAGATATTAATTAAGTCGCGATTAATATCGACGTCGGTAAAGCGACATACGTCGTCGTCACCGAGAACTCGCGTTCTTGCGCGTAATTGATTCGATGGGAACGTAAGACCGACGAGAAAACTCGTTTTCCTCCGAAGAGTTACTCGAGCGCGGCTAAGTTTTCGATCCCACGAGACTTGCCGCGGCCGCCAAGTCCTTGAATTTTCTTCGCGTTGTTAAAACACTCTCGATAGAAGGAGCCAGCATAGTAGAGCGCTACGCGGTTGAAAGTTGGGAGAACGGTCGGGAAATATCTGGCCGCGGTGATTCCGTATCTACTCGCTCAGGGCTAAAGTCGATAGCAGCGAGACTTCTTTCTCCTTCTTTCTTCCTTTCTTTCTTTTCGAATTTCACGGCGGTTCTCATTTCGTATGCGGCTCGTCCCGTTTTAACGAGGAAACGCGTTTGCTCTATCGGCGCGGGTCTATCGGTAGACGCTCGCCTGCAAATTTCTGTACGCGCCCGCTGTTTCGCTTTTTATGCAAATGCGCCGACGTCTCTGCGAGGTTGTGTCGATTTGAGAACAGCGAACGATCCATTGAAAGATGGAAGACGCAAAGTCGACGCGTTTAACTTGTTCCGTATCTGTAGAGAATTGGATCGCTCGTAGATAAACAGTGATTTCCTGAGACAATTAGTCGATCGTTGGCTCAATGTCGCGCGATAACGATAAGTTAACGAGCTGGACGCAACGATGGATGAATCACACGACGCTTCTTGGCTCGTCAGAGCGAAGAGAATCGCGGTGTTCTCGAGTTCTGCACTCTGCGTACTAAAATTCCAGTTACGTCGGTCGACGTTACTGGCAGAGATAACGCGAGTCGGTATCTTCAAAGCCGTCCGATCCGACGGCAACAATTGCCTCTGTTTAAATTTGCCTAGCGATTATCTGCGCCCGTTGTTGATCGTGGAACGCGCGCGCCTTCTTACCTAAACCATATTGCGGATTATCAATCGTATCGCGATTCCAGACGATCGCAAAGTAGCCAAAGTACACGAACGTGTATCGACGCGATTGTGTACTCGCGTTACCTCGCGTTACCTCGCGTTACCTCGCGTTAGATAGAGCGTTCCGTAAGAGAAGCTAACGATCGGAACGTCGGCTAACGTAAGTGAAAGGAGAGCAGATAGAGACGATGTGTCGCTGCTGGGAAATAAATCTCAGCTGTGATATCGACGTGGATTCCAGGACAAAGGAGACCGAATTCTAGGGCAGAAGAAACGGCCGGCTTTCTTCTCGGACGCCGGTCGATCGATCGTCTTTTCTGCAATTAGAAATCCCGCGCTAATCCTTATAGAGCGAACCGCGCGAGCGTGATCGCGTTCGCGTTCGCGTTTCTCGGTGCATTTGTGCAGACGCGCAGCCATATGCGACAATGCGGGAAACCGCGCGCATCCACGCGGCTCGCGGTGTTAATGAAAAACCCGAGGAAAAAGACACGTCGACCGGTTAGTTCCTTATATCGAGATGGAGCGATCGCGCAGTCGATTCGCGTTCGCCAACTCTTTTACGAATACTCGCTTTATTCCCGTAAAAGGCGAATCTCTAGCCGGCCATGTTTCCACTTTTTTCTTCGACTCGTCTTCGTCTTTCGCGTTTATTCGGCCGATCCTCGTTTCTAACGCGAATCTTCGCTCCATAGCGCGATTCGTTGGCGCGCCCCGCAAACTTGCGGAATCGCGGTACGCTCCAACAGACGCGAATCGATCCGATCAAACTACACGCAGTGTATTTCGACGACGTAACAACCTTATTGAATAATATTACGTTCGTAGGTAGAACGCGACGAAAGTCGTTTACGTGGATTTCACAGTCGTAAGAAACGTTTTGTTCGTGACCGAGGCGCTGCAAAGGAATAAAAGAACGAGGTAGATCTTGGCAAAGCGCGTTTCGCCCAAGAAACAATGAGAGACCGTCAACCGGAAGAAACGGGAAAGCCCGAGAATTCTTTTATTGCGCGATGACTCGTCCATGCGTGAAGCGACATGCAAAAATTTCTGCGCTGATCGTTCGCTCGCTCGCTCGCTCGCTCGCTCCGCCGCTCTTCCCGTGCATCCACTCGCGGTTTCTTCGCACCACGAAAATTCGTCTTCTCGCGAACGAGACTGACTCTTCTCGTTCCAGCTAGCTATAGATCGGGAGGAAGAGTGAAATTAATCATAATATCGAAGCGGAGGAACTCGAAGGACGTTCTGGACCGGCGGTCGATCGTAGATCGTTTCGATTTCTCGCGATATATCGTCGGAAAGCTGCAAAGTCAGCGCCGTTAAAATCCGTCGTTCGTTTTCGTTAGAAGCGTGCACGCTTCGCCGATAGGTTTTTGCCGGCGAAATTTTTTCATTTCTCCGCCCCGTGCGAGTTTTCGTCGTCCCTCTTCCCTCGATATTCTTGCTATTTGTTCGTTCGTCTCGTCTCGTCTCGTCTCCGTTCGCTCCGCGCGACAGCAGCACCGAAATCGCTCGAGTAGTCGTCGAGGCGATAAATCCGCTACGTCCTTGTTCGTTCTTCGTTTTTGCGCCAATAAATCGCTCTTCGTCGTACGCCGTGCACAGTGGACAGCGCGAGTATTTCGATTTTGAGTTACGATTCGATCCTTTTCCCGCTCGAATCAAACTCCACCTCTGACGCTTAGAAATACGTACGTAGCATTTTCTCTTTGCTTTGCCAGCGACGAACGAATCGCTCGTTCTCTCCCCTCTACTCGCAGCTTTTCTAGCGGCGTGCACATTCCGCTGACTCGCGGATCGTTCCATCGGCATCGTCGACGGGCGAGCGAAACGGCCAGACGATTTTTCACGCAGCTCGTACGTTTTCCGCGGGACGTTTAAAGCTTGGGGTGCATTATTTTTAATCCGGCGACTGGCAGAAAGCCGCGTATATAGCGCGTCGCCGAGAAGCGTCGCGCGAAGGAACTGCAGGTTGCGTTCGATATTTCGCGAAACTCGGTGATCCGCGTCGGCCGCGAGGCGAAGCTATCGGTTCGTCGAGGTGAATAACCGTGAACACGCGTGCTCGTCGTAAAACGTTCGCCGCTGCGTCGCAGCGTGCCGGCCGTAAAGACGCAGCGGGTTGACGCGTAACGTTAACGCGCGTTTCTCGATGCAACCTGGAACGAAAGGGAAGGAGACGAAACGCGACGAGAGGCACGGGACGAGGAGAACAGCGGGAATCGCGGAATCGTGGAACGACCCGCGTTGCAGCAACGCTTCCAGGTTCACCGTGCGTGCACCGCATAGGTGTGTACACGCGCTCTCGTATAAACAGGCCGCGTATTTTTAGCGTGGGTCCGTGTCAGATTTCCCGACACTCGCGATACGCTGTAAACTGGATGGCTCGAGCGTACGTACGCACTCGCCAGGGGGATGGATGGATGGATGGATGGATGGATGGATGGATGGGTGGCTGGTTGGTTGGTTGGTTGGTTGATGGTTGCCATGCCTACGTCTCCCTCGACCCTCGTTTCTTCTCTCTCGATCCATTCACCCTTCTATTCGCTCGTCTGTCCGTCGATACCGTCCGTCCACGTCGTTCGATATCCGGTCACCTCTTCGCTTCCTCCGCGCGCGCTCTTATTATCATTTATGGTTTCTCGGTTGTGCTGAATCCGCGAAACCGACGATCTTGTCAAAGTCGAGTCGACCCGCTCCTCGAGCCGCTCGGGAAGATTCAGCGTTTAAGACGCCACCGGGCTCGACGCGCTGAATCTTTTACGTTTAGCGATTCGTCCTCCGGGACCGAGCAAACCTTTCGCGTTTCCTACTCTCGCTGCTAAACGCCTCGTCCGTTGTACGACACGTAAAGCTACCGCAGTCGCTCGTTCCAACTCGTCGCGTCGCGAGACCTCGGCCTCTCGTTGTTTCGTCTAAAGTCTAAGGTTACGCGTCAGCGTCCACAAAACGGAAACTTTAGTCGGGCAACACGCCGGAGGTTTCGTTTGGGCAGTCGGCCCATAAAAATCGCGTTTCACGCGCCGCAAAACTTACTTAGCGAGGGGTCGCGCGATCACGCGCGTCCAAAGAATACGAAAGCTTTTTAACGGTTTTCGACCTATCGAGCGCGACGTATCGACGGACGACGAGGAACGCTCGACACGCACGCCTCGATTTTCTCCGTACTCTTCGGCGACGCGTCCTGGCTAAACAATGCACTGGCCCTAACGTACGCTTTTTACGCGCGTCGTACGGAGCCCAGGAAAACGTAAATCGGTGCGAAACGATCGACGCGAAAGAGAATGTCCGAAATATCCGCACTTCCATCGATAGGCGGTATCGTTTCTCGATAAATGCACGGATTTTATGGATACGCGTATCTTCGTACGTATCTTCGTGCGAGACACCGAGTACCTTGTTACTCTGGCAGCGGTAAATATTATTCGTCAGATTTTTGCCGAATGGTTAGTTTCTAACCGCGTAAACCGTTCGGTCGGCCCGTTTATACGTTCAAAGTCTGGCGTAATCTCGCTCCTTGCTCCGCTGTTTGTGGATTTATTCCGTAAGACGCGCGTTCGCGTGGACTTTGACCGAAAATAGCTGGCATCGCGCGTCGTGGAAAAACTCGCGCTCGTTCCCGCTCTGTTTTTCTTTCGTTTCGATAATTGAAACGCAATCGAGCGCAAATAATCGCTGCTTCGTCGCGTAAGCGCGTGTCTCGTTCCGACACCTTTGTCCTGAACGCGCGCGAGCCACGTTTCCACGAGCGATTCCACTCCGATATCGTCGTATATGTCGTCTCTTGTCCTCTTTGTCGTTCGTAATAGGAAGGACGCACGGTCGCAGCGAGATCTCCTGCTAAGATACACGTGTACATTTACGTTTACGCGGAAACGATCGTCGATCAAGGATTTCCGAACCATCTCCAACGTCTCTGCGTTTGCGTTGCGCGTTCGATCGT
Organism: Bombus soroeensis; assembly: GCA_014737365.1. NCBI lineage: Eukaryota > Metazoa > Arthropoda > Insecta > Hymenoptera > Apidae > Bombus > Bombus soroeensis. Next base: position 3,952,856 of record JACXIL010000207.1, read on the forward strand.
TGCAGGCGCGCGATTTACGCGACCAACGTCGATCAACGGAGATGCAGGCGATAAACCCGTACGTCGTGACTTGGACGTTGGACGAAACGTCGATGGAATCGAAAACAGAGACGGAGATTCGTAAACAAATTTGGTCGGTTTAACCGGGTCTGTCGTCCCGTGGGAAGACAGACGGCCCAGGTTGCTGCTATTTCGAGGAAACGGCAGCGGGTTGATGGCGTGTAAAAAAGAAGCGTGACGTTAATTAAAGGCTCGACGTAAATCACGGCGAACGTTTAAACGACTTTCTCCGTTTACGCCTTTCCACGTTTCAACGCTGCGTTTTCGGTTTCGATGCAGGCCAGAACAGGCTTGCTTTTCGAGGCGACGAGGACCTCGATTTGCGTATGAACGAATACGACCCGCTTATCGATTAACACACGAACGAATAACAAACGTATAATCTTGTATGGATGTTGATATTCGTTGGAGCGAGAATCTCGGACAAAGGAGCATTTTCGAATCTGTGAGCGACGCGCACGCGAGGTACAAACACGGTGTCGCGATACCGAGCGGGAATATCGCATAACGTTGAAAGAATTCTGTATCTCGCGGGCGAAACAAAGGATTGCATTCTATATTTGGCGGGATTTGCAACGAAGCAGACGCTTCGAATCGTGGAAATGCAAGCGACCGGTCTTGGGCACAACGGAATCGTCTTCGATCGCTGGAAACGGGTCGGCTAATTCTACTACTATGCACTATTTATGTACTATGTATCTGGTATCTTAGCGTCCTACTATTTTCTTCTCTCTGGCGAGAAAGAACGAAAGGATGTAGGAAGAGGAGAGAGGCGGCTGGAAAATAGACGAACCTGTCGAAGTAAAAAGGTTGTACGGGAAATAAAAAGGAAAGAAAGGGAGAAGCGGCCGAGGTTGGATGGTTGGGTCAGGACGTTGAAGACAACGTGTGCGTACGGGCACGTGTAGCTAGCAAACGGTGTTATTTAACGCTGCAGCTATTTCCAGGTGCGTACGTCGCCGGTGTCGAGTGCTACTCGCAGCCACGAACTACGACGGCACTCGTGCCAGCCTTTATACCACTTAATCTCCTTTCACCCAGCCCGTCGAAACGAGTAATTTTTAGTGGCACTCCTTTTACTGCCATTTTCGACGTCCGTTTAGCGCAGTCACGGGAATTTTCAGTTTAATCCCGTGCTGCATCTAGAGCGAAACCGGTTCACGACGCGCCGATAGTCAAACGTTTCGCAATATCAAAAGATGCGAGCCAGGTTTTGCCGTTCCCCTTCCGACCTCGGCCACCGCCGTAACGCAAACTCCCGGCGTACGTATCATAATCGTCGACTGTCGACGCTGGCGCACAGTTTAGCAGCGTTTACCGCGAAACGAAGGATACGCGAGCGGTTGACGCAGACCGACTCGAGACGGTTCTCGGGATTTACCTTCATCGAATGTCTGCCGTGTTACGCTAGACGCAGCGGTAGCAGCAGCATGGTCGCTCGGTCGTGGCGTAACCGCCGCGTCAGAGATTCCATTAGAAGCTAAAAACTTCGTTCGCAAGGGACGGGGCGCTAACTCGACGCGCGAAACGAGCAAAACGAAGAGAAAGGGCAAAAAGGGAGCACGGCCAAGATCGTAATCTCGCGCGGCAAGAAATCGCGAGCGAGTTAATGGCAGTGGGAACGCGACAGTGGCCGTTAAACGGCGCGTGCAATCTCTTCGGGCGAATCGTTGCTTGTTTTCTTAGCGTTCGACGTTACTGTAAGCGACGTTGTTGGAAAGAAAAAATCCCGACGAGATCGCGCGATTCGATAAAAACCGTCTCATCATCGCGTAACGCGCCATCCTTCCTCCGTAATCCTTCGTGAACTTGGCTCGGCCGTTTAGTCGCGTAATTCGCTCGGATACCTACTTCTCTTGGCGGCTTTTTTTAATAGCCGATTCTCCGGTCGTCGATCCATCCACCGGCGAAGTTTCCGTTTCATTCACGTTTCTCACGCACGTTGTTCGAACCGGTACACGCACGAGCCAACGAAAAAAGGAACGTAACGAGATAATTCAGCGTATCGTCCATCTCCGGTTACCTAACAGGACGAACACTCGCGGCAAAGTTGCGGATCGAACTTCGATCGGTCGTACGATACGCCGCTCGTTGCATCGCGCAGATCGCTACCAGCGAGACGCATCGTTGTATTTACAAATTGCCGGCCAACGGTCGCGTTAAACTTTCCTTAGACTCGACTCGAACGGAAACGTAACCGAACCTTACGCGATAATCGCGCGTACGCGACGTTCGTTCGGCCTCAAACCGGTATATCCGTTCTTTATCTAAAGTTAGAGCGACGCCTTGCGAACGTTCGCGTCGATAAGTCCACTCTTTTGTTCCGTTTCGAGCCGTGCGTGTTCTTTCCGGTCGTTTCTTGAAAAAAGATAGAGAGCGTCGCGTAGAACGGCTCCGACACGTAGAGAAAGACGAAACGACCGCGATCGGAAGAAAAAGTCACGTTTTTTCATCTCGTGGAAGATTTTGCAACGCCAACGCGACGCGGTAGGCTCGCGTCCGACACGCCAAGCGGAAATAGCACAACGAAACCATTCTCTGGACGAGCAAGGTCGACCGAACACGCGTATTCATCCTATACGTTTCTTCGTGATTCGCTGGAGGGTTTGCTCGCGCGATATCTCGATAAAACTTTGATAACTCGTCGCGCGGTCTCCTACCGTGCAACTCGATGGCAGATTTCTCCTACCTCGCGGCTCGTCCGTTAAAATCCGAAGCTTTATCAACGTTGAGATTCCGCTTTAGGCCAGTCCTGACCTGCTTCTCTAACGAGTTAATCCAACGCCGCTTGGATTTTAAACCGTGTGTGGCTTACGACTGTATACGTTTAGCTGGCGGGATAACCTTTGCGTTCTCGCTGCTCTATCACGCGAATCACAGCTGCGTCGATTCGTATTCACCACGTGAATACGAACAACCTCGCAAACTGCTCGGAAGTTGGGCTGCGACAACGCGCTGTTCCTGACGACGTTTAACCGCTAGAGACGCGAACGATTCATCGATGTCGTCACTCCTTTCTCGCTCGTTTCCGCGTACGGAGTCATCGATTCCGAAAATCTCGATCGTCAGCTGATTAATACGAATTCGGATTCGTAATCGGTGATACGCAAGAGATTTCGTCTGTCGCGAGTCGATCGTCCTTTCTTCTGAGAAGCTTGCCGTTCGTTTTCAAGAATGCGCCGCTGCTCTAAGTATTTCTTGCAAGGTGAACAGGAAATCCGAATCCGCGACACCGTCTCGCGCGTCACGCACGTCGTTCTCGATACACTGGGTTCCTGGTGGATTCGCGACATCTCGTCAACGATTGTCCCGCAGTCTCAAAGTTTTCTCTTTCGACGAGTTAAATCGAGCGTACCGCCGAGGCAATCGGGAAAGCCCATTTCGCGACAATAATTGTTCTTTGTAATTAGATAACAAGTGGTGTTAGATAAGCGAGAAAGGAGAAAGAGAAAATCATAAGATGAAATTTACGACTGGCGTTTAACGCTTTGACTGCCACGCCAAAATTACGTGTTTCGCTCAGAATGTCACGGGAGTATTTTTATTATTCAAAGCATATAATTTTGTTTTTTATTTGGAAGTAGTTTACAATCAATTCTCATTATTCTGGCGTGGTTCTATAACGTGAATAATAAATGATTATCGTATGTTTGGTTGTAGCTGAATCTGATGTTTAAATCTACAGGGTAGTGTCTTTTTAGCCTGCGGATCTGATTCCTCGTGTCAAGTAATTGAGTAGCTAATGGGTTTTGGAGGTTGTTAATTCTTATATTATATCTATTACCGAATTTCGATATTTATTCTTTAACGCGATGTATTGTTTCGTTGGTAACATACCAAGCAGCATCTATTAAGGATCTTAGAGTTTTCGATCGGAATGGTCGAAGAATTTCTATTTTGAAATTACTTGCTGTTCCCCATAGTTGGATCCCATAGGTCCAAACAGGTTTTAATATCGCTTTATGTAGAATTATTTCACTCTGCACGCTTAAGTTGGAACGTCTGCCAATGAACAAAATAATAATAAATTGACGATACAAGACGACATTCTTCCCCAATGGACCGTTTATCTTATTGGTGGTCACGGGTGTCCACCGTGGCGCCTTGGTAACAATTGATAGCGACGTATTGTAACAAGGTTTCGTTTATTTCAACAAACCATTCGCTCTCGTTATTTCGTGGTAAGCAAAACGCGCAGAATATATCGTTGAAACGCGTGGAAGATATTAGTAAACGATATTTGCTCGTTCAATTCAATTATACGATTACAAAGCAGCATTTACGATTATTTTCTAAGCTGCGTTTATAATAATATTCGTGGATTACTCCTCAAAGATAGACGCAAGATTTGTTCTCATTTTTTTTTATTAATGTCCTGATAAAAATTTTTAATTGCTCAATGGGGCACTTTTTATTTCAAAGTGTCTTCTATTTATCGGTTGTATTCAAAATGCCCTAACTGTCAATTTTCATACAATTTTTACAATTGTAAAAAGTTCGAGCGTCCCGGTCACCAATGATCACCGTTGCGCCTTGGTAACAGTTGATAGCGACGTATTGAAACAAGGCTTCGTTTATTTCAACAAACCATTCGCATTCGTCATTTTGTCGTAAGCAAAACGCGCAGAATATATCGTTGAAACGCGTGGAAGATATAAGTAAACGATATTTGCTCCTTCTACGTGTAATAGTCAGGTATGTGAACGCTTCTAACTTCAATTATACGATTACAAAGCAGCATTTACGATTATTTTCTAGGCTGCGTTTATAATAATATTCGTGGATTAGTCCTCAAAGATAGACGCAAGATTTGTTCTCATTTTTTTTTATTAATGTCCTGATAAAAATTTTTAATTGCTCAATGGGGCACTTTTTATTTCAAAGTATCTTCTATTTATCGGTTGTATTCAAAATGCCCTAACTGTCAATTTTCATATAATTCTCAATCAATTATCAATCATACGATGATCAGCGTAGCAGTCAAAGTTTAGATAAGCGAGAAAGGAGCAACAGAAAATCGCAAAATGGAATTTACGACTGACGTTTAACGATCGCGGATCGTGTTGCAAGCCGATAGTTTGAACAAACCTAAACATTTAGAAAAGAAGTCGTTGGTAGTACGAAACTGATTATCAATAATTATATTACAATGTACAAAGACAATTGGTTGGATAGTATTCGGGTTTAAAGAGAGTAGAATTTCTAGGAAGACGAGTAACCATGTAAAAGTCGAATTTGCGTCGGATATTAGGCGAGTCTATCGGCCGATCGATAGCCGTACATTTAAGAGATAGATGATAGATTCGTTATACCGGTTCGATGTTCTGCAGTCGATAGTCATATTTGCAAGGGAATCGCGTTTTCGTGTCGACCACGCGGAGGCCTATCGAATAATCGGAAAACCGGTGTTACCGTTCGACGTGTCTCGTCGGAAGGAACGTGCGGGAAGGTTCGTGCGTCTCGTTTCTCTCGAGAGATGCATTTTCTAAAACGATGAACCGAGCCACAAATCGATATCGATGACTCTATCTGTTCGTGGTTATGTCGCTATCTTTACGATCGATCAAGATTATCGCGATTCCTCTTCTTGCGACTCGTGACTCATTGCATCCCTTATCTAAGTTTCGTAACGACCCGTTATTTTGCATCGGATTTGTCATTCCCGGACTTGTTTCACGAGATCGAGTCGTACGAAATAGGAGGATCGATATCCGGACATTTTATACGCGACGCGTTAACGAGACCTTTTAAACGCCCATTAAAAACATATCTGTAGGCGCGCATTGACGATGAGGTTGAACGAAAAACGAGCAGGCCATTAAGCAAAGGTCGCGCGTGGAGTTAATAGACGAGAAAACGTAAAGTTTAAAGATCGCACTGTCGCCTGTAAACGTAGTTCCGCTGCGGTTTAATTAAAAAAAGAAAATACGATCGATCCGCGAACGACCTCGCTTCGGAGACAACGTAACGGATGGCGTAAAGAGATGCGACGGTTGAAAGGCCGAGCCGGGGCGACACAAGGAGGAGAGAGAAGGGTACGAGGAAGCAAGAAAAAGGCAGGAAGGAAAGATGAAAGGGTCGGAGAAAACTGGTCGATAATTCGTAGGTTTATATTTCTCCGCAAAGGCTGGTCGCGTCCGCTCGTGAAAAATTTATTTGTCTGCTCAGGCTCGTAACATTTTTACAGCAGGACCAAATAATTCGTCTCGCGTTTAAATAATATATCGCGATTCCAGCTCTGCTCTTGCGTGGCTGCGCGCCTATCTTTTCGCAGACGGCAACACCAGACACCGTAAAGTGCCAATTTTCTTATGGTTTTCCCTAGACGGCCGAATACTCCCGGAGATCATATTTTCATGAAAAATATTTTTCTACGAATATACGCACGTACATCTTGTCCTGGAGATTCAACTTGTATTACGAATTATTTATTTATTTATTTATTTATTTATTTATTTATTTATTTATTTGTTAGTTTCACGGGAAAAGAGAAATTCTTTTAGAGACAAATAGAAGATAGAACGTAAGGGATACGGGGTAGTAACAGTAGCAATTTCGAAGAAGAAGCTAAGGTATGAAATTAAGAGTCAAAATAGGAAAGTTATGAAAATCTGTTTTAGAGAGAATCCGCAGATATTCCGTAAGTTGACTAAATGTATCAGTTTGCGATGGGCGGAGTTAGCGAAATTTATCGCCCCATTAAAACAGCTGTGATAGCCATAAGCCGTGCAATGTTACTCAGCGTTTAACAGCAAGTAATTTCGCATTCTTCTCGAGGGCACGATTTATGGGGACTAAATGCACGATCGACGTACAAGTTACGAAACCTCTAAGAATTTTATGTACCAACGTGATGTCGCGCGTGATACGTCTATGCAGTGGGATTCGAAGATTCAAACTCCCAATAATCTCGTCGTAATTGCGGGAATTAAACCCAACTACGATACCCACTGTGGCAGCCAATCTTGAAAATTCCTGCCGAACATCCTCGACGTCTGTAACGAGAGATTTACGGAAACAGGACCATCTGATACCACCATAATTATCTTATACGTTATCTCTCGAAAATTTGTCGCACCTCGTACCTTCCTCTTATTATTCTTCCTCCTCCGTGCGAATAGAAATTAGGCGATTCTCGTGTCGCGTATCAGTCGGGTCGTTCGAACGTTTGGTCAGGCCGTGCCGCCCTCTAATTTACTTATCGTCGTCAGCGACGAGGCAGAGCGCTATCGCGTTTAACTCGTTAGCCGAGAACTGAAAAGAAGCGCGCTGGCTCGGTGCAACGGGGCAACGTCAACATTTTACCGAGTTGCTTCAACTCTGTCGGCTTTATCGTAATCTTTGCTCGGCAAACACTTCTCGGCGAGATACGAAAGATCGCGTCTCCGCTCGATGAAAAGGAGACTAAGTTTGGTTGGCAAGCACAGTTTTTTTGAAAGTTGTCTTTAGACGAACTCGCACGATTCACCGGGACTGGCTCGGAGATTCGACCCAGGTTTCCCCTACTCTGTTTGGTTTTCCATCAACGGGAGGTTTGAACGCGCCTCGTGAAAATTAACTCTTTCTCCCCCCAAATATATGTTGGCGTTGGCGACTCGTTTATTTGAACGGTAGAATTTTAAGCGGTTCCCGAGCAGATGCTAAAATTCCAATTTCTCGTTCGGTCAAGGCGTAGGAGAGGTTCGACGTTGACCTCGTTCAAGAGGAAGCGATCGTGGAAATTCGGCCGATCAGGAACATTCGTGGCGTGTGTGTAATCGTAGTTTGGATCAGAAGCAGCGTAGGAACAGCTACGTAGACGCGCTGCGCTGAAGCGTTAAGCGTTTCTACGTGACTTTTGTTCCAGATGGAAGCACGTTTTCTTGTATTCTCTTGTTTCTCTCCTTATTAGGTATTAGAGGTTGTGCCTTATCTTTCAATAGCTACGTTATTGCAGCCGTCTACGTCCTTGATTCTTTAACGACGCGCGTCATAATTATTAGTCGGAATTATCGATATCGCGATGAAAAGTATCTCGGTGAAATCTACACGCGGAATCGTCGTCGAGCGATTCGTCGAACGCCGTTGAAACGCGAGGCTAGTTGAAAAAAGAAAAAAAAAAAAAAGAAAAACAGAATGCAGAAAATATAGCAAACACCCTGGAAGAGGAATCGAAAGGAAGGTGATCGTTTCGGAACGAAGCAAAAGCCGTCTATCATTTTCCTATTAATCAGAGCGTTAACCGATTGTACGCGTCAAGGTAAAGGAAGTATGCTAATGAGCGCGAATCGTTGAAAAGCATATTTTCACTGAAAGCTACGTTACATTCTAGAGATGTACATACGTATGTACTTACACATGTACGTACTTACTGGTGTAACTGATGCAGACCATAGAAATTAATCGTTTCTTTGAAAGACGGCACGCAGAGAAGATTGCTACGGTAATGCGTCTTCAATTAGAAATTTAATTTACTTTTTAATCTAATTTAATTTATTCGAAAAAACGGGGAAATCCGTTTAACGTTGAGAATATACAAAAACACAAGCAGATACGTAGCTTCGCGGAAATGTTTTAGAACGCGATACGAGATAATACAGAAAGAAGCTAAAAAGAACTAACAGTTGAGATCGAGATCTTACGATGCGTAAAGTACAGCTTTTTAGGTCAAAGTCCTAAATCTTTAGAGCCAAAAAACGAAGTCTCTGCCTGATTGTTATTGCCTACTTTGCCTATTCTATTTAGTATATCGACGTGGTCGAAGCTGAAAAGGAGAGTGTTTCGTAAAAGAGCTTCGATGACCTGTTTAAAAAAGAAAAAAAAAAAAAAAAAACAGTGGAATACGGAATATAGAAATTCACGAGATTCGAGAACTCAGTGTAGTTTCGGTAACTATCTAAAATTTCATGCGAAAATTTTATGAAATTTTATAATCCTGGTCTTTTACGTTTAACGGTCGCCCAATCGTGTAAGTTAATTATCGCAGAAATCGATGTGTTCGAGTTGACCGCGATGTTTGACCAAACGAGATTGCCAACGATTATCGTCGATTAGCGTCGTATTTGTCAAGCTTTGCACGAACATTGTACAACGAAGCAATTGGTTCTTAAAATATCCGAGCGAGATCAAATCGATATAGATCATCGTAATAGCGAGCAATAAAGCCGATCGAAAGGTCGTTGCGTCTCGAGGATAAGACTCGGAGAGCGTAGTCTGAAGTGACGGCTGCCTGCGAATGCCTACTCGTCGCTCGCATAATGATCGAATCGCGACCTCTCGATCGTCGAGCTGGTCGATGGAAACGCGGTGCAAACCGCTTAGCGTACGGATCGTCGTTTCTCAAGATTCTTCCTCCGTGTAAACGTATTCGCCGTTTCTCGATCGTCGTCGACGTTCTCCGTGACTCAACTCGTCGAGTCTGTCACGGTACGCGGACCGATAACAGAGAGCTCGGTCGAGGCCGCGGTAGCCGGACGATGAAATGGCGCGTAGGATTGTATCGGTGGACGGTCGGTGCTCGTCGAAGCTGTTCGCTACTTTTCACCTCGCGGTTATTTTAACCGCGAGATGGTCGAGACGAAGAGGTAGGCGCAGAGTGGCACAGCGGATGGTTGGCTCGCGGGTCACGTTCCTCGTCTCGTCCCGCCTCTGTCAATGCGGCCGCTCGGCGCAACACCGACCGGTCATCATCGAGGCAGCGACGCGCGGTTTGCTTCGTCGGCTAACCGGATAGCTTGTGCTACCGTCGCTACCGCCACCGCTTCGCTCGCCGTGCATCCTGCGGGACCTTGGCAGTGACAAACTGTGCGACCGTCGTACGCATCGTCGAACGTCTCGTTTTTCCGAAGCTCGAGCCGCTCGCGAGCCATCGCGCCCGCCGCTCTCCTGCGATTCTTTGTTCCGCGTTCACTCGCATTCACTCGCGTCCGCGCGCGCTCCTCTCGTCGCACGGGTCAACGAACCGGCCGAGCAAAACCGTCCGTGTTTGCTCGCAGATAATGGTATCGATCATCGTCGACGGTAGCGGTTACCTTCGCACCTTTGCTGCCGCGTTATCGCCACGTTTATTCTTCGAATGATACCACCGAGGCGTCAAAGTATACTCGATGCATCTCGAACGTTCGAAATCTTTTCGTAAGACGACGACGACGACGACGTAAGTAGGTAGATTTGTTTCGAAGAGTCTCTTCCGGTTAGTTTACTTCTCCAGGTACGAATTACGCGGCTACGAAGAAACGCTGGAATTTTCACCAGCGAACTAAACGCACGGGCGTCGTACAAATTAGAGCAGAGTAGAGTGGCGGATCAAAGGCCCGAGTCAACCGAGTAGTTAGCCACTGGACTGGCAATCGGTCTCCCCTGTGAGACCTTGGCAGTGACAGTCAGCCATGCGAATGGCTACCTTTTTGTAGCATGGTGGTTTCTTCGCCAATGCCGTGTTCGCTAATCTGTTACGTATTGCGCGGCGGACTTTTAAACGAACCCGCTTTCCGAATCGGGGGCAGAAACGTTACACCAACGCGTAAAATTTGTAGCATAGAAAGAAGAAAGAAAGACGACGTGGAAGCGTGGAAAATGTCGCGTTAGTCGATTAGTCCGCGGGAGCAAAGAACGCAGTGAAACGCAGAAAAGGGAGAGGACGTTGGATATCGCACGTGCGCGATCACGCGTGTATTTAATATTTATCGCTGGTGACAATGCGTGACAGAAAGATACATCGACTTGGCCGGATAAACCGACAGCCGAGGAATTCCTCGAATCTTTCGCTCGTGCCAGTTTTTCGCGAATTTCGATCCCCTTCTTCGTTTCTAGCGGAAAATCGCGTGGCCCACCGGGCCGTCTGACCGAGAATAAAACGTCGCGAGAGCCTTAAGTCGTTGAGAGTTTTTCTCGCTGTCGCGAAACGACTTTTCCTTTTCTCGACGAACTGGAATCCTCCAGGTGTTCCGTGGTTCGACCCAAGCGCGAAGCTGCGATCGTTTCCCCCTAAATGTTCTCTATTCCGAAACTGTAGCCGGTAAAAGGTCGCTGGAGATGGCGTATCGATGATGGAATCGGCCCGGGATACGATGGTTGATCGATAGGAAACATTATCCAATTAATTATACGATGGATCAACGAGCAACAAATTAATTCAACGCGCGACGTAATTTATTTCGCATTGTCCCGTAATTGGTGGGCTGAATGAAAGTGAAAGCTTTCCGTGAATCGCTGCTCGGCGAAAATGGAATGCAGATTATTCTCGGATCCTTCGCCTTATTCGTCACGTTGCCGATAGATTCGGTCTCGGACACGGATCTAAATATTCTAAATAACAACCATCGGGAACGCTGACCGTACGTACGACTATCGAATGTTACGTTGCTCGCGTTGCTCTACGTATTTCTCGTGGGAAATAGAAAAGCGATCGTTTCTCGGGCAATGGCTGGCCCGTGTTTCGGGCAAATGTCGTGGAACGAAGTGGAATCGGGCGAGCAGACGCGCCGCTCGACCGTTCAAGAGCACCGACGATTAAAGTTTAACCAAACGTGGGTGTTCACTGGGTTGCAGACGCGTCGTAAATTGCCACGACGGATTACCAGCTCGTAAAATTTCCAGTTCAAGGACGGACGAAGGATGCTCGCTCGACTACGCACCACGATAGCGAGATCGAATCGCGATTTTCTCACGAATCGCGCTGAACTAGCGCGTCTTCGGTGTCGTTCGACGATTTTTCTCTTCCTCCCTTCTCCATCGACGCGCGACTTCCTCTATGGGAAAAGCATACGCGCGTAAAAGTACACGGAAACCGTTGTCGCGAAAGAGCAAGAGCCCTACTTGGACTCTCCGCTTCGTCGTACGTGACACGAGCTCGTAAAATGACTCGAACAGGTTGTCGACGGATTAAAACGTTCTTATCTTATTGTCAGGTACAACGAACGAAAGATAGACGGCACGTTATCGTAGACGTGCCAGCGGTGATAACGCGTCGTTCGATATCTCGGAATTGTTACGTAAAGCGCATTTTTCGATCTTCTGTCGGCGGAGCGCAGGCGAAACGCGCTCGATTTCAGCGCGATATCTTCAACGCGTGTAGTAAAACGTAATTAAATCGGTGAAAAGTCGCTGGGTTCCGTTTCGTCCGGATTCTTTGGCGGCGCGGCAAAGTCGATTTCCGATCCGTTTACTCGTTTTTCGTTTGCTCTTTTCTCCTGATGCTTCGCAGAGCCTTTTTGGGCCAACGCCGGAAAGATACACCGCGATCGAACGACGGTGGATGGACCTACCTTCCGGCTGTGACCTATTTCCCGTAAACTCTTCATTTCCTCGAATTTTTCCTCCGGACGACGGATAGACCGGTAAATGGGCTGCCCATTCCGATTCGGTTCGCTTCCCCTTTTCCTTCTCTCCAGTTCGAAAAGGAACTGGAAACTTTTTGAAGAGATCTGGAAGCCGACCTCCACGGCAAACGCTTCGATTATATCGAGAGTCGCGTAGGTTGGGTAATTTTCCTAGTCATCGAGGAACGATCCGACTCGATACCACGCACGTACGCGAGACGACCTGGCATTCCGTAATTCATCGTACCTTCCCTGGCTCTAGGTCATTACGATTCCCACGCTTCCATCGCGACGTTCAACCGTACGTACGTACCGCTGACAGCAGAAGAGCTGGATACTTTGGTCAGACGTTCGCGACGTTCCACGAAATCCACGACGCGATGGTAAATCGTGTTCCACCGAGATTTACGCTTCGTTTCTCTACGGTTTATCCGCTCGAGAAACAGAGTGATATCGTAAATCGAACCGTAACGAAAGTGAGGTCGCTTGAGACATGACGTTACCAAAGTGGTTGACGCGTGACATCGAACGCGATCCGGAGGCGAGACACGGACGTCGGTTTGAACGGTGGATGAGACTCGGAGACGAGCCAGGTTCCTTCTACTCGAATTGGCCGCGTTTAGACGAGGTTTCGTCTAAAGATAAGAAAACTCGCGCGCGGGCGAATTAGGTTAGCTGCTTGCGGTTCCGCAGAACGGTGAAAGCCTCCACGAGTGATCTCTCACGAGGCACGGCACCCATGCACCGGAGGATTCGCAGTAGATTTTTTGCCGCCAGTACCTCGGCGTTTTTCGAAATTCCGTGAAAATACGGTCGTCGCCGGGACGCGGACGATCGGAGCAGAGACGAAGCTGGCTCGTCGTCGATCGTTAACCATTGAGCAGGAGCGAAGGCGACGAGCTACCGCGGTTACCGCACGCTGCCCCTTCGCTGTCTCGTGCGTGCCGTCTTTCTTACGTAAATGCACGCAAGAAATACTCCGTGCGCTCGCCGCGTTACCTCTATATTTAGCTAAAGTTATGTCACGTTATCGTACGCGCGACGAGTAACTTTCTTTTTCGATAAAACTCATTCAAAGTGCGTCCGCGCGTCGGCTATTTTTGCACCCGTGGAATCTCGCGCGGCTTCCGCTTATCCGCAACGACAATCTTTTAAAGCTGATCCCTTTGAATACGCGCGTGTAGGGGCTTGGAAATAGGCGGCCGAACCTCGGCCGGTTGTGTGAAATATCTGGGCGAGGGCGAAGAAGAAGAGCTTCTCCGCGAAGACGATTTATCCGGTTTTACGTCTCCATCGAAGCAACTTTTTGTCGGCGCTCCCGTTTCTCGAAAAAGTCGCCTCTCGTTTCCGAGCGATGCTCCAGCGTGCTTCAGCGACGAGATCTTTCTCTAAGTTGCTGTTTGTTGGGCATCTTTTTACGGACACACAGCAACCAGATGTGACGAAAAGAACGGAGCTTCGAAGAGCGTCGGATACGTCGATCTACCGACGACGTACGACGTCGTCTTCGGGAAAAGCGACTCGAAGCAATCTCGCGACGCTATTAACGCGATGAATGGGATTAACGGGCTGGAAAAACGCATCTCGCGTTGCCTACGTTCGTTTCTGCGCGTACAGTGGCGAACATCATCGTACGCAACGTTTAACGCGAAATTAACGCGTGCAGCGGTTAATTTCCATTCGACGTTACGATATCTTTACGTGGCATCGCGTTTCGAGTTTCGCTCGCGATTCGATTTAGATCTCGATACAAAGGAAATCGACAAGTGATTGCAAGACAATTTCGCCGGATCGAGAATTCGATTGCGCGCGAGACAAATCGGAAATGTTTCTTCGTCGTTCGTCGTAGCGGTGCTGGTTCGAAAGTCTTCGCAAAGCGGTCGGCTCACTAGCTGTAGCGCTAATGGAAACTTGCCAAAACTCGTGCTAATGCGGGACCGATTGGCGAATTAGGCCGACGAACATTGTCTTTGGTAATTAAAATCGCCGCAATACGTCTCGTCGAACGTTTCGACGATTAAGTCGAGTCGCGGCGCAAATTTTACCGCTGTATTTCGCGCAAAACGAGAAATTTAATCTCCTTCGCGAGAAAGAAAAATCTCTTCGATCCGCGACAACGTCGTTGGATGTTTGATTTGCTCGGTCCTATGCCGATGGTGGAACGCGATTTCTCGCCGGTGAAAACGCAAACGAAACGTAACCACTTTCGTGAGATATCTACGGTTCCGGATCGTGAAGTAATCTTACCAGTTCTGCGTCTGCCGCGTTAACTAAGCGTCGTGGGACTCGTAACGGGGAGTCGCGCGGACGCCTTCATTGCGAAATAAACTCTGAGCTCGTGGAACCGGGGCGCGTCCGTTTCTCGCTTCGAATCTGCTCCTCGTTCTACGCTGTTGCGCTCGTCTGTTCGCCACGATCGCTTACGATTTTGCATAATTCGCCGCGTACGAACGGCTAGAAACGAGTTTCTCGAATCTTTTTCCTTATCGATGATAGCGCGTAATCGATCGAAGAAGGCGGATGGACGACGGTGAAACGGAAGTGGCATCGTCCTTCTCGCGCGCTAAACGTTATGCGTGCCGCTACCATCGAAATTAATAGACCGCCATTACTTGAGCTAGTGAATCGAGTAAGTATTGGGTTCGTTCGTATCTAGTACAACAGCCTGTCTCCCGAACGAAAAGAATAGATACTCGGGTGATGCACCATTTACCGCGTGGAACGCCTTTCAATGACGGCGGATTTCGATGACGTTAGAAGTCGAGGGTCGCGTCGGTGCTTCCTCGTTAGCTGCTCCACCCTGAATTCGTCGACGACAAGGACAACCGGAAGCCATCCGTTTACGTTATTGCTTATGATTAGAACGTTCGCATTTTAAGAGGCAATAAGAAACGAAGCGTGAAACGTTTCAACGACTCGCCGTGTCTTCCCTGTTACGTTCTAGTTTCGTAACACGCGTTTCGTGCTGCTTTGCAGCATACGGGGCGTGCAATTTGTATACCGTGAGATGCGCGCGTGTCTCGTATATCCTCGCGCTGGTCGCGATAGAAGCCGCCCAGAGCCTCCTCCCGGCTTTTCGCTCGTCCGGGAAACGGAGATTTTTTGACTCGTTGCCAAACGTAGGAATAAAATTGCGGGTTCGTACTCGTTATCTCCGGGATATACAGCCGCGCCGAGTCTTACCCTTGGATCACGGAGAAAGAGAGAGAGAAAGGATCGTGCGAATGGGGAATCGAGGGGGAAAAAGGGACAGCTAGGACGACGGAATCGAAAAAATCGGCGATTCTTGGAGGAAGCGGTGGTTTGGTGGAGTGTGTGCGCGCGAGTAGCAGAGTGGAGAGTTTGACGGGGCGTGACTTTCATCGAACCGACGATACCCGATCCCGTCGAAATACCGCAGGCTCCTCGTCTCCTCGATTTTCGAATATTTGGCAGCGGGCCAAGTCCTTCTCATCGGTCGAGCAGCATCCCGAGTCACGACATCGGATACGTATTAATGGACAAACCTCATCAGCGGTCTGTTAAAGACGCGTTTAACGATGCCCGGACCCGACATCGGCTCCCGTCTTCTCGCAGCCTGCCTTTGCAGCTCATAAATCCTTGCGACAACGAAGCCGGCTACGCGTACCTCGGAACACCGCCGGTAATTGCCTCGGTACGAGCCGACACGTTATCACGCGCTTTTTATTACCTTCTTCTATCCTTTCCGTCTCGTATTTCGGCCATCCTACGTCTCCTCGATCTTATATTCGCTCCGCCAACGTTTTTTTCGCTGATTCGTCCAGTTCTACTTAATTTCTTCGGCTCGCGTTACCGGACGTTCAAACGAAATTCAAGCGACCCGCTTTACGAATCCACGCGAACACGCGCAGCAACGGAGAATTCGCGTTCGGAGAATTCTTGGTCGGTAGATTCGTCGGTCATCGCCGAGTACCTGGCGACGCTGCTCCGAGAAAAGGCGGATTAGTATCGCGCTTTATCGATTTCGTGTCACGATAAACTGCTTTCTGTCGTCGATGGAAGCCATACTCGCGTGCCTTCTGCCAATCTCTGTACGCTGGAACGTTGTTCCTTGCGGTTCACGGTCGACGTTATCGCGCGCGCAGCCGGAAAAATCGATCGATCGATCCGATCGACGACGGGCCTGCAGATCGGAAGGCCGTGTCGTCGTCGCGGACGAACGTCGAAGAGGAGAGCCGTGCGCGGCAATGCGATCGCTGACTCGGAGGCGTTAGCTAGGGAAATGGAGAGAGGCGAGGTCGATATTCGAGGAATCCCTCCGACCAGCTAGCTCCTTATACCTGCTCGTGCATTATCTTCCGTTAACTGCGGCGCATACCGTTATCCATTCCTCGCGTTTCCAACCACCAGCTGTACCGGTCGAGCTGGAATTCGCGTAGGTCTCGATCTCCCACGATCTAGAGACGCGAGCGCGCGTCGTCCACCTTTACTCTTACTTTCGCCCAACGACGACCGGCCGTTTATCGCCGATCGACCAGCAGATGGTGACACCGATTTTTCACGCGACGCAAATTCCTATCTTTGCACCGGCGTTTGGCAATCTTCCATCGCGTGGCTCTCTTTTGCTTGCAGAACATGGAATGAGGGAATCGAGTTTCCTTCAGGGATGAACTCCTGACGAGAGAGCAACGCCTGCCACCATGATGGAACCACCAGTTACGAGCAAGGTCCTGCGGGCTCCTAACCTGAAGAGAGGTCAGGAAAACGTCAGGATTCAGGACAGGGTGAGTAGAAGGAAAATTCGTTTGTCCCACTTGTATCGCCTTGGCAACTAAATGATCGCGGATTTTGTCAATACCACCTAATTAGTTGCCAATCCAATAGAATACGCGCATGTCGCTAACAACTTCCGGCGTTCGTCAAAGTTAGCGCGAACCAGCTTTTACTCTCTTTTATCGCCTACTTTAACTTGTATTAGGTTGTTCGAGAAGTGTCTTTCTCTTACAGAGTAGTGTTTTACAACGGTGCATCTTTATACAAACGTGAAAGCTAATCTGTCGAACGTTGTGATTTTTATTTCGATAGAACAAAGTGGATCGCACGTAATTCGATAAAGAAAAATAAAACGGAAAATGTTGTGCGTCCATTAGTTCCTTATAAAGCGAAAGAAACTTTTCGGACGACCTAATATCTTTTCCAAGTGTACCACCAAGTTACTCGCAACGTATTTACGAAAATGCCGCGCCGTAATTGCACGATCTGGAAAATTAGCACCGCGTTGCGTTAAAGAGGAAAGCGTGCTTTGATTAATCGGCGTATCTAACTATACAGGGCAGTAAGCGGTTAAACGAGCGATGGCACAGTCGATGTCACCAGTTTTTGCCGCGTTTTGCACGTTCGCGCAGCTTAACAAGTTTCGATCGTCCGTCGGTAGCGTCGGTCGGATTTTGCGTGGCATATTTAGAAATTCAGGGAAAATTCGCCACCTTTGGAGCACGGATTTTTATCCGTTTATCCGGAAATTCGCAAGCGCAAAAATCCATAGAACGCGTATGTCGTTCTATTTCCTACGGAACGTCGTCCCGATGATAGCGATGCAACGCCGTAAAGTTCGAGCCATCGTCGTTCAACGTTTCATCCGTCGAGATGGCAAACGCGAACGATCGGCGCGACGAACTTGCCGCGATAAAAACGGCTTGCGCACAAAGCGACGTGACGTACGACTGACACCGGCCAAGACAATAGTCGCAGTCTAACCGTGCGGATTTCTCGATACGCGCCGGATGCGCGTTATTATTATGCATCCCTGTCCATGCAGCAGCCCCGGATTGACGTCACCGCGATTCTCCATTTTTCGAGGGCTCGCCTCGCCTCGTCTCGGAGCTGCGGCTGCGGCCACGCCGCGCCGGTGTGTCAAGTATGCGCGAACGTGGGCGACGCGCTGCCGTGCACAACGCGCTGCACTTGCAGCCCGCATTCCGTGGACGGTCGTTTCTCGAGGCCTCGGAGTCTTCCGCGACGAGTCGCCGCTCTCTGCGGAAAATCTCACCGCTCGTTTCCATGCCACTTTCCCTCTCGAACAAGTGGATCGGATTACACGACTCTCGAGGCGAAGCGACGCGACGCGACGCGACGCGACGCGTGCGCCTGCACACGCTACCTTCGTTGCATCAACCGTCGCGTAACACCCTGTTATTTTGTTGTCTGGCCACCGAGCGTCGCGTTATCGCCATCAACGCCGATGTCTTCGTCTTTCGGCCGTAGCATCGTACGAATCGAACGGAAGCTATCGGTAGTCTTCTATCGACGTATCGAACGACGAACGGTACGACCGTGTTCGGGAAGAAAAATCTTTGGGAATCGAATTGGAAGCTCGAGGCGGCTCGAAGCGGCGTGAGTCGCTGGCTCGGCGCTCGTTCGAACAAGTGGTCGTCGATAACCGGATAATCTTCTTTACCCTGTGAACCGTGCTTCGAAGCGATTACGACGATAGGCGCCTCCTGTCATTCGAGTCGCGTACTATAACATGTACGAACGTTCGATCCACGTTCGCGTCGCGATCGAAACGATCAAACTTTCAAGCCATTTTCACGTTCTTAACTTTGGAAGTTAAACTTACTTCTGCAGAGAGAGAGAGAGAGGGAGAGAGAGAGAGGGATCAATGGTTTGAAGAAAAAACGAGTCACGTTCATTTACTCAGCTGTTTAATGCGATCTTTTGACGTTTGCTCGCCGACTGACCGAGACCGATCGTCCAGGTTTCCAGATCGGAGAATGTTTAGATTATCGACGCTAGGTGCGCCGCGAACGCCGATGACCGTCGCGGTTTCCACGTTTTATCGCCTACGTTGCTTTAACTTCGCCCGCTTTATCCCTTTTTCCGACGAGTTAAACTTTCGTAGATTGCGTTTGCGATTTTTCCGGGAAAAGGGATGTACAGATTTCTCCTGGAAATTTCAAACTACGAAACTATGCTCGTGAACGAAGAACGTCGTACGCCCGCGCGAGCTCCGAAATCGCGATTGTATGTAAATGAACGCGTGGGTGGACGACGGAGAATCGGTTCTACGCTCTGTCCTCGCCAGTTTTTCGGTGCGACAGCGCTGCTTCGTTGCTGCCGCCTCGCTCAGCGATCGAGGTTAAAATTGTATTTGCGCGCGTTTGCGTCAGTTCGATGGAAGAAAAACGCGCTTGACAAAGTCCTTTGGAATCTTAAATCGGTTTTCTCCGATGGTTTTGCAAATATCGCGATTTCGTCGTTGCCATTGACTTCCAAATGACGGCGGTCCAGAGGAGTCTGCGACCCACAAGTCCGAATCTGGTCTTGAATTCGGAACTCGTTTCCGCCTGACCAAGACCTCGACAAATTCGTCGGGGATGCAGTCGCGAAACAGGTGTATGCCGGTCGCAGCTGGTGCGGATCGTTGACCCAGTCGACACACTTTACCCGGCGAATCGCTTGCTTTTACTTTTTCTTCGGAGGACCAATGTCATCCGTTTCTTCGTAAATCCCTGTGCCCCTCCACTAATCGCCAGCATCTCGGTCCACGGTCGTACCACGCGACGTAAACTTCAAAGGTTTTTCAATCCACCGAATTCCATTGAAAGTTACGTCAACTTTGACGTCAAAGAAATTTCGACCGTAATTCCCCATCGATTTATCTCTCTCTCTCTTGCTCTCTGGAAACACCGATCAGACAGGTGTGACAGGTGGAAAGTCACATGCCTGTGGCTGGATGCGATTTCCTGTTTCGTCTAACGGTGCGACACAACGCCGGTTCTTCCTCTACGTTCTCAGCGACCGATCTTTTCATTTACATACCGACTTTGAATCGATCGATCCGATCTCTCTGATACTTGGAGGAATCGCTAGATATTTGTTCCGATTTCTCTCGCTTTTTCGACTTTCGTCGATGACGCGCCAGTTAAAGGAATAAACGAATTAATATACGAGGTAAAAATGAAACGCGTATTCTGCAACCTGGTTGTTTAACATTTATGACCCGTCACCGTTTCTCCTGCGACGCCACGCTGGTCATTGGTGACCGGAGCGCTCCAACTTCTTACAATTGCAAAAATTGAATAAAAATCGACAGTTGGGCATTTTGAATATATCCGATAAATAGAAGATACTTTGAAACAAAAAGGAACGATTAAACATTTTTAGTAGAACATCGGCATAAAAGAGAAATGAGAACAAATTTTGCATCTAACGGTGCACTGTGTTAAAACACTGTGGCGTCCTGAGCGAAACATGCGATCTCGTGCCAATGACCTGGGAAAACCTTTTAAACTTTATTACATCGGATGTTAATGACCAATAAGGGACACACCTTTGTCCGCTATCACAGCCCTTTCGCGTCCATTTCCATCCTTTCTCGCGTGTCACGGGCTTTTACCACTCGCTTGTAGTCGGCTTTTAATAAAATTGCTTCTTATCACGCGACCAGCTCCTCCCCTTCTCTTTGCTTTTTACCTACGACTTTTCAGACGATACCCGAACGCTTATAATTCTCGCTCGTTCGATTCCACGCAAAAGCGAATTCGTGTACTACGCGAACGGTTAAAAGTGGCACGATTGCTCCATCCAACTTGCACGAATCGGGACAAAGCGAGTTGGAATACTTCCGAGCGAAAAATGCGACCAAGCGATCTTCTTTAATTGTACCGTTCCAGGTTTTTGCTCTTCGCGTTTAGCAAACAAAACAGTTTACGGCAACCTGGGTTCTTCATCAACGTTCGGCTTTTTATTACGAAGCGCGTAAAAGGAAGAAACGTGGTCGACTGCGCAAGAATCCCGGCGAACTGCCATTACGTTCTCTCTCTCTCTTTTTTTTTTTTTTTTTGCCGAGTCTTAATCAGCGAGCTTTCGCGTCGCAGTAACACGTGGCATCGTTCGTTAAAGCGTGCCGTTAGATAATTCGTGGCGGCCATTCGATCGTTTCCATAGAAGCTTCTATCGGGAAAGGGGAGAAACGTATCGAGCGAATTTCGACCGCTAGCGAATCTCCGAGGAATGAATTTCCCATCGCGGAAGCGGAAGGGACGTTGCCTCCGCACGACGGATACGGAGATCAGCGTTTGAATTAATTATTCGGTCGTTCCATTCTAGTCGCGCGAGTTCCATCCTCGATTTGCACGAGTTCGTCCCCTTTCGCGTTTCAAGTTCGTTGCCCGGCCGAATACGCGTTCACGCGAACGAAAATAGATGGCCGATTCTTCCGTTCTCCGTAAAAGAAATAGCGTAACGTATCGAGATTTTTATCTTCAAATAACTTCGTTCCGAAAGCTAAGAGACCGCGTTCGGTTGCTTCCTTTCCATCGACGAAGCGTGCAATTCCCTTGCAAAACGTCGGCCGTATGACGCGCGCAAATATGACGTTCTCGCGTCATCGATTAACAACGTACGTCGATCGGCCGTGGATTCTCTGGCGGTTTATCGAGGTCCTACGTAAATTTCGACGAACGTACGTACACGGTTTTGGCGGTTCATCGAATCGACGAGCAGCTCGATTACATCATCGGGCTAAATAACTCGACGTCGTTTCTCTGCGATTACGTGTGTGCATATGCGTATTTGCTTTGCTCCATGTCCGGTTGTTCGCCGATCGAATTTATCAACGATACTGGCAACTCCCACATTTTCCAACGACCTCGACGGAGTTTGGTCCGAATTACTTGGCGCAACTTTCCTAAAGTAGTGTTTATTCCGTCGATCGTATAACAGGTACTTACGAAGTTAAATTGCAACGGTGGTTCCCCTTTGGCTTTCTCTTCCACTTCCGAAAGAAGTTTTCCACTTCTCTTTTCCATTGCTTAAACTTTACTTAAATGGTTCTCGAGTAACAAACGACGTCCGTTTCACGCGTACAAGCTACGACCGGCTAACGTGTATCTAGAAGCATACACCAAACGATCGCCTGTGAAAAATAAGAGAAAAACACGGGAATGATATTTTCTCTACGCTTCGTTTTCGAGAAAATCGAGTTTCAAAGATTTATCGAGTATTCTGGAACTACACGTGCCGTGTATATCGAACGTATAGGATACGTTTGCGCGATAACACTACAACTACCACACAACTTAAATTGACTGGTTTTACAATTTTATTTTAAAATGCCTACTTCGTGTTATATTTTTTTCCGCGATGATGTAATAACTTTCGCAACGATAAGTAAAAGAATAATATAATGAATTTTATTTTCTTTTTTATGTACTCAAACTGAAAATAATTTTGTATCAAGGCTGCTTATAGCGATACCAGTGAAAATGACTGGTACTCGTCAAAGTGTAAAAGGATCCTACAATCTGTTTATCGAAACCTAATTAACCAGTTTCCTCGTTTCGTACAACTTGCCACACGATTGAAAATTTTTACCGAGTATCATTCGATACGATGATATCTGATATCAGGAAAATTCCGGATCGATCGCTGGATCGCTAGATGCTAACGCTAGAAATATCACACCAATCGAAATGACTGGCTCTACAATTTTATTTTACAATTCCTACTTCGTGTTATATCTTTTTTCTGCAATGATGTAATAACTTTCGCAACGATAAGTAAAAGAATAATATAATGAATTTTATTTTCTTTTTTATGTACTCAAACTGAAAATAATTTTGTATCCAGGCTGCTTATAGCGATATCAGTGAAAATGACTGGTACTCGTCAAAGTGTAAAAGGATCCTGCAATCTGTTTATCGAACCCTAATTAACCAGTTTCCTCATTCTGTACAACTTGCCACACGTTTTTCAAATTTTTACCGCGTATCATTCGATACGACGATATCAGTTATCAGGAAAATTCCGCTAGGTGTTAAGACTAGAAATACCACAGCAGTGAAAATGACTGGCTGAACAATTTTATAAATGCGTCAACCCTCGTTTACTACATAAAAAGATAAGAATTGCTTCTGTAAGGAAGTAATAAATCAATAAACATACAAATATTCCATTATTACGTATTTTTTAAAGACCAGTCATTTTCTTCGCTGGTTTTGGTAGAAATAGCTTCGTGTTAACTATCAATAGTTCAAGTGATAAGAGTTCGCTGTGGCTGTGTCCCGCGTAGTCGAAAGTAAACGCTACGCGACCAGCTCGTGGCGCACGTAGCCGCCTACTTTCGGCGCCAGAAATCCAGAAATTGCAGATTCGCTTTCGTCCGGCGGGAGAAGATTTTTCGGGCATACATATTCAGCGTTCCGGTTTTCGTTCGCGATCCGCTGGTTGCATAGACCGTTTCAATCTAAAGCCGCGATCTCGCTTTCGGAGTTTTACTTTCTTCCTTTGAATCGATAGCCTACAATTGCACGGCAATAACCAGGCCAAATTCGAGTTACGTCGTCGGTCAATTTCACCCGACGTTTCCACGCCGCGATTTTAATCCGCGACTCGTCAACGCCGGTTCAATACCGATCGGACTTTCCCTTTCGATGCTTCGTCACGTTATAAAACGCCACTCGCGGAGGTGGAGGTGTAAGAGGAGAATTACGGTTCACAGCGACTGTGGGAGGCCGAAAATCGTTTCACTAACGTGGGTGGAAATTTCGTATTCGTCGTCCTTAACGAGCGAGGACAGAGACAAGTCAAGTGCCCACGTAGGATCCTAGAGTAAACACGATCGAGAACACGATTTCAGAAACACGATTTCGTTACGTGGTCCGCCTCGAAAGTCCGTAAAGGCGCGAGAAACTTTTCGATAAGAGCGAACGTGCACTTGCATATGCACTTTGGTCTGGTTCCTCATTCACCGGAATCGTTGACTAAAAATCGTCGCATGTCGCGATGAAACATCGTCGTTGAATCGCAAGCAGCAAGGACGAGAAAGAAGAAAGCACGATCGAGTAGCGAAACTCTTCGTCGAGGATTCTCGTCGACGCACCTGACGCGCAGCTCGATCTTTGACTCTGCTATTCTCATTTTCCGTGGAAACATCCTCGTCGGTTTCGTTCGCACCGATCGAGTATCGGAAACGACCACGTACGTCGAAATAGGAGAAAAATATGGCGAGAGGGAAAAGTAGGGAGAGAGAGAGAGAGAGAGACAGAGGGAGGGAAAATCGAACGGACATCGTCGAGTAAAGGCTTGGCAAGTGGCAGATATACGTTACAGTCGCGGTCTCGGGAGTGGGGTTACACGATCGTCGGTCGGAGCGGTAGCCTGGAGAACACCTCAGTTCGGAGTCGGACGTCCTCCGTCGCTCTTCTTCCTCCTGTTCTTCCTTCCATCTCCGGTCGCCTCGTTCGTTTTCCTTTCTCTCTGCGACCGGCTCGTTAGCGGTCACGCGATCGCAGGTGCGAGCAAAATTACCAACGTTTATAAATCGATTCGTTGCGCAACTAACCCGGTCCTCCGAAACGCCACGTCGCGTTCGATTTTACGTTCGGCCGGTCACCACGGTGTTTTCCTCCGTTCGATGCGACCAGTGATCGTGCAAGTCTGGCGCAGGCCAGTGTCGTGAATTCGTGAAACGATTTCGTCGGCCAGTGGAAAGGTCGCTGGAACCGAAGAAGGTGCGGATGCGCGAGCGGAAGGAAACGGCTCTCCCGACACCTTCAGCATCGAAGATGCTTTGAGCGACGTTCGTGCTGTTTACGGCGACGCTGCGAGTCTCGGAAACACGCCAGTGCGCCGGCACGTCTCGGTTAATTTACACGCGTGCGAAGCACCGCGCCGACGCTTCCAAGCTGCGATCGTTCGCCGTGTCTGGCGAACGCACGCGATCTAGACGCTGATAAACGCATAGACGAACGCAGAGGGAGTAGCAAATTGAATGGAAGGAAGATGGAATGAGATGGAATGAGATCTAAGATGCGTGCGTTGGCAAGCCACCGGAGGATCGTTGCCCGAACCTCTCGATCCGAAACGAAGGTCAAAGTCGCGTCGTAGCGACGATTCGCGGGCAAACAAGAGAAACGACTTCGCGTGCCACTTCGCCGGCAAGGACACGGATAATTTTGATGTTCCATCGCGGTCCCGCGTCTCGACGGGGAAAGCCAGGCTCGTCGAGGGAAAACGGCGAGAGATGCGAGAAACCGGGGACACGCGGTGACCGAGAAACACGACACGCAAACACACCCTGCACGCACCCGTGGAGGAAAATTGCACGGGAGAAATGGCTCTGATAGCTCCGAGGAACAGCTCGCCCGTGGTACGGGACAAGGAGAGCATACCAGCCTACGACGTACGTATGCGCGCACTCGCGATTGTCTTCTTCTAACGCCTGCCGATCTTCTGCCACATCTGTTCGGTGTTCCCCGATCGTTCGTTCTTTCTCGGTGCTTGCTTCCTTCTCGGACGTCGAGGAGCTTGTCGCGTTCTTAGACGGACACGCGCATAACGATAATTTCTCCTAATTCCACCGATCGTTTAGCGAGTAAAGTTCACTCGAATGTGGCCGTAATCGCACTTGCGTGGTAGTTTCGTAGATGACGTTAGTCGGAGATTGTCGCGTGGAAGGATAAAAACGGGACGAATGGAACGATAGTTCGGGAAATTTTCGAGTAGCAGCTCCGATGTAACTTGCGGCAGAAGTCGAGAACTCGAGAAGAATCAGTACGAAAATTCATCGCAGCGATGTTATCGATTCGCTGAAATATTTACGACCGTGATATTGAAAAATAACACGATTGCAACGTAACGGTGTTGCGATCTCGTTATATCACGAACGCGTATCGAAATAGCCGCATTTTCACGTCGAAACATCGCGGGATTACGTAAACGCGTGCACTTCCGATATCGTTCCGGCGTCCTGTCCATTCATACGTCTGAAAGAACGCGCTTTCCTCGCGTTAACCGGCTCTCGGAGGAAACGATTCGCTTTGCTTTTCCTCGCGGACGTCGTCCAGTCTGTGTCAGCTCGCGGTCGTATCGTACAGTGCACGGTGGAAAGTGGTATCGTCGATTAGCGAAATCGAGTCGCGGTTAACGCTCCGCAAGCGAATTAATCGATCGCGCGGTTTTTCTCCTTCCGTAATTCGTATATATTTACATACTTGGCGCCACGCGTTATTACCCTGTTTCGTCCAACGTGAATGGAGTTATTACGCGGTCGTTGATCTCCGATGTACGTTTTCGTATTACGTTTCGATAAATTACCTTTGCTTCTACCTCGATGTCGTAATCTTGGCGGAATAGTCTGACTGGTTGGATGGAAAACTGACTTGGTCGACGAGTTCGTTAAAGAGAGCGTCGAAAGTACCATAATATTGTCGCTAAATCTTATTTCCGTGACACGACTTGCCGCATCTCGGATTCATTCACCGCAAGCCGGTTCTTCTTTTTTCGAGATATCGATGACGAGTTACCGAATCCGGCGGGAATTACCGGCGACAAATTCCAGTCGGCCGAAATATCGAAGCAAGTAAAATGAAAGTAAACGTCCGCAACTGTGCAGAAGGATGAGTTCGTTTAATGGCGTTGCACTTTACTACCGCGCAGTAATCCGGCAAACGAACAGTGCCACGGGTTTAATTATTCCGCGAGATTGATAAGAAAAGACCGGTTTCGAAGCGCAAAGTTAAACCGTGTACCTGCGCGTACGTTGCCTTCTGCGTTAACTGCTACGTTGTTACCGCCAACAATCGCGTTACAGCGCTCGCTCGAGCAACGCGATTTCGTTTGTACGCGGATGTTTTTTTTTTTTTACTAATTTTCGTTATATAATTTTCTTTGTCACGGCGAATAAGAAGGACGAAACGAGGTTAACTGCACGAGCTAACGCAGCTAAAGTTAGTCAACGGTTTGAATTCCACGCTGCCGCTCACAATGCGCGCGACAATGATTTCACAGAGACATTTTGCATCGAATCGTCTTCCAGCGAAGAATCTAACGAGTGAATATAACAAGCGTAAATTCTGAATAGAAAATATTACGATGCACGTGCACTGGAAAAGTATAAATGTGTGTACATATGCATATGTATGAGTACGTACTTTAGTTTCTGTGGGAGAAAGGGGGCTTTGCAGCTACGCTGATTTCACTGTACGCGGTCAGTTGGTATCCTTAAGGATACCCTCGGATTATTGATATACATATATCGTCGATATTTCAAGGTGCTCAAAGGGATCAACGTGTATCGTCGGTGCAATATCGTCGACATTTATCGACAGACCTGATTTTCGTTGACAAAGTATCGACGATATTAACATCGGCGGTATTATTGATAGATCTCGTTGCACGAAATTTTCGATTTTGAACAGCCGTGTTTTACCGCTTTTGTTCCCTAATTTTAATCGACCCACCGTCGAACCTTCGAGTCGTTTCGTTCGAAGACCGATGCAAAAGTTTCTCCGCAAAAGTTGGCGAGGAAAATCGTTGCCACGATGAACGTTGCTCTCTGTGCACGCCGAAGCGATATTGCCGTTTGATCTAACGTTAAAAGCGCGGCCATTGAAAAGCCTCGCGATAGCGCGTTAATAACAGCCAGGCTTCGATGATTCGCATTCATTCGTACGCGGTGGAAAATACCAAATCGCGCCAACAGATTCACCGACGCGATCGCCGCTTCCACCTTGCGAAAAAAGAGCCATTCACGCGTCTCTCCCGCGCCCAGTTTATCGAAACCGAATCGAAATCGACGTGGAATAAGTACAAAGCCGCGTCGGTTCGTTGCACATCGATGTTCGCGTCGATTCGTCGATCGATCGTTCAACGTCGGATCTCTTTTTCGCGATTTCCTTGCAACTTTCGAGCGCGAATCGCGAGTTTAACTCTGGGCAAGATTTTCACCCGACCGGTAGAGAGCAGGCAGCCGGCCCGTCAAAAATGCACGGAAAGGCAGCTCGTGGCACACTTTCCGCGATAGTCCTTTTCCCCGGCATGCGAGAACGCTGTATCAGGCTCGGCAACCACCTGCCTTCTTTCTATTCGCAGTTTATCTTCGGTACCGTTGCCACGCACCAGCATCGTTTCCAACTTTATCTCTGTCCTAGCTCGCCCAGTGCTACCGACCAATCGAGCGTCGCTCGGCAGGACCAATTACGCTCTTAATATGCCACCGCTTGCAAGTCGAAAGAAGACACGTGACGTTTCCTCCTTTTTCTCCTCTTTTTCCTTTTTTTTTTTTTGTTTGATCTTAACTAGCGGTTCAACGCCATACGCGCGTGCGACCGGCGGCTCAGGCGCAGATTCTCCCTGGCGCCGGCTCTCTTTCGGTTTAGACTCTTCGATACCGTTCTTTTTGTTCAGTACGAACGGTACTTTTTTCAAATTGGTATAAAACTGTGGTAGCTTACAAGACAACCGAGCAAGGTACCTCAGTACTAAATAACAAATTACTGCTCAAATAATGAGAAAGATTGTCGACGACAGAAAGCCGATTAATAGGCTATCGATCGGTAAAGTGTTAAGCTGCGATTAACTGTCCTGTCCGTTGCTCAACGCCATCAGTTTCTACGTATCTTCTTAAAACACGAGGAGAAATAATATCTTTCACGTCAATGTGTCTGAAATTGTAGGCTGCCGTTAACTGTACTGCGTTGCTAATGTCCTCCGCTGTTGAAGCAACGTAAAACATATTTATATATATATATATATATATAAATGTACGTTTAAGGTACGGTTGTTTGGACTCGTCATACCGTATCTTTAATTGTGCCAATCGCTACGCTGAGCGCCTCGACCTTTTTGCTGCGAGTACCGCTTCGTTGAAACGCAAGCCTTGTATAGGCTTGTGGATGACGATTTGATCTTGCGTACGTCTTTTTCGTATGTCTTTAAGCTGTGTCTATTTGATATTCTGTGTGTCTGTACGGGAAACGTGTACTTGCGAGTATTCTCAGAAGGAACAGACTGGGAAAGTTTCGCATAAACTACATTGACGACATTTTAGTTTTTCCTGAAACATTCGATCAACATATCAGGCATACAGAGTTGTTGATGAGAGCTATTAAGAAAGAAGGCTTTAGATTAAAACTAGCCAAATGTAATTTTGCAAAAAGTTCAGTAAAATATCTTGGTCACATCACCGAAATAAAAACGGTGCGCGACCAGGAAGAAATAACCTGAGAGCAATACGCGAATTTGAACGTCCAAAGAACGAAAAAATGTAAGACAATTGCTGGGGAAAATTAATTTTCATTACAAATTTATAGAAGATGCCTGCAACCACTTCATAATTTATTAAGGAAATATGTCTTATGGTCAAATAATATCCCCTTAATAAATGGTATCGTAAGATACGATTGAGCGAACCTGATTCAAGTTCCTCCGAAGTACTTTTGACGAAGAGCGTTCGCAGTCCCTTCGATAGGGCGCGTGTCGCGTTCAATTATCATCGCCTCGTAAAATGCGTCGCTTCCAGCTAAACCATTAGCGTTAGCGTTTAGCCTTCTAACCCGACTCGCAGACACGCATTTCCGACGCGAAATGGCCAGCTCGACCTCGCTGTAAACAATGCACGATTATGTAGATTACAACTACGATATCCATTAGTCTTTAGAGGGTCTTTAACGGAGTTATTTAGCGAATAAGAAGCGCGCGAGTGACGTCTTGGCCGAGCGAACAAATTCGGGAAGCGTTCGTGTGAAAGAAAATGCGTGTTTGCGAGGCAACCGACTTTTAGTCGCGGCCAGCGAGACTATCGCATCGTATAGGGTTCCTTGGCGTAAATTAAAGCCGTTGCTGCACCAACGCGGCCATTATCTTCAGCCGGGGCGCGCGTTTCACAGCAAAGTAGATGTACGTTGCCTCTTTTTACCGCTGAATGTTGTTGTTTCGCGAGACGCTTTTCCCCGAGGTCGGAAGGAAGCTTCGAGCCATGGCGAAACGAAGGAGAGTAGAGATACGCGTGATCCACTTGATGGTAGAAGTTTCGCGAGCTACCCTCGAGAGTATTTCTCTGGAGTGGACACCGCGTCGAGAGTGGCTGTCTTGTTTGATAGATCGAGTCGGATAGTCGCTATGAACGCCCACCTGCGAGAAATACTCCGCGGAATGAGTCAGGAATAGCTTTATTCTCAAGTGGACACGCAGCTTAAATCACGAGGTCCATGGCGCTGATCGGCAAACCGATGGATAAATAGGAAAATAAATAGGTACATCGAATACATGGCGGAAGCGAGCTGGTCGAAGGGTCCTGATTAGATCTGTTCTCACGACTGCGTCGATGTATAACACGTAAACGTATAGGAACACGTCGTGGAAAGTTCATCGAAGGAGTTTCGACTCTCGAATGCTAATTATAGTTCAAATGGCACACGACTTTTCCCTACACGAACAGAAACGTACGCGCTCTATCGGTCACAACCGGTTGATAACCGATCCAACGCGTTCTCCTCGACTCTGTTCCACGCTGTTTTCTCGACGAGGATGATGCGGGCTGTACGGGCGATTAAACCGTCGGAAAACATCGCGGACGTTAACGCGGTGATCAGCGAGATTGAGAAAGATGGGAAGAATCGCCGGTGCACGTGCCCGAGTTCCATTCGATCGGCCCAGTTAGCGGTCGAATAAATCGATCGATACGGCGCGATAAGCCGCGTTTATCGTCGAAGCACGCGTAAATTTCCGTGTCTGGCGTTCGCTTAACAACCGTTGTACGCGCTTGTCGGCCGTGTCTGCCGTAGACGCGCCTTCTCACTCGCGTATACGAGCTTATTCTTATTCTTCGCCGATGCGGTATAACTGTACCAGGGTGTGGCTTACACGCGGCGAGTCGACGCGCCGCACGCGGGGAAAAACGGTCTTGCACGAAACTCCTAATGGCCCGTTAGATCGATCTGCTATGGTAACGCGAATACGTGTACGTGCATGCGACTTTCCTGCAGCCCTCGTGCGAGTCGCACCCTTCGCCATCCGGTCCGCTTTCAACCATATCGTTTTTGTCGTATCTTTTAGAAGGAGAGAAACCTTGTTTAATTTCGTACGCGATCGATTGTAGCGCGTGGCAACGAACGGAAGCCCATCTTGTTCCAAACAAATTTCTCTGGTCGATTTTATTCCAACCGCGACCTGAAGTTATTGTACCTCGCTCGTTAGCAGCGATCGCGCTCACGGCCGAGATTCGTTCCATCGCGAGGAAACGGCACGATGAAAACGCAGAAAAAAGGCGGTTAACAGGCACGGCACGTTCGCGGAAAGAACGCGAACGCGATAGATGCGATGGCGAGGTAGAATATCCGACGGCGATCGGTTCCCTCAGTTTTCCAGATGCCTTGGTGTGAATTTGTCTTTATCCGTCGACGATCTTCCCGCGTTTCCCGATTCCTCTACAAGTTTTATCTCTTTCATCCGAGAGATATCGCGTTCATCGCACGCGTTCGGCAGATCTATCGGCTGGGATATTCCTGACGAAGGCTGGAGAAAAATTCCGCTCGATACCGATCAAGCACGCGTTTCAGCGAGTACCGTTTTACACGCTCCCGTTGGCAAAGGGCGTGCGAACGTTGTTCAGTTTTTCCTACGAGAACAGCGACTGCCGGTCGGACCTCGCAGACGCTACGAAAGAAGAAATGGACGCGTCATTGACCCGTGAAGCAATCGCGTTAAGCTCGACGGCATCGTTTTCTTCCTTTCGTATTCGCTAAAATATGCTACTCGAACGTCGTGGAACGCATCGCGCAATTTCGAAGCGCCAAGGAGATGAATTATTTGAAGCGCTATCTCGTGGAGTTGGCTACGCACGTAGCAGTTTAATTAGCCTTCTCTACCTCGGCCGTTGCAAACGAGTTTAGCGATAAATATTTATCGCGAATAAAGCTACGCTCTTGAAACCGTTCTTCGTCGTATATTCCTCCGCGAGAACACGCTGGATGCGCCCCGTGTATTTTTCACATCTCGCGACACCCGTTTCGAAAATTGACGAATTTCTCGTCACAGTTTAACTTTGCACGGATTTCCTCGGTTTTCATCCAAACAACGCAGTTTGTATCTTTTTTCGCGAACTACCCGTTGAATCGTACTTTTTACCTTCGTCGTTTCATTTTTGCTCGATGAAGTAAGATGCGGCGCGATTCCGCCTCGCAGCTAAATATTTATCGTTGGCTGCGATTAGCTACGTCCTTCGAAAGATTCATCGTCGCGAGTTGTGTTTTGCGTATGCACAGGCATTATCCCTTCCACGGTGTTCCGTGTTCCATGCAAAATTACGCATGCCGAGTCACGCGTCGTCGTGGAAAACGTTTCTCGAATACTCGACTAGAATATCGTGGAATCGTTGAATATGTTTTTCTATTAAAACGTCTTCTGGCTGCACGGCGTTCTCGCTGGCAGAAGAAAAGAAAAAATAAGATTTCCGTTAGCGGAGAATTCTTTCCGAATGCCCCGTTGCAATCTGCGTCAAAGTCGGCCAGCCGACCGCTGTAATTTGCATTACGAGCGACTATTCCGGCGGACCGTAGATGGAAATTGCGATCGTCGAGATCGAAATTTGCATTATGCCAGGGCAAAACTGTTTCCGTATCTCGAGTACTGGAACAACTCGAAGCAGTTTGCAAAGTAAACTGTACCATTAACGAACTTTGCGCAAACGAAATCGCAACCGTTGAGAAGCTCGGGGCGTTCGTTTCTCGGAGCCGCGGCTCGTCGACCATCGACTTGGAGAGGAGAGTGCACGACGCGTGCACGGCATCGTTGATCGAGGCGCGAATTTGTCGGCTCTTTTCATTGAGTCGCGTCGAACCCTGGCTCGCGTTGCGTAATGTTTCGTATTATACGAAGGAGACCTTGTCTTCCGTCGGTCGTAGATTACGTCACCGTACGGTGTATCGCGATGCAGCGACTATAGCCGCTTTCAGCGTATTAGTCTCGCAGATTACGTCTTGTCCGTACGTCTGTTCTTTTCTTCTCAGTCAGTTGGTCCCTCGGTGCTTCTGCGACTGGTCGCGTCTGCCGATGGAACCTCCCGTGAACCGAGGACGTTTCGTCGATTCGAAGAAAGTTCCGTGGGAACGCGAATCATGCTGAGTCGTGTAAGAGACGTTTTTCTTCTTTTGGCTATCGATTGCGTCACGTAGAGTTAAAACGAAAGGCCGAGGCACGCGGCACATAGAATTACAGCGATTGGGTGTTAATCGCGGCGGCGATCGGACGAAAGTACGTGATTTGGCGTTGACGATGGCCGCCTTCGCCGGCCATGCTGCTTAGTGGATCGATCTTCGGCACTGGCGAGACGCGTTTCACGTCGGAAGCAACGGAACGAAAGACGAAGAAGAGGCTAGAAAACACGTCGCGTAACGCGTAGCAACGTGCACGGTGACTCGCGCGATAACGTCGGAATCGGTTACGCGAGCTACGCGACGCAGCTGATTTTTCATTGGAAACGGATCTGGGTCGTTCTCGTTATCTCGATCGGTGTACGCCAGAACAAACTTCCTCTACAACTTCTCCATTCGAATCGACGATTTCTGCGAATTTTCGGCTATCGATTGCCTGAAGCCAATTTTCTTGCCAACCAAGCGATTTCCGGATCAACGAGCTGGCATCCGGCCCCGACTCTTTCCTGGACCAACTTCAAAAGAAATTTCGATAAACGCGGTTTCTCGATCGTTTCGCCATCGTCGGGCAACGAACGCTGTCTCCACGCTGTTCCACGTTTTCGCGGATGGAACGAAGCGAGACTAAGCGAAATAAAAGTTAAACGAAGACCGTTGTCGTTCGCTTAGCGGCGAAAATGTTTCGTCGATGATTTCGTTGGTACTTGGTGTCGACAAAGGGGTCACGAATCTACGACGAGTTTGCGAAACGAGTGGAATCGGTACGGTTCTCGAGCTTGGAACGCGATCGCGACGATATCGGTAGCGTCAAGTGGGCGACACCTTTACGCAGCAACGACGTTCATTTGCATACACAGCCGCGGTCCGCGAACCAATCGTTTATTCGTCGTCCTTGCGTGGAGCGTGCACAAATACCGCGTTTTGCAACGGACTTTAACGCAACCTACATACGAACAAAGCCGCGCGCTTAACCCGAACAGGAAATCTCGATCTCGCTTATTTACTTTGCGGGACGCGCTCGCCCGTTCGTTCGGAGGATCGAGCCTTTCGGCGAATCGCGATTCGCCGCCATGGAAAAATTAACGACGCGGATCTCCTCCGCGAGTTTCCCTTTCGTTTGGACGTTACGAGGCGCTGGAAACGTGCAGACGCGACCCCGAGAAGAGGAGGCACGCGACGAAAGACGACCGTACGAGGAAACGCGCAAAAAAAGTCGGCTAATGTACGTTAACGTGTCGGTAGCTCTCGCGCAAGGACGCCGACTGGATCATCGCTAAAAGCGTCGCAACCGGTTCCACCAGAAGCGCGCGTTATTCGATCGTTAATCGACCGGTCGAGATAACGAGCCTCATGCATCGAACCCGTCGCGATATCGTCGACCTCGATATCCGGTCAGCGAGCGATCAATCACCGGTGGACGCTGTTTTTGCATGTTTTTCGTTCGCAGCGGGGGAACTGGTTCTGGTTTCGCCACAGGTTACGCGTTTCTGAAACGACTTTTGTCGAGGAAATTGCCCGAACGATCGCTTCGATCGGCCGACGAGGATCCATCGCGCGTCGATAAGCTGGCGAAAAGTCGCTGGGACGCGAAGTCGTCGCGACTCCGGAAATCAGACAGCCGATGTCTGGCGATGGCCGATGATAAACGACGAAAGTGAAATTTATAGCTAGTACCTGGCGGCTGTTTCGTGGCATTCGTATGCACAGCCGGTCTCTCGCGCACCTTGCGACTTACGACACCGGTACATTTTCCAGCGCGTGTTCCGCGAAACAACGACGACCACGGCAACGGCTACGGTGGTCGTTGCGAAACCTTCCGTCCAACGACCATAGATGTACATAGACAGAAGTCCGTGGCACGCGCGTTCTCGTGCCCACATCCGCCGCGTTACGATTTCCATGGTCCCGTGCTGGTGCTGAACGCAATGGGTGTACGTCGCCAGCGAACCTCTCGATCGACGAGCGTAGGTCGACACCACTAGCGCGTTCGTTTTCCAACCAAACCGCCGTATTTCTCTTTCCATAACACAACTCTCGGCCTTGCTCGTCGACTCTTCGTTCAAGGTCTCTCTCCGAGCTACCTAACGAAGATTTCGTTGTTTCGTCTCCGTAGATTGGTCGCGGATTGTCGAAGAATTTGGTAGCTCCGATACGCCGCTACCGATCCAACGAACCGAGAGAAAGTTGGGACTCGTCGTAGATGGACGAGGACGAAATAGACGTCGTACGGTGTAGGTTGGCGATCGGTCTTGAAATCGACGATTCGAACTCGAGTTTTCTAGCCGTGAAAAAATCCATCGAGAGAATCTCTACGTTTAAGAGAGATGCTATCGTCCGAGTCGAGCTATCCGTGAACGCGACCGTTAAAATCGTTAGACTCGCAGTAACGATTCGAGAGTTTGTTAAATTACGGAGAACACGCGGCCAGATATTCGTACGCCACGCGCGACACAGTTCTCCGTTTAATCGCACACAACGATGCTCCGATCTTCCCTTTCTATCCGTCGTGGTTTTCTCTGGTCATTGCGGCGATCGATCAGCTGCTCGCTCATAGATGGAAGTTTTCACCCCGCGAGAAATTACTTGTACTTTCTCCGAAGCTCGAATCGTTTCGCGTGTCGCGCTCCCCTCCTCCGACACTCGTTTCCTTTAACGAGGCGAATTAATTCCTCGAGATTCTCGGATCACTCTACTTACCACCGACACGAGCGATTCTACTCGCCGGGACACGAACGAACACCGAACGAGAAACTTTGGTCGCACTCGAATCGGTCGCCTTCTCCTTTATCGTTGTTACCACCAGCTGTAAGGATTCATTTTTGCCCAATTTTACGTAGTCTGCTGGAAAGAAGTTTTATTGTCCCTTTCGTACAAAGATATAACGCGAGAAGAAGTAAATTGCACGCGCAAAAATACGCAAAAGAGGGAAAAGAGGAGGAGAAAGGTGTACGAACGGAGATTCGAAGAAAATCGCAAAGAGTATAAGAATTAAGTGTACGTTGCAAGAAGCTTCTTGAGGACGATGCGATTGTCGAAAAAGATGGGCGTCGCGGTATACAGAATCAACGAGATGAACGGTTCAATTAACACTAGAATTATCGATAGTTAAGACGAAGCTATTTCTACCAAAACCAGTGAAAATGAGTGGTCTATAAAAAATACGTAATAATAGAATAATATTTCTATATTTATCGAGTTATTACTTTTTTACGGAAGAAATTCCATGTTACGTAGTGCATTTTTGCTATTATTAATCCATCCGGGATCCATAAACGAGGGTTGACACATTTATAAAATTGTTGAGCCGGTCATTTTCACTGGTGTGGTATTTAGCGATCGATCCGGAATTTTCCTCATAACTGATATCATTACATGGAATGATACTCGGTAAAAATTTTAAATCGCGTGGGAAGTTATAGAAAACTAGGAAACTTGTTAATTGGGGTTCGATAAACAAATTGCAGGATCCTTTTACACTTTAACAAATTACCAGTCATTTTCACTGGTATTGCTGTAAGTAGCCTTGATACAAAATTACATTCAGTTTGAATACATAAAAAAGAAAATAAAATTCATTATATTATTCTTTTAGTTCTCGTTGCGAAAGTCGTTACATCATTGCGGGAAGAAATATAACACGAAGTAGGAATTTTCAAATAAAATTGTAAAACCAGTCAATTTGACTGATGTGGGTGGTAGTTCTAGCGTTAATACGGTGAAAATGGTTATGTGTAGTGCAGGTTATCCTTTATCGTTGTTGCGTCCGCGATTTTTTCTACCGAACATTTGCGAATAATATCGTTCGGACGCCCACGCGAACCCAGCTAGTCATTCGCGTGACGAACCAATGTCGCGGTAGCGTTCTCCTCTCTGCCTACGCCGATCTCGATCGTCCACGGAGCGGAGCCTAAGACGAGCGTAAGCGTCCCTAGGTGTCGCGTAACTTGCGCCGATTTCGTTCCATGGAATTCTCGGACGAACCTCCGCAGATCGCATCGAGCCGCTATAACGCGATCGCCGCTTCTAGAACGTCGATTTGCTCGTTCAGCCGTTCGATTTACGATCGTTGGACGTGCCGGTCGTTCATCGTGAAAGTCGACGGAAAAGGGAGCAGGTTTTTGCCTGGAAAGAAACATAAAACGCGGACGGAGCGTTCTGGAATCGCGGAAGTTGTTACGCGTAACCACCCTTAATTATACCGTTACGAGTCATCTTCGACGAGGACTTTGCGATTACGCAACGATCGCGCAACCGCGACGAATCGCCCTGTCGTTTGGCGCGTATCCCGACGGCTAGAACGATCTCTGCGTTGGCAATTTTATTCTCTTCGATAGGTCGTCGATGATTCGTTAAATGGTAAGACGTTTGTCGGTTTCTCGAGTTCTGATTCGCGCCAATCGCCCAACTTTACATAGAACGCGAACAACGACGACCAACCGAGAATCGTTCGAGTATCGGCTGTTAGTCCCACGTACGGTTCACGAGATTACAACTCTCGTTAGGACGAACTGGTCGCTAGGTTTCCTAAGTTAACGACGACACGGTACGATGGTTCGCGAAAAATTTGACTCGATGGAACTTAATTGCGAAAGATCGACAGATGGATGAACGTCGGAGAGAGAAGGCGCGAGTAGCTTTTCGTCGGAGCTCGAAGGAAAGTCGCGAAACATCTACCAAGTTGTTGCGGCTAAGACGCGCTGTTGCTTTCTAAAACCTCGTTTACTATGTTCAGCGACTTTTCGCCGATCGATTTGAAATTGTTCGAATTCACCCGTGTAGACACACGGTGTCAGTCGAGTCGAAACGACTCGTAGACGTTCGACCAGAAATAGCCCGTTCTTCTATCTTTGAACCGGTCACTTCGACCGAGACCTAGTCGCTTCGAGTATAGTTGCCTGATGCAAATGGGATTTAACCGATGAAAATTTTCGCTCAAACAGCGGACCCTTTTCGAGCCGAAGATACGTCTTCGACGATAGCGAATCTTTCCCTGTAACCGACGAGTCTGTCGACGTAGCTGGTTAAACGCCGATGATTCGCCAGAGTCGGCACGCGCTGGCAACCGAAAGTCACGAAACGAGTCTTACGACGAAACGATTTCATGGTCTAAAGTTCCAGTGTGCACGGTCGGGGCTCCTCGCGCGCCTGCTTCTCCTTTCAAACGTCGTTTCGCGCAATGCGTTCGTTCGTCGTCGACGAAATCGCACGATGCTAAGAAGCCAACCATGACAGGCTGGCGTTTTCGTAGCGAAAAAAGACCAACGGCCTGACGAATGAAACGCGCCACGTATTCGTTAAGACGATGGAGGGGGCGGCGTTTGTCTCCCGGAGGACAACTTGGACGGCGCTAGCTCCAAGTCTAGAGTCTAGAGAAACCGGCCGCACACGGTGAATCTCAGCTTCGAACGAGATTTCCGATGGGGAACGTGGAACGTAGGATTCTCGTTACGCCGCGGTACAGCGGCTTGCTGATATCGATCGGACGAGTTTCTCTGAACTTTTGCCGACAACCGTGAAAAAAAAGGAAGTACGCTGTATTAACAAACTCCGCCTTCGCGAGCTATTGCAGATCAATGCCCCAGTGGCGTATCGAGCGAATTTTCCACGCTGACGTCGCGTATCCACTTGTCCTGGCTTTTCTCTTCCCTTGCCGTTCTCTGTCTTCCGGATAACTTCCTCCATAAATAACACGGTGTCTGTCTCTTTGTAGCAGAATCTTCGCGCAAGTCGATAATCAGCCGCTCGAAAGACTCGACGAGAGAGCCTGGAGGCCGGTCAGAGGCAATGACAGAGTCTTCGGTTATCGATTATGCAGCCGGTCGAAAATAGCAGCTCCCCTTTACGACGATTCTTGGGTCGCGGATCATAGAGAAACAATTAGAAACACCGAGACGACGTGGAAAATCGCTGACGGTGATTTATCGCAGTGGTGGCAGAATCACGATCGCGATAGCGACGTAACTTTATTCAAGAGCGTGATCGTGACTTTTTTTGTGTCGAGTGAAATCGCCCAGTGTGATCTTTTATTTTGCTCTCAATTATTTCGCGTGGAATATTTCGTGATACAGCGTGCAGAGAGGTATCTGCATATAACGTTGCTTTACTTTATTTAATATTAACCCATTTGCATCCAAGCGCGGATTATTACGCGCGCTGCGTTTGCTTTTTATTTCAGTCGCTAAGCGTTCTTCGGATGTGATACATCACGTTTGACCCGTTTGTCAGCATCTCGCCTATATCACTTTATTGTACTGGCCATTTTAAAGAATTCCACGAGGAGTAATATCATTTAATTTCTTACTTCTTATTTTTCTTTTTAATAAATAATTTTTTCTTTTTTCCTCTGCTATAAAGAATGTAAGATGCGATGTTTGCTAAATAACATTGTTTACCAATCGTTTTGAAGAGTAAATTTTCCATAAAATCCATGAAGAATCGGATGTCGTTTACGGAACCTACGACCGACCGCGCGTGGTCATAGGGACCAGTCGTCAGTTGACGCAAATGGGTTAAAAATGAAAAAAAACAGTTGAATTTCCTTTTCTTTCTCTTATATCGGTATCTTAACACTTCACCGACCGATTCAACGACATACGCACGTCCGACCAGCGGCTCAGGCGCCGGCTCTCTTTCGGTTTAGACTCTCCGATACCATTCTTTTTGTTCAGTACGAATGGTAAGTTTTTCAAATTGGTATAAAACTGTGGTAGCTTACAAGGCAACGCAACTGAGCAAGGTACCTCGGTACTAAATAACAAATTACTGCTCAAATAATTAGAAAGATTGTGGGTGACAAGAAGCCGATTGATAGGCTATCGGTCGGTAAAGTGTTAAAAATGAAAAACAGTTGAATTTCCTTTTCTTTGTCTTATATCGGTATCTCAAAGATATTCTGTCTCGAAGATATTCGTTCGATTTGAAGACCGTAATATATTCATTTGATATCGATGATATAAAAATGACAAGATTACGCGATGCGCTCGGACAACAGTTATATCTCTCCTCCAGTCAGAAGCGATCAGGAAAATCACAAATCACCGTGAGGTATTACCGTGATTGAGAACGAACGCGATCGAACTGCTCGTAATTCACAAATAGCAGTTTGCGCTGTCTCTAATTAGATACGTCGTACGTCATTCGCGCGGATGCATACGAACGAACACTCGCGTAAGTAAATAAGTGGTAAATTCGTTACGTATGACGTTAATCCTTCGCTGCAAGGTACTTACGCGTTAACCAGCAGCGTACAGAGTGTTTAATCGTCGCGCATCGAGCGATTCATCGATGACGTAACGCGCCTTTCGGGATTAAGATTAATTCTTTTAGAAAGACGAGTAGAAGGTGAGGAGAGTCTACGGTTTTGTAGTTTGGCGAGGAATGTTCAAAAGATCGTCGCGATCGTCGGTGAAGGAAGTGGCTGGTAATTTACTTATTTATCGCTTGTTATTACTTTCACGGGCGGAAGAAAAAACGTAAAACGTAAGACAATAGAAATAGAAAAGAAATAATAAGCGAGAGTTTGGAAGAAGTAGCTGAGGTAGAGAATCAAAAATCATTGAAAAGTGGTTCCTTATACCAGCACAATTAGAAAAGGAATCAAATGGCACCGAAAACTTGACGTTCAACTTCTTCTGGGAATTTCCGTTGTAAACGCTTTGACGGTTTATAAAATTGCAACAAGGAAGGATTTGAGAATTATTAGCTGGAAAATTATTAGGGTTATCTGAAAATACAAAAAATCCTTGTCTTCAAAATCATTAGACGCGCATACGAACTATGTTATGCGGATAAAAGACGTCAAACGGACCGATCAAAGACACGAGAGAATTTAAAGAAGACAACAACTTATTGTCCAAATTGACCCGACCAACCTCAGCTTTGTATAGAATGCTTCGAAGTTTTACATCCCAAATAATTTTCTTAACAAACCATTTTCGTATTACTTTTGTAACAATTCGATAGTTCTATTGCTTCCTGTGGAATATCTCTTCAAATACCTACGACCATCCTTCGCAAGCAGTCTGTTGAGGTTATTAGACGCGTGGACAGAGGAACGCGTGGATAAATTGTAAAGTAGAAAATATATTTTAATACAGAAGCGTAAATACAAGTATGAATACAATTTGAGCTGGTCCAGATCCGCACGCTAGCAGTGTTACCCTATAACTGAAAACCCCGAAGCCACCGTGGCCTATCAACCGTCTATGGTTTGCCTTCGTCTCAGTCTTTTGTCTATACGCTGTCCATGGCTTCAGTGTTTGAGAAAACCCAAAAGACCAAATGTAGGGTTTTCTTAGAAGTGGTGATCCCTTCAACATAATCAAATAAGCGCCAACCGAATATGGGTGACTCGGCAGTCAACGTGTTAAGGGGGAGAATCTCAGAGATTCCATAGGTTCACCGAGTATA
The DNA here is from genome assembly GCA_014737365.1 of Bombus soroeensis. NCBI lineage: Eukaryota > Metazoa > Arthropoda > Insecta > Hymenoptera > Apidae > Bombus > Bombus soroeensis. The sequence goes on from JACXIL010000207.1 coordinate 3,994,521, forward strand.
TCAACCTCGTGATGGATGCTGTTAGCGAAATTCATCGTCCTATTGAAACGGCTTACGGCAGTCGTCGTGCTTACGTTATGCATAAACGGTGCGACGTCGCTCAGCGGTTAACAGCAAGTAATTTCGCGTTGTTCCGGATAGGCATATTATATCAAATGCACGAGTGACGGACAAGTTGTGAGACCTCTACGATCGTGTACGATTCCAAGATTCAAACTCCTAACAATACCGTTGCAATTGTGGGAATTAAACGGTATAGGGGCGCCATATAGCTGCTGGCCAAGTGATTCTTAAAAGTTAGCGTCGAACGTCCCCGATATCCTCGATGTGAGATTTATGTAATAAAGAGACCGGATAATGCTGCCATGTTCTATGATAGGTTTGATCGATCGACTGTAGCGGCATATGCGTCTTAGGACGTTTCGATACGAAGATGCCTCACGTAGTTGTTTTGCCACAGAGGATCAACACTGTACATAACGTAATAAACAAACTCTGGACGAAGCAATTTCGCTGCTACGTGCAACCTACGACCGGCGACAAGTTCAAACCTTTCGGTACCCTCCCCTCAAACTTCCCCTCGACCAATATAAATAGACGACCGTGTTCTCCGGAAGTGTCAGTCAGTCGAGCGAATAAGTACAACGAAAGAGTCTAGCGAATCAGCGTAACAATTAGTATCAGTACCGTAGTATGGCGCAGTCTTATGACGAACATCATCGAGCGAGCTACGCTTGCGATTAACTTTGTATTCTACGTTTTAGAATATCTGTAAATATAGTTAATTCAATTAACTCGTCTCAGTCTTAATTTAACCAATAACACGTCACACCGTTCACCACACGACAATAGGAAATTAACGAGGGTCTTCCCGTCTCTTACGAGTTTAGATATCCTACGAATTTCACGTGGACATTTATAGCGTGGATATTTATAGAGAAATAATATTCCTGTAGCATGTCGTAAAAGTAAAGTGGCAGAAAAAGGTAACGTCAACGTCTTTAACGCAAAGGTATTTAATTTGTTTCAGATCAAGCTAGAACGCGTTCTCGGAGTAACCGTATCGAGCAATGCAGCCCTGGATTGCGACGCGACCAGCGAGTTGGTCGCTTATCCTGCCGGGTGAGTTCGACACCGATCTCTTGCTTTTCTTCGATCGATTCCTCTTCCATTGTATGTACGTCGATCCATGTCTGTTATAATGTCTGTTACGTGTACCATATCCGCTCCTGTCCTCTTCTGCGAACCCTATTCCGATCTCACGATTCCTCGTACGACCCTATTTTTCGCCGATTTTCAGCCTGGTTTCCTGTATCGGTACGGATAGTCGCGATTCGGGCTCGACTTTTTCAATCTTGTAACGTTTACTCGGTTTCGCGATTAGAATTCCGGGCGTCGCGGTACTTTGGAGGCTACGTGGTTGCGCTGATATTCTCGTTGGAAACATCGTGGTCGATCGGCTTGGTCTTAGTCTCGTTATTCTCGCCGTTGCAGCCTCGAAATTATTGCCATCGTCCGTCGAGCTCTAAATCGTTCGCCGATAATAGCCGGTATCGATTGCGGAATTAAAGTAATTGGTGGGTTAAGGGGCCGCAAGAAGCAGGCTAAAGGGAGAGTGGCGCTCGTCGACGATCGCGCTCGCATCGCGTATCGCCTTGAACGAGATCGAAACTTTTGCTACGGTTTATTTCTACGCGAAGAAAATTGCTCGCGTGAACGGGAGCGGTGAACTCCGTGGCTATTTAACCGTAATCGGAAAGTAGAAGTAGCAAGGTCGACTTTTAAAAATCGTTTCGCTTTTCGCAACTTTCGACAGACCCAATGGACGACGATGTATCGGCGGAGAACTTCGTGGACTCCGGGTCGTGATCGGAATGAAAGAGGAAAGAGGTCGTATTACAAATCCGACAAGTTGTTAAAAGTCGGTCGATATTCGTGGGAACGAGCATGCAGAAGAAAGAAGAGATCCTTTGCACAACGCGCGGCACACGGAAGCGCGGCTTTATCTCGATCGGCGATATCGGATCGCGATATTTCGATAAAGATGCTCGCTGGTCGGTGGAAGCTTGCGAAACGTCGATAGGCTTGGCCGCGCGCGTGTCCCAGATTCGTCGTTTCAACGATCGATCGAGTCGTCTATCTAAAATAAAAATCGAAGACGAACCGCTGCTGGTTGACTACGTCGTTTCGATTCGTCGATCGAGGCGACTCTTACTCCCTGAAATTCACACGGAACGCGTTTCGAACCTCGTCACATTCGCCTCTACGATATTTCGAACTCGCGCCAGCTACTGTGCCGCGAACGTTCCGAACTTTTGTTAGAGGCCGGCCGTGAAGGAAGAAGGCGACCGTGAAAGAAAGTTCATCTTCGTTAGCGCTTTGTTCGGCGCTGTAAAAAAGTGCACGTGCGATTCTACCGGTCACGGATAAACGCGGACGGTAGAAAAGAAGGCTCGCGCCATGAATGGAAGAATGGCGAAAGTGCGATCGGAAGATTGCGGACTAAGACACTAAGGTATCGCGTGTCAAGAAACAAGCGTTTCGACCGCGCTACGTCGTGCCGCTCTTCTGCGGTTCTCCCAGGCTTTTTCCTCGAAATTCGCTTCGTAGCTGGATCGTTCGCTTCTTCGCTTTTCCATTTGTTTCGCATTTTCTCCGCGATCGATCGACGATCGGCGCTTCTCGGCGGCGAATTATCGCGTACGGTACGCGATTGTACGTAACGGATACACGACTCGTCGTCTCGTCGATCTTCGGAAAAGACAGTTGACTCGACGATAAGAAACGTTTCGGTTCGTCGACGTTGATGCAACAACGGAACTTTTCTATTCTCAATCCTCGTTGAATAAAAGTTTATTTTAATTTAATATATTATGTGATAATAAAAGTTAGTTTTAATTCGTCTATCGAATATACGCGTAATCGTGCGCGTAAATTAAATCGCGTTTGGTTTCGTTTAAAGAAGGTTAATTAAAAAGATATCAGAAATAAAAAACTTTCGTCGTTTCATTTTCCTGGACGATTTAACGTTGCTTCGTGCACGCATTTGGCTTCCGATCGGGTTGTGCTAGTCAGCCGTCGAACTTTGCGGCATATCAAATATTAGCGTGTCCTTGGGGGAAACTCCCCTCTGTAGCGCGAGGATGTCGACCTATCAATTAGGAGGAACATCGCGGCCTGCTCGCTTAGAGAGAAAAACCGTATTCGCCGAGCGACGCGCGCTCGTTAGCCCGTTGTATCGCTAATTACGATCGCGATAAAGGAAAACGACGGAGTAGAGTGTCGCGCTAGCTCGGCGCGTAATCGAGCGTCGCTCGCCCGAAAGCACGGTGACGAGCGAGAACTGGTGATTTTCGCACGTGCTACTTGAGTCGCCTAAATCCGCGGCGCCATCGAGCCGGACGTCGAGAACGTACATGTCGCGGATACGTTGGGTGCAAGCGAACAAGCGAACAGCTATGTACGGTACTCGGAAATCGGGTCAAGAGAGAGGTGAATGGACCAAAAGATTCTGTGTCGGAGATCCGCCTCGAACGATAAGCGTCGGCGACAATTAAATCGTTCGATCGACCTGGCAACCTCTGCACCCCTTGGCTGTTGTGTATGCGTCTTCTGCCGCGTCGAGCCACGGCGATTCTTTCCTTTCGTTTCGTCGACGACTCGATCGGCCTGGTTTACAGACCGATACGAGACGTTCGTTAGCATCGATGCCGCGATGTTACCAGCTCGAGCGGAATTATGATTCTTCGGTCACGTAATGTAGCGTAATTACGAGCACGAGCATGGTAACGAGCTCGGCGAGATTCCTCGCGCATACGCGTGTTTACGCGTGCGTGAACAAAGCTTCCCCGAGTCGAAAGTAGCTGTTAGCATGCGAGTACCTGCCAGCACCGCGCTCGATTTTCCTCGATGCATCTGGCTACCGTTCGAGTCGCTGCTCCGGCCGATCTCGTTATGTCATCGCGGTTAGTAGCAGTTAGAATTCGCCGCTTCCTCGTCCTCGTCCTCGTCCTCGTCAAATTCTCCTCTGGTAATAAAGTCGGCGTTGGAGTTATGAAAGCGCGTTGACGTATCTCGCCAACCATCGATTCTCGTCCTGTTTTAATCGCGGAGGAAACGCCAGATCGGTTACGCGATGATACCGGTTGTACGCGCTAAAGACAACCGTAATAGCGGCTACTCGATACGTTATCCGATAGCGTGCCGGTACTTTCACGAACACGTTGATGCAAAGTCGATGGCGTTACACCAATTACGACCAGCTGTTCGACAATCGTAGCTCGGCTGGCCGTTGCTTGTGAGTTAACACACGAGTTTTAAATTTGACGACGTTTACCGCTTGTCGATTTTTCACGTTCGATCGAACGGAACGACCACGCGTCCTTGGACGTATCGAGGTTTGTTCGTCGGTGGCGAGGAACAACGGCTGGACGTATTTTGGAGCAGGCGATCGCGTATCTAGCAACGACATCGTCGAGAGCTCGATTCCAAGGTTAGAAAGTGCTTGACATTGCGTGTATCGTGTTACGAAGGAAAGTTCCGCTTTCCCGGTTTCTCGATCTACTCTGTTTCCCAGTTTCGAGGTTCCAGATGCGCTCCGAGTTTAATCGACAGAGGCGATAGAGGAATAAACGCGCTAGTCCATTAATTGCCGGAGAAAATCGTGCGCAAAGAAAAGTAATTGCTCCTCTCGTAAATTTCACCTACGGAGAACGCAAGACACGAATTACGGTTTGCTTAGCGTCGGCTATAGACAACGCGAGACCCATATTCCTCGCGCGATCGTGATCGCCTCGGGACTTTCCAAATTCGATAGCATCGAGAACCGTTCCGTTCTTAGAAAATGAAAACTCGACCGGACTGTGTTTTCCAACGTCGACATCGGCAAGGCAAAGATAGCGCGCCACCGGTATTTCGAGACGCGATCGCGTACAAGGTAAGTAGATCTTCGAGGTGAGGAAAGTTGGTTCGCATGCCTGGAGAACGCTCGAAACGAGGAAAGTCCCTTATTAATAATTAGGCGGAGCAGCCGAGCGCTGCCGTCTTGTGTTCCGACGACACACTGCCGGAATTAGTCACTGTGGGACAATCTTTTCCGGCTAGCGAGCAAACGTGTTACGCGTTCGAACGGCGCGAGCAAGAAAACGAGAGTTTCTTTCTTTCTACGAATACGCTTGCGTACGAAACACGAAACACGGTCCTTAAAATCGCACCAAGTTTCCTACCGCTGCACTGAATCGTCGATTACGTTTCGTGCTCGTTCCCTTTCCATATCGGCTCTTACGATCGCTCTTATCCGATACGAAAAAGTTCTGTTAAATAAATAAATAAATAAATAAGTAAATCCGTTCCAGAATACGAAGAAAGCAAGTCGTTCGATGAGGCGATTTCGAAAATCTCTAAAGCGGTAAAGCAAAGAGCGTAATTGCTCGCCGAATCGAATTTATCATCCCGAAGTCGTAAACGAGTAACACACGAGTTCGTCACAGGACTCGTATCGTGACCTGTCGCTCCGTCATCGAGATGCAAAGGAACGTGGCGATCGGTCGTTTTAAATCAGCCAATTCCATCGACTAACTTATTAGAACGCCGTCGACCGGTTTCCATGCTCGATAATCGACCTAGTGACCTTTATACCAGCGACCTTACGTGTTCCTCCGCACGCAACCCGTGGCTAGAAATTACAGTTACAGGCTTCCTGGTGCATCGCTCGGGCTCTCGCGAGACTTTCGTGCGAAGCTTTTGCCATGACGGTAACGTTGCCTTAACGGTACGCTTCTCCACTCGCAGCGCTCGACCACGCGACAGGCGACCAGACTTTTTTTCTTCCGATAGAGTAGCTTGTTCGAAGAAGACTGGAACGTTTGCGGCGGATGTCGCTTTGTTGGCATACGAACTAGAAAAATAACGGTGGAACAGATAGGAACGTGGTTAGAAAAAGTTGCAAACGCACGGTATTCGATTACGAGGCAAGCAATATCGCTGGAACATCCGACTACGTTTCTTTTGATTTCAGGCATTTTCTCACTTTAGCTGTCGAGGTGCGACAATCGTTGATGTCATCCTACATCGCCCAGCGTGTGTCGGCTTTTGGTAGGTCGTAGATGCAGCGATCTTGTTACGTGGATGGATCTCCTGTCGTTGTCAGGGAAATTTCGCGCGCATGAGAGACGCAAGAAGGGTTTATGCCGCGTTTACAACCCCGTCTGAAGTTTATTTGGTTGCACGCTTCGCTCGGTCTCACCCCTTCTCGTTCGACCCTGATCCTCTTGATCGATTCGCCTCTGATTTGGAAACGGTCGAGCGCTGTAGAACCGCGCGTCCGCGATTCTTCTCTGGAATCGAGTAAAAAGAGCGCGGCGCAACCGTTGGAATTTCCTTCTCGAAACAGCCTTCGAAAACGAAGGTCCGAGGAAGGTAGACGGTTTGCGCGGGAAAAGTAGATTTTCAGGTTAATCGAATGAAAAGTTTGTATCGGCCTCGAGCCCGGCTTTACGCGCCGCTTGTTTCTCTCTCGCGTTCGACGAGGAAGAAGAACTAGCATCCAGCTACGATTTCTCTACGGTTTCCACGTGTTCCTTTCAGACGCGTCTGACGCGATTCCAATGCGATTCGAATACAGCTGCAGTCGCGTTCCCACGCCAATCTTTCAGCAACGTTAAAGTAGACCGTGCGGCGATTCGACCGACCTACGATCGACGAGGAACGTAGCGGTCGCGAGATTTTCATTTCGATGAAAACCATCTAGACGATACGGGTCAAGCCCGAGCAGAGCCACTTCCTCCTCGTAAATGGCCCTTCTTCCTGTCCCACACTCGTCGTTGCAGAGTCGCTCCGTATCGATCGCGACGCGCGATTTCCTCCGTATTCTATCACGTTATTCTACCACGTAGTAGCCAGCTTCGTAGTTAGCCAATTCCTTCTACGATAAAATTCCAGAAGGAAAAATGCTCGACGATTCATTCCGACAGACGTTTATCCGGCCGTCGATTTGGAAGATCACGTTCATTCGTTACGGTAACGAACTCAGCGAGCGGAAAGTGTTTTAATCGGAGGCTAGCCGTATACTCGTTTTGGCGAACCGAAAGCGAAGCGACCGGAAACGCGGCGGACGTGCATGGCGGCTAGCTCGACGAACGCCGTTCGCAAACGGAAACGAACCGTATGCTCGAACGAAAGAGACACGCTTAGTCGATCCGCGATGGAAACTGCTCGCGATTATCGACCGGAGAGAACCGCGCAACTATCTATCCTTGCTTCCACGTTGCCACGATCTTCTCTCTCCTCTGACGGAAATTCTCGGCGCCGATCTTCTCGTCCAGAGAAGATACCTCGTATGGACGAGCAACGACAAACGTGAAAATAAGTTAACCCTTTGCACTGGAGGACTTTTTCGATCGGACGTAGCAGCTGCTCTGGATGATTTTAGCGTATACGCGAAGCGTGTCTTATGGGTAGCGTAAAACGATTTTGTGTACAAATTAACATTATATTTTAATAATTTATCTATATTTACATCTCTGAAAATATGATTTTGCAATATTAATTTATATATTTTTTTGTATGATAATTTATGAAGCATTCAGCAAGATGCATTCTTGAATGTAATTGATCTGATTTTTCAACGGTTCAGAATCAAGCGCGAAAAGTTTCTTTCGTTTTATAAGGAAACGATGGATTTCCTTTTGTATTATTTTATCGAATTACGTATGTTCCGTTTTGTTTCATTACTACGCTGTTCTATTACTGCGAAATGGACTATACGTAATTGGATAAAATAATATAAAACGTAAAATGTTGCGCATCTGTTATTTCCTTACGAAACGAAAAGAACCTCTGGGACAACCTAATGCATCTATAAACCTAATAGATCGCGTGAAAGGAACCGGTATGATTTAGCACACGATTGAAACGACTAAAGTGGTCAGAAGTTGCGCGGTGTTGATGAACGCGTGACAAGTTATTTCTAAGGCGTCTTGAAGAAACATTAAGAGAGAACTGGCGGATGAGACGAGAACAGGAAATAATATCCTTGGCTATTTTACTTACGAATAACGCGTCAAACGTTACTCCTCTTTTGCCGAGACCCTGTACACTCGAGTTATTAAGAATTTTGTCAAGTTTTCGAGACGATAGACACATAGGTTTTGCCATCCACCTTTGACAAACTTACGCTGGACTCCTTGCGTGTTACTTCTACGCGACAAAGGACAGAAAGTGCGACAGAGTGATATTCTAAAGTAGATCCGATTAGACGAAAGTACAGAGTCCTAAGAGTGTCGGTACTGCGAAAGAAATTTGGAAACTCTACGAATGAGACCGAGAGATTTAAAACTACAAGAAATAATACTCTTATAACGCGCTCTGTCAGATTAGACGCGAAGATGATGTCTAGGTTCTTGACACGGCTCAAAACGGATAAAGGAACACCATTTGTAGCGTATGTGACTATTTTTGTTAGGATTAAATTTGACGACGCGACGCTTAGTCAAATCGGGAGACAACTCACTTAACAAACACCGTTCGCGGAGTCTATCAAAGTCACTGCGAATTAATAGAACGAGTCGCGGATTATCGAGGCTAAGGAAGATCTTAAGATCGTCGGCGTACAATAAGCGATAATTAGGGTGGCGAAAAACGTTAGATATATCGTCGATGAAAAGTATAAGAAGCGGAGGATCAAGGTGAGAACCTCGAGGAACGTCAGAAGTAACCTTGACCTCGCTTGAGAGTCTGTTACTAAAACGGAATATTTGCTCTCTGTCGGATTGTTAGAAAGTTGGTTAACCACGAGAGCACACACCGCCGTTCATTTCAAGAGACTTTAACTCGCCGATCAAAACAGAGCTTCGTAGAGCTTTCTATCGAAAGCTTTACGAAAATCCGTATATATAACAGCAGCCTGAAACCTATTTTCGATACAATCGGAAAGATAAAGACGGACTTTCGTAAGATCAGTTGCAGCAGAGCGTCCAGCGGATAAAGCCGTATCGTTCCAACGACGATGTTGTTAAAAAGACAGGATCTTCGCGTATCTAAAAAGCACGAAACGTAACTGGAATATAACCGTGTCCCGGTTAGATCTTCTAACGATCGGTTCGCGAAACGATCCGATCACGATCCACCTAGTTGTCCGGATCCATTTCGACGAGAAACACCGTTCGTGTTCGTTCCATAGAGCGTCGTCGTCGGTCTAAGCGTGTTCGTCAACCAGACCCACTCTAATCGACAGCGTCGAGAGTCTCCTCGCTTCTGCCGCGTCTCCACTTGGCCGGTCTAACCCTCGCCTTCCGTCGGTGTCGAACGATCAAGAACGACGATCGTTAACCAATGGAGAGCGCACAGAGACATCGGCGCTAGAACGCGCCGGTATAGACGGTGACTTTTTGCAAGACTGTAAACAGTTATAGACGACGGACGACGAGAAAGTAGCACATATTTTTAGCAGCGTAATCGTAGCTTAGGTCAGCTGCGGTGCAACGACCTGCGACAACTTGACTTTTCACCGTTGGTGCTGCGCGCTTTGCTAATTTGTCGCTTCGCCGTCGGGGAATTATTCGCCAAGCTTTTTCGTCTAGCGTCACCACGTGGAATCGCCACGCGTCCACGACGACAACCAACACTACGTCGGCGAAGAACTTTTTCAGTGCGGTCGGTTTTGCGAAAGAGAGTGGACGGAGCGGAGTTGCGGCGAGATTACGTTACGTCGGTGTTTTGCTAACGTAATGTCGGGACAAACGGTAGCGCGTAAAAGAAACGGCCGGTTGGCATCGAGTTTATTGACACGTTGCGGTTTAGCTTGGTAGGCGAAATAAATCGCCTCGGTGGACAACGAGATTCAACGAGTCGCACGAGTCGCGTTTCGTGTTACCGTGAACGACCGCGTGCCTCGCAGCTTTACACTCGCCCAGTGGTGCTCGTTGACGCTTTCGGAGACCGCGGTCACGCGATCCGTTTTTGGTGCGTCGTTCGCACTTTCCGCGTTGTTTTTCGTCCCGCCTCTCGTCGTTTGGCCTCTCGGCGCCGGCCTCTGGAATCCGGAAGTCGAACACCGACCGCAGCTGCTTTAGGAGCACTCGTATCCTTTTACTCGCTTTAAATTCTTCTCTTTACATCTTTTTTATCCTCCGATCCATCGACCATCGCACCATGTACATTCAAATTTCCTTCGCTTCCAGTCTTGGTCCGGTGAATCGATATCAACTTGGTCAAGCGTTACGCCATCATGTTCGCTCATGCTAGAAACCGTGTGTACTGCAAGTATTCTAACGTTGCCGCGGTTAGCAGGGTGAGAGACCTCCGTGTGATCATAATTATCGATTCCAACTTCTAATTTATAAACCACTTGGCACGCGTCACCTCTGCTTCCTCTAGAATACCGGATTTTATTAAGCGTAGCTGTGACCATTTCAACAACCCTCGTACCTTAATCGGACTTTACTGCTTCCTTTTATACTCCTTCGTCTCGATTATCGTCGATCGTATAGCAACCTCGTTTGCGACCTGATAAGAAAAACCAGTAATTTTGTCCAAGGTTCCTTCGTTATAAATACGGCTGGCCGATGAATGTGTCCGTGACCATGATTACGCTCCTACCTTGATAAAGTATATATTCTATTCGCTCGTAACCAGGCGACTGGCTGATGAGAGGCTATGTTTCTTTTAAAAACCTTAAATAGCTTTAATCTGCCCATAGCAATTCAGCCTTATCAATTTTCACACACGAACCCATCTTTCCAGGTCTCCCTCCTTATTCTACCCACCGTCCTGTTCATCCTAATTTGCTCGCATAGACGCTATTGCCCGCATACGTGAGCGAAGCAACGCTTGAAGCGATAGTATCGACTCTTCTTCCACGTCAACCAACAATTTCAGACAGAATGTCTTACAAAGTCAATGTTTCTCTTATTTTCTCTCGCATCGACGATAGCACTTCGACGCTCGTCTTTCTCTTATCGCGTAGCACCTTCTCGTAAAAGGCATAATTTCCCGTTTAACCCGTTTAGAATAAAACAATAGGAATAATATTCGAAGATCGGACTAACAACATTCGAAGAGTCGTTTATGGAATTCTTTCAAACGTACGAGAATCGCAACTCCACCGACGAAGCTGAGTGTCACTGAGTCGAAACCGCCGCGCCCATGCGTTTGCAGCGCGTTATCAAATGGACCAAGAAACGCGTAACACGTGCCGCAGCATTTGCAAGCGAGCGTGACTAACTGTCGCGATATGCACGTTCATCCGTGTAACCCGTGCGAGTAAACCAGTTACGAATCATCGATCGAGTCCGCGAAGAGTCATCGAATCGTATCGACGATCCGGACAAAGTGGCAAAAATTCGGTGCAATCGCAGCTGTCGTATCGCTGCGGCGAATTTGCAGCAAACCGCTTGCTCGTAATCGTTGGCGTCGCTTTCTTCGGCTGTCGGCCAGCGGCAGATCGAAGACGAAGTTATCGTTCGTTCACCCGAGAATTCTCCAATTTCGCGTGTCACGGAGCTTGCCTTCGCTGCTCGTAATGAACGTGTTTCGCGCGAATCGCTCGGTTCTTCGTCTGTTTTTCGCTAATTACGATGGCAGATACATATGTATGTTGCGGCCACGATTCAGGCAACGTTTCGTGAGACGCGTTACGACCACGGAATCGACATAAAGGTAGAAGCAACGGATCTAACGGTCGAATTTCTGTCGACTGCCAAGGCAGTTGCGAACAGAGAATAACGATTCGAAGCTTGGGATATCGTTCCGTGGTCCGTCGAAGTCGACTGCCTCTGGCGTTCGTTAAAATACCCCGTTGATAAACATTTACAGTACAATGCATTAGCGTTAGACGACTACAGTTGGCAGGACGAGAAACAATAGCCAAAAATAGAAGAAAAGATAGGGCTATTTCTGGTTGAACGACTCCGAAGTCGTTTCAACTTGATCGACACTGTGTTTACACCGACGAATTCGAGCAACCCGTGCCGGTAGTCGACTGGATCCTTCGATCCAGAAGTTGCCCAATTCGAATTAGGTTCAAATATTTGTTCCATCTTCTCGTTTCCTCGACTCGATTCGTCGGAACGACAAAGTACCCGTTACAAAACGGTGTCCCAGCTCGCGTCTGGTATATCGAGCTCGAGCAACCGTGACGAAACCACATGGTCCAATCGCGGTTTATCTTATGGCGAACTATTTTGAAAAAAGAAACTTCTTTTTCTACGGTATTTGTACAAGAACCGCTACTTGAAATCGATCTTTCATGGAGCGGAGGATAGCGAAATTCAACGATCGATCCTTCCTTTGTGTTCCAGCTGTACCGTCGTTTTGTTCAATCCACGAAAAAATACGCAGGCCCACGTGTTGAACGCTTGTCGCAAAACGGTAACTTCTTTGGCCCTCGCCGGCGATGGAAGGTTCCTGGCCACCGGAGAATGCGGCCACATGCCGAACGTTCGTGTTTGGGACATCTCCGATCCGTACAATGCCGTGCAGTTCGCCGAATTTTCCGGACACAAGTACGGCATCAACTGCGTGGTGAGTAGCAAGCGGGCAAAGTCCCCCTGTTGGCAAAAAGCGTTCTATCGATTACGCGCGAATCGTGAAAACGAAACCGGAGAAGCTTCGGATTGGCGAGTGCGGCGAACGCATTGACGAGTCGTTTTTCCTTTTAATAGATCGTTTAATCGACCATATCTGCATTAGCTTCGCGATATCACTGGCGGTATCCGCCAGCGCGTATTCGATTGTCAGTCAGATTCTCTCCCTGCCTCGACAATTCTACGGCAGAAATTACGCCGAACGTCGCTGGAAACTTTTGTTTCTCGGATCGATACGTCGGGTTTGGTAGTGCAACCTGCCTGTCGGTCACTCGAATCTGCAGCACGCGCCAAGAAAATAAAGCGCTTAATTCGAGGGTACGTTTTGTTTCGACGAGAGGAATTTAATTTCGAGGGTCTTTGTCGCGCCGCTTTGTTCGCGTTTACCTCGGCGCGAACCGCCCGTTTCAACGTGAAATTACTTCCCGCAAGCAGAGAAACCAGCTTTTCGAGTCCTATTGCGGCGAACACCGAAAGTACCGCGATGAATGCTCGCGACGAAGAAAGGGTCGCCACCACGTCGAACGCGCCTTTACGAACTCACGACTTTACCTCTGTTACGTCACCGCTCGTATGTTAATTAAGACCCGCGGCTTTTATCTCGGCACCCGCTTGCCAAAGACTCCGTTTCAAGCTGCTTCCGCGGCCGTGCGGTCGCTCCTAACACAACTACGTGCCGTTGCACATATATAAAGTTGTAATCATCAAGATCGTGCGCATCTCTTTCTTCGTTTCGTCGCTTTGCGGATGAAACGCCGTCGCGTAAAAGTACAATTTCTATGATCGTTCGACCTGCAATAAATATAATTGAAATGTTCTCGGGTCAACGACGATTCCACCTCGCTGGAGACAATTTTCGCGATAGACTGTTAATGAGAAACGAACAAGCGGCTGCAGGAGCGACGCGCGTTTCATCGAGACGCTTCGACGTCGGGTAAAGTGCGTGAATACGAGATCGCATTCTCAGCGAATGGACAACGGTATCCTTTCCATTTTTCTTTCTTTTCCTTTTTTTCTTTTCTTTTGTTATTGCACGCCGTTGCCTTCTCTCGATATCCGTCGAGTACGATGATCTTTGGCCGAAAACGCGCAAGGTGTTTCGACCGATCTCGCTGAGATTCTCTCGTTTCTTTTCTTGCTTCGGTCGATCGTAATCGAGACGACAAACTAGAGAACGTTTCTACACGCGTGTTCGTACGATGGTTTTTTTCTCAAGGCATTTTCACCGAGCAACAAGTACGTGGTATCCGTGGGCTCTCAACACGATATGATCGTCAACGTCTGGGACTGGAGGAACAATGTTAAAGTGGCGTCGAACAAAGTCTCGAGCAAAGTGAAGGCCGTCTGCTTCGCGGAAAACGGCAATTACTTCGTTACCGTCGGCAACAGACACGTCAAGTTTTGGTATCTCGAATACTCGCGCAGTGCCAAGGTAAGTCGGATGTTAAAGTGCCGTCTTTGTCCGAAACGAACGAGCGGTCTCTCTTTTCTACCGTACCCTGATCGATCGAAAAGTAATTTTGCACGGACGAGTCGTAAGGGAAGTAGAAAAGAAAGAAAGAGGATGATCGCAGGAGGAGGCAGGTGGTGAAGTAGAACTGTAACGCGAAGGTGGTGATAGCGGGAACTTTGTTGCGCAGTATAAGGAACCCGTGCCTTTGATGGGTCGGTCTGCCATATTAGGAGAACAGAGAAACAACGATTTCGTGGACGTAGCCTGCGGCCGAGGGGATATGGCGGATTCGACGTACGCGATCACCAAAACGGGGCTTCTATGCGAATTTAATAACAGGAGGCTGTTGGACAAATGGGTGGAGCTTCGTGTAAGTAATGACTTTGCCCGTAATGGCTCTGCCGGATGCTGTGTTTTTAAGGATATTACGTGACCATGAACCGACGAGGCTCGTCGCGATACGCTGTGCGCTCTCATCGAGGAATTTATTTTAACGCGATTTGCATGGAAACGCGGTACCGACTTGTCTCTTGGAATCGTCGAGCGTATACGCGGCACCGTGCGACGCGCGATGTACCTTGTCCGTAGCTCGTTTCAAGGAGCGGCTGTTTTCAGACGAGCAGTGCCAATTGCATGGCCGTTGGAGACAAATACATCTTCATCGGCTGCGCGGAGGGAATCGTGAGGTGCTTCAGTCCTAACACGCTTCAGTTCATCACCACGTTACCGAGAACGCATTACCTAGGCGTGGACGTCGCTCAGGGATTGTCCATTAGGTGCGAGAATCTAAACGTCTCCTTAGATAAATTTAACCCGACAACGATCCATCAGAGTCCCTTCATCGAGCCTATCGTCTGTCGATTGCAGTCACATGTCTCAGCATCCGACGAACGCCAGGTATCCGGACGCGATCGCGCTGGCGTTCGACGAACGGAACAACAAGCTGACCTGCGTCTACAACGACCACAGCATCTACGTGTGGGACGTGCGAGACATCAGGCGAGTCGGCAAGTCCCATTCGTTTCTCTACCACTCGGCGTGTATCTGGGGCGTCGAGATGTATCCCACAGGATCGGATTCCATGACCAGCATGCCGGCCGGCAGTTTCATCACCTGTTCCAGCGACGACACCATCCGCGTGTGGAACCTCGAGAAGGACATCTGCCCGGACGACACGCTCTACAAGCGAAACATCTATAGCAACGAGTTGCTCAAAGTCCTCTACATAGATCCGGAGCTGACATACTTGAAGGATCTGGATCTGGCGGCTGCCGGGTCGAGCGAAAAGAGCGACGCATCGTACGACGGACGAAACGGAGTCAGATCGATCCGAGTGAGCCCGGACGGGAAACATTTGGCGTCCGGTGATCGATCCGGCAATATTCGAATTCACGATCTCTCCTCGTTGGAGGAACTGTGCTTGATCGAGGCGCACGACGCCGAAGTGCTCTGCCTGGAATATTCCAAGTTCTCTCGATACTCGGCCGAGCCTCCGAGGCTGCTGGCCAGCGCCTCCAGGGATAGGCTGATCCACGTGTTCAGCGTCGATCAAGGATACAACTTTTTGCAGACGCTCGACGATCATAGTTCTTCCATCACTGCCGTTAGGTTTTTCAATCAGAGCAATCAGAGCAATCAGATACAAATGGTCTCCTGCGGTGCCGACAAGAGCATTATCTTTAGGCAGCTGCAATCGGTAAGTCGGCCACCGTTCTCTCTTAGCGTCGTTTCGCGAGCGTAGTCGAAAGATTTCGATCGTTTCAGACACCGGGAGGAATGCCGCAATTCGCCAGGGGTCACAACGCCCAGGGCAAGACCACTCTGTACGATATGGAGGTCGATTCTGGACAGAAACACGTCTTGACCGCCTGCCAGGACAGAAACATAAGGGTTTACAACGTAGCCACGGGTAAACACAGTAAAACGTTCAAGGGGTCTGTCGGCGAAGACGGATCGCTCATCAAAGTCGTTCTAGGTAAGGCAAAGTATAACGGCAATGCAAACGTTTGCGCTTGGTCGGAGCTGTACACGGTGGCGGAACGATCGATAGACGGTGGTAAACCGCGTAACTTGCACGTTTCAGACGCATCGGGCATCTACGTAGCTACCTCGTGTACGGATAAGACGTTGTGCGTGTACGATTACTACAGCGGCGAATGCATGGCCACTATGCTCGGTCACTCGGAGTTGGTGACAGGCCTGCGCTTCAGTCCCGACTGTCGCAACCTCGTGTCCGCTAGCGGAGACGGTTGTATATTCGTGTGGCGCGTTCCACGCGACATGGTCGTCACCATGCAGGCGCGTCTCGCTCAGCAAGCGATGCGAGCTGGAAAGTAAGAGAACGTTACGTTTGCCACTTATAGTTTCGAACGAACGACAAACGCGATCGATGGCACGATATGGATGGAAATACGATGTTACAGGAGGCCGTCACAAGCGAACGGCACGGGAATCGACATACAGCTGGACAACGAAACTTTCGGCTCGCCACCGCCGGAATTCCTCGATCCAAACGCGAATCCAACGTCGCAGAACGTAGGCGTGGATTACAGATTCAGCGTGGGCCAGCTACCCCTCTGGGCGAAGAAGCAGATAAACACGACGAACGCGGACGAGGGTGCTGTCCTCGGTTCGAACGCGAGACCCCTCGGCGTGGACCTGCCGAAGGGCAGATGGGCGCAAAGGGTTCAGCAAGGAGACGGTATAACGGTCAAGTCCGTGTACGACAGCGACGAAGTTATACCGTTTCCTCCGCCTCGTGGCGCTATCGATTCCGATGGCGGTGGCGGAGGCGGCGGTTCGAAAGACAGTTCGATCGACAGCGGAACCGAGACCAAGTGCAGCAGCGATTATCGCAGGGAAACGATCGTCATCAAAAGGGTAAGGTCGCTTTCTGAAACGCGTTACCTGTGGGCAAAGATCGCGCGCCTAATCTCTTATCGTTTCCGAGATCATTCTCGGCATCGATCCGCGCTAAAACGAACCTCCTAATGGATCTATGAATCGTTGCTTTTCTTTTCTTTTTCTTCGAACGGCGCTGACGATACGCTAACGATCGATAACTGGTTCTAGGAAGAGGACGAAACTGTATTTCAACCTTGCCCAGATAGTTACAGAGAATTAGCAGATGAAACGAAACAGGTACTAACTGATTCCCAGTAACACAATAATTGTAGTAATTTCTCTCCGTATCCAGTGAGTGTTATTAGTGTGCATTTGCGAATCGCGGGCAGCTCGCGAGAGAAACGGATCAACCACACTTGTGTTTGTCGTTTACCTTGTCCAGTCAGCTTCCACACTGCTTAATTTCTTTTCTTTCATTTTATTTCATTTTATTTCTTCCACCTTAACGTCAGATTATTTGTTCGCGATTGTTTTGTGTTGATTCTATTTTGTTTCAACCGATGACATATAGGTGATCGGTGGTAACGTGACTGTAACTAGAGGTAGCAATATCACGGAATTGACGCGACAATCAAGGAGTCGTCATCATACCGACGATAGCAGTCTTGGCAGCTTTAAATTTGAGGTATAATCTCACTAACGCCTCAGACAACACACTCTTATAGCAAAGCATCGCCAATCAGTAACGCAGTCAAACAAAAAACATCCAAAATACGTATATCCAGTTCAAGAACGATCATTGTACACGTCTTTCTATACTTGTAGCTTTTAAGTTACTCATGTTGGTTGCTTTAATTTCTCGTGATAAGTATGAACACATATATCTAACCTTAGAGTGTCGAAACAGCCGAAACTCACGCTTCATCAAGTAACAATAGCTCGTAGGTGAAACGACGTTTGGAAAGAGGAACGCTCGCGTCTAAAATATTTTAATTACGTATCGTATAGGATCACGAGAGTACCGAGCACGACGGAGACGTGGAAGATTATTCAGAAGGGGAGAATGGTACAACCGGATCGGAGAAATCTCATCACAGGTTGATGTACTATCCCGCACCGGAAGATACGGTGTCGAATCAATTCACCGTAAACGCGATGGACGTCGAAGAACTTCGAAGGTTGGAGACGTCGCTTTCCCGTTTATCGTTTTACGAATTTTCTACACCCAAGTTACCCGAAAAAGTAATTACCGAAAATGTTTCACAGGTCTCAGAGGAGACAGAAGAAGCCTAGAAACGGAGAGAGCGGTCGAACGAGCGAATTGACCGCTTCCGGTAGTCAAGACGACTCGGACTCCGAGGGCGGCGCTTCAACGCCCAGTGCCGAGCGAAATCCTCTGTCTATGTTGTCGGAAGCCAGTTCGGAGGGATTCGACCAACTAGCCAAGCAGAGTCACCGTGAAAAGTTCCTTAAGAACGCTTTTGAATCTCTCAGCGGTGCCGAAGAGCCTACGAATAGAAGCGTTAAAACGACTAGCATCAGTTCCCAGTTTCACGGAAGGTAATTGCCTATCTATCGTTTATCGGTGCGAATAGATTTCTTCGAGAGTCGACGAAATGAACGCGCGCGATTGCAGACTCAGCGGTAACGGCGATAACGGCGGCAACAACAAGATTCGCAACGCAGCGGTAGTGAACGCGACGAAGCAAGCGAGAGGTGACTCGGACGTCGTGAAGAAGCGCGAAGAGTTGCAAAGGAGAATAGAGGAAACCAGGAGAAAATTGCAAAGCGTAAGTACCGCGAAACGAAACGTTATCGGCACCGCGTGATCCATAGACGATATTGCAGTTTGATCGTTGGTTTTTCAGGTCGGCTATAAATCGTCGTTAAAAACCAGTCAGAGCATATCCGACTTGAGCAGCCATATACCGGAGAAACATCATCGTTCGAATAGATTGAGCACAGGTAACAAATCTGGTCAGCAAACCCAATACTCGAAACCGATCAATCCCTGCAAACCTATACCGAATCCAAAGCCCCCGTTAAAACCTCAACAACTCGTTAACAAAATATCGGTTGTGGGTAATGCGCCACTTAAGCTAGATATTCCGAACGATAACTGCTTATCCAAAAGTCCGACTACGTCGTGCGTAAATGACAAGACAAAACCGTCTCTTAGTCGACCGTTAACGTTAACCTTAAAGAAAACTGAAAAGTATAAGCTATCGCTGAATAAACCGAATCAATCTTTGCCCGAGTCGCCCGTCTGTGAAGAGCTAAAGCTCTTAAAGGAACAGTGTAAAAAGAACGTTAGCCGGTTCGCGAGATTCGCTCAGAAAAGGAGATCGTGTAGTTACTTTATCGGACTCGATGACAACGAGGAAGACATGGAAAATATAGCCAAATCTTTCGAGAGTTTGCCCGCGATGAACGAGCGCAACATAGAAAACTTGAACGACCCGATGGACGACGGGGACGAAGGGAACGGAAACTTCAGCGACGACTCCCTGGAAGGTGACTTTAAGAATCCGCCTCGACGATGCGTCAGCGATTATCAGATAAACATGCATATGGATCATCAACAAGGCGCTCAGAGAAACTATTCCACGTATCAGACTTTCTCGAAACGAATTCTAACCGGCTCTCAAGAAAGCATCCTTTCGGACGCCTCGGTCGAGTCTTTCTCGAAAGGAAGCGCCGAAATTTTGGATTATAGCCACTACGACAACGACAGGCATTCGAGCGCGAGCTTCTTCCTGTCCCGCCGAAAGATGCAAGCTGGTCGAAGTCACGAAAGCATTCTCACGGACGAATCCGATTATCAGATGTTCCCGTTGCACGAGAACATCGATCACCGAAGCACCGAAAGCGTGTTGACCGACGACTCGGACTCTTTAGTGAAATCCGCGCCGTTGGAGATGCTGTTCGATTCGCACTATAAACGAAAAAGGCAAAATTCGGAAACGTACAGCGGTAATCCCAACAACGCCGTGATACCATCGAGTAATACCGAGAATTCCGCCAACGATCCAACGTCTTGTCGGGCTGTATTCAGATCGAAATCGCTGCAAGACACGCGAATAATCCAAGCCAGGAACGAGAATAGCTATTCGGAGGATAACGCGCAGCCGGCAACTTGCATCTACTACGAATTCAATTTCAACGATCAGAACGACACGAACGTCGAGATGAGAATCGGAACTAAATCGGACGCGATGTCGCGAAGCAATAGCCTAAAAGTTGCAAAGGAGCCGCAATCGATGTTGATTCTGAACGATTTCGTGGCTCACAAACCACCGAAACCTAAACGCAACTCGGCTCGAACGCAGAGCATGCGGAACAGAGCGCGCCCCGCCTGGAACAAGTACGTGGACTCCGCGTCTCAGTCTTCCGGCGTCAAGCCCGCCGATTCCGACAACTATCCGAACAAGTCTCACGGGGAGGACCGAGCAGCCAGAAACGGTGCCGAAGGCAAATCCGATGCGAACGAATCTTTGCACGCTTCCAAGAGGATCGAGCAGCTGTTGCAACCGTCCAGCTATTCTTTGCAGCCAAGCGACGATAAAGATTCGAAGACCAAGTTTTACAGCCTGCAGACTCGTCGGCCCGACAAAGGTATCGCGTACGACGCTGGTGGACCGATGGACAACTTTGCCTTCGATCCAAACGATTCCTCCTGTCAAACGAAGAGCTATCGAGCCCGCGACGTGGACGAGGATCAAATAGTAGATTCTTCCCACGCGGATAGAAATCGACATCGTTGCTTCGAGAATCAGATACCGACGAAAGACACGCAGGAGACCTACGACTCTCTGGAGCCTCCCACAACTGTCTCCTGCGACTTGCAAGCGACCGGCATGCAAAACGCTTCGAATCTATTGACGACGAACGAACGCATCGACAATTTGGACGCTAGCGTCGATCTGAGAATCACTCGAGCCATCGAAGGGACCGTTAAGTTGCTTTCCAAGGAATTCGAAAACTTGGTGAGAAGGGAGCAATACCTTATGAAGGAGAAGTGTCTGCGAATGTCGCATTGTCAGGAGACGAGCGAAAACTTCGCCAAGCTGGAGGCGGAAAGGGACGGCAGATTTTGTTCGTTGAGACGCGACATAAGATTCCATTCCGGGGGCGAGGATAGCGATTGCGCGGACACGTCTGCGATGGACAAGTCGATGATGGAAAGCGGCTCCTCCACGTCCGCTTCGAGCTGCACGAACTCGCCAAAGCGAATGTGGCCGCCAGCCTCGCGCTGCCAAAGTCACACGAAGTGGACTAAAACGTTGCCCACCATTAATCAAGCTATTCTACCATCCAAGCATCTGTACGCAGGTACTTCACCTGAAAGAAAATTGTCCTATCATTCTGTTCGTTTCGTTCGTTGCAGTAGTAGTACAGTTTTTCTTATCTGGATGCCGAGAAACCGTGCCATTCTGCCGTGATCATTTTCGCTGCTCGATTATCGATCTCGATCGATGCCCACGGGGCAACGTGGCCGCAACACGAGAAAACAAGGTTTTTCGCAACGAAAAGCATGAGAAATCGCGGAGAGAAAAAAGCCAGTAGCAACGTTCTCGGATAGTCGAACGTATCGGGCAAGAAAATCGAGGAACGAGTCGTTTGATGTTTGTCCGAGTGTGTAACGACAACCGCAAATCGTGTAAATACCGTCGTTCGACACTCGGCACAGCACGATCACAAAAGTTTCTCATCGTTTACTACGCCTACGGTAATTTTCTTTTCCGCATCCTAAATGTGAATGTTACTCTTTATAGTTTTGTTATATCTGTCGATATAGTATCATTACTATCCGACCGAAAAGATATTTCGCTTCTTTTATTTTAGTTAGCGACGATAGCGATCGCGTACTTTTCAGTTTGAACATTTACGAACATTTTCTCGAATTTTTCGTTTGGCATGACACGTGATCGACAGCATGTTTTGTCTTCACGATGTAGTTTCATCCCGCTTCCTTGTCCCATTATCGATCATTTTTATCTTATTTTATTAATTATACTCGTGCGCCAAAGTCGATCGCGTTGACCGCGTACGTACTACCAAGCCTCTATACTATTTCACAGTTTGCATTCGCAGAGTACGAAGTTACGTCGATCGGCTTTGGACTGGAATTTCTCTTTTTTATTTATCTCACGCACTCGACATACATTTTGCATCTTTGTTTTCCTACGAAAGTACCGCAGCTAGTCATGATTTTTCGAATTTTTTGTATTTACTATAATTCATTAATTTAACCAGACGGTTAATCGTACGTTGATCTACCGTCTCGCGATTAATTCGTTGCTTCCGCGATGTGCATGAATGAGAGAAAGCAGCTTGCCTTTCAACGTTCTGAAAATTCCTAAACTGTACGTTTCGTTGTTTGAAATTTAAAAGACGTAAAGCCCAGCTAAGCAAACCTAACGCCGTAGCCGTGATTAAAAAAGAAAATACAAAAAAAAAAAAAAAAGAAAGAAAAAGAACAGTCTGAGGTAAGTGTAACTCTATAGAAAAGAGACACGATCATTATAAATACACATTAAAAATCTTTGAGCTAAGGGAAAAAGTAGCTTAGTGCATGTGTGTGCGTGTTGTTGTCGACAGTTGGCAGTAGTGGGGGGCGAATCTCGTCAAAAGTTTTTGACAGCGAAGAAGAGGGGGGTGGCATGCGACGTGCCTGCTCGCTGAGTGATCTTTCCGTCAGCCCGCCAAATAGGTTACTGCATGGCCCGATACAAGGTACCCTTTCATTGTGTGCCACGTCTATGAGGGTCTTTCCAACGACAATTATCTAAATTGCACCGGGAGAACGTCGACGGGCAACTTGGTCTTGCCCTTTCAAAGTTGCTCCTCGTTTTTGCCATTCTTCTTGCTGATACATTCGATACAGCCCTCTACTATTTGTCAAAGTCACGGTACAAGGTCGTATGATTTTACTAGAAGTTACTTTGGAACGACCCCCTTTTATAACGTAGAAACTTGAATCGATAGTTCGACATTTTGTCTACGCCGATGTCGATGGCATCGTAAACCTCTGCGGAGATTAAATTTCAGATCGTTTGAATTCGAAAAGCGCTAAAGTTTCCATCGATATCGCTGCTTTATACAAAGTATCGAACAGTTTCGATCTTACTTCTCTCTAAAAAAAAGAAATTTGCTCTGTGCAGTGTTGCATTTTATCGCTAAAGATAGATAGACGATGACTTTACGTAAGGTGAATTTGTTGCTAATTGGTGCTAATAGTTTCAGGAAAAGTAGGTAATAAGAACGCGAGCGCTTCGGCGAGAAGTGGACTAGGAAGTGCAAATAGCGGGAATCAGTCGCGGCACGGTTCGACGAAGAATCATTCTTCTCACATGACAAGGAGCAGCAGCGTTGGCGTCCTAAATCAGGTATACACCAATTTTAGTAAATTGTCGAAGCGCGTCAAATTGTAGGAAATGCGTTCTCTGTTTTAACGATATGGTTGCAGAGTGACTCGGAATCGGACGTTGGAGCTGGAAACAACAGGGGTTGGAACAATCAGACAGGCAGCAACAGAATCAGCGGATTAATGAGGCCGACCATCAGTTCGCAAAACAAAATCAATCATCAGGCAAAGTCGAACTCCTCTTCTAACAGCAATTTGCCTTCCGTTCTCAGAAGAAGAGGAATGCAGGGAGCATATTCAAGTGGTAATTATCGTCACAGATATTAACCAAAGCTAAAGCAATCAAGTTACCTGCCGATACATTACTTTCAACCATGTTACGCGTATTCTTTCGCAGTAAATCTAAGTCAAGTGGGTAATCAGGAAGATTCAAGTTCGGAAGATACCTCCTCTAATGGAAACGGTGGAAAACCGGCGCTTCCACCGAGACCTCGAAGTATCAGTATCGACCACTCCACGGCGAGGTACGTTAAATAAAGTTGAAACCTATTTTTCTCTTTTTTTATACGCGTTAATCGGAATTCCATCATCGATGCATCTCGCTTCTTTTTACAGCTTAAGTCTACCCGGTACTACGGTAAGAAGGTCGGGATCGACGACGATTATAACTAACGGTCGTAACGGAAATAACACGATGGGACAGAATGCGAGTCGGATGTCGACGACAAATCGCAATCAATTAGATCCTAGCCCACAGGAACTTCCAGTTAAAGATACCGATCGTGCCATCGATGTAGCCAGTGCCGAATGTAAGTACCGCGATTATCTTCATTTTCCTTTCTTTTGTCTATGTGCGTGTTCTTACACGCACGCGTATTTCTCACAACTCACGATCATCTTGTCGTTTTTCAAAGTGTAAGCATGCAAGATTGCAAGAAGCTGTAATACGATATACGATTATAGATAAACGTACTCGAACGTCCTATCGATTGGGATATTAAGTTTTTATTATTTAATTTTCGTCTGAGAAAATATAATCTAACAAGGATTTTACTCTTGCAGTAGGCACGGATAAAACATTAGGTAAACTAAAGACACCTATTGAGAATGCTGTCCTGTGAAAATAATAAATCTTTCAGTCTGTTAAAAATTTGTAAGTGATCATGCTATGACAAGGCGAAAACCATTCAAACGGAATCGTTTCACGCGAATTTTAGTACAGACTAGGTTATGATAGTCTGTAGGTCGCTGTATATAATATATGTGCTATACATGTGACGTTCAGAATTTTCAGAGAGAACGCGTAGCATCGTTTTCGTTATGAAACGAAAATAATGCAGCTTTTAGTTTGAGACTATAAAACGCGTCAAACTGTCATTGCATCTTCGAGTCCAAGATATCGCATTATTTTCCACGTTCCTTCTGCTTTGTGTGTGTTTAATTAATCGTGAAGAAAATTCCCTTCGCCTTCGGAGATTCGATCGCTTTTCCAGTTTAACTCGTCTATAAGTTCTATAAGTATGTAAATACTGCACATAAGTGTTGTACATAAATATCCACGGAAGAAGTTTGGGACATTTCGCGTCATGTCAATCATAAGAAAATCACTCGAGGACCAGCCACGAAGATATTGTTATTTAGCTCATTGCATAGACCTGGAATATTTAGCTCTCATCGTTAGAATATTACCCAAGTCTCTAGGTCTCGATCACAATAGCATGGTCTCATTACGGATTTTAGAACTGATGTAACCTGCACGCTGCACGATTTCATTCAACCTTTTTTCATGTTGCGAAGCGGGTACTACATGCTGTACGTTGAAAATATAAATCATGTAACATCCGCTTGTGTCTGACGTGCATCGTTAAAAATGTAAATGTTCGGTCGAATCCAGCCTCTTTTTCTTATCGCGTACCGGAACGTTTGCATTTTTAAGCACGTGTTCTTAACGGTAAACCTTTGCGAGCAGCGTATTAAAGAAACTGTCGCTCTTTGCAGTGTCAACGCAACTGTGCAATACAATCGCAGACGAATTAACACGAACAGCAGACAATGTCGTGCAACTGTACAAACGTTTAACGATAGATAACGAGGATGATCCGTCTCGAGCGAGCATTGACAGGGACACGATGTTGCGCGGCCTCGAATCGTCCGTAAACGAGACGATGCGCACATTGCGACTGGTGGTTTCAGGTGGCGAGGGCCACGAAGACTCCGCCAATCCCGAAAACGTTACAATGAACGAAGCCACCGCCAAGTTCCAAGAATTGCTTGCTGGCCAAGACCAAGGAAAAGTGGTTAACATGATGCAGCAATACTCCGAGTTGCTACTAAACATGATGCAACAGAGAATGGGAGGGACGCAATCAAGCCATACGTAAAATCCGTCCATTCGCTAGTTCTCTAAGAAGAAAACGAACGATCAGGACACCAGCTACGCCACACGGTCCTCAGGTACCGTATACACGAGCACATAAAGCTCTACGCCTCTCAATCTCTGTAAACTCTTCCTAAAAGCGTATCGAGACACGTTAGATAGTATTTAAGGTCCTGGCTCTGAATTCTTATCTTCGATCTCTCGTTGTTTCTGAGAGTGGTTTTACGAGTGCGCAGGATCAAAAATTTAAGCATGAACTGTTTTTTTAAATACACGGAACCGTTGTTTCGTTGTAAACGTCGCTGTTAGATGGTTGGCGATTCAACGAAAGGAATTGGTCGTTTGACAGTCAATATCGGTTTCTGTTTTTTTTTTCTTCTTCTTTCTTTTTTTCGAAAGCAACGGATCTCTGTGTTTTCGATTGAGCGAGTTTGAATGAATTTTGTCCTTGATCGACAAGCCGCGTATCGCGTAAGTCGTGTCGTGCACTGAATGGTGTTTCTAGCCAAAGTTAATAGAATATTTATCAGCGATTTCGTGCGACCAAATATACAAGATTCGCGAAAGTTCGAACGGGCTAATTTAGAAACAACTAGAAATGTGACGCGGCAATTTTCAAGTTTCTAGAAATGTTGCGTTTGGAGATCTTTCCTGTCCAATTTGGAAGGAAAAGCGGGAAATGGAAAAATTACTCGTATCTTGAGGCCATACGCCGATAAATGCCAATTAACTAAAGACTCTTAGATTAGTTTTCAAACAAATATATATATATATATATATTTATCGATCATTGCGCGATATATTATAATATTAGTCCTCTTGTTATGTAACCAAAGGTTGTTTGTACCTATGGTCTAAAAAGCAGTCTCCCTTCCTTCCCCCGATATTTGCAATAGCTTCGAAAAAACTGTAATGAACGTATGCAGTGAGCGATGTAAACTTGCCAGTTCGAGTAAAAGAAAAAAAAAAAAGAGTAACTAGTTTCTAATTAACGCATTTAGATGAAAGAAGAATGTATCGGCTTTGTAGACTTACCCGTGTGTCTGTCAGGGATAGGAGACGGATATGTGATTTTATATCTTTAAAACGAATATAATCGCCGAATAGGACGGGAGTGTCGCCTACTAATTTTACTTCGCAAAGAAAAGATAAACAAGTAATTGTCGAACTAGGAATCGCAAGTCGAGATAAGCGAAAACAGCAACAGCGAGAAGTTTCATTTTTCGTCGACGAATTGATTTGAACCGAGCCTACGATGGATACACGGAAACTGTGCTACGTTAGTAACTGCATATTTTGTCATAGAAATTATAAATATTTTTACACACGAATAACGTCGAGAGACAAACAAAGCAAAAGTTCCACAAAGTACCGTAAAGTTTCGTTGAAAGATTATACTGGAATTCGAGGGCTAAACGGGCTTTACAAGTTTCAAAGGAAGGAATTGCATCGAGGAATCAAAGTATTACGAACACGTATTATTAACGATTTTAACGTTTATTACAAAATACGCGCGATTCGTTTCTCCGTTTAATAAATTGTAATTACATTTGTCCTCTGTGTAAAGTTTCCATATTGTATGTAATGTATAAAACGTGCCATTTAGGTTAACCAGTATCTCTCGCTTGTACTCTCTACGAGAACGTTTTATTGCTTCTTTAGGCGTGTATCATTAATCTCTTTGTTGATAAACGTGTAACATATCTTTAGTATCATTCACGGGGACATAGGCCTAAAGTTGTTTTCATTCGATTACATAATTTATTAGATACTGGGTTAAGAAAGACGATCCTTACAACAAATTGCAATTCAGTATTGCTTTACTTTATATAATACCACTTCTTTTTCTTTTCATCGATGACTCGATCGGGAAAATATTATTTTTCATTGTTTAATCATGTAATTTTTGCTAGTGAAGAAAGCGACTTTTTACGGTGGTGACTATTATTCTTGAATGACACGGATCAGTACCTTCGCCATTCGTTGGTTCCATATTTTCCAGCGAACATGTCTCAACACAAGTAACGTCGGAATTAACCCGCGTATCATTTGCGGACAGAAGTCGATTTGCTGAAAATCAAAAGTATCTTTTGTCGCTTATAGCGGTTAGAATCTGAAATACCTCTACTATCATGTATCACAACTGCCTATCGTGGTAGATCTTATCGTTTTCGAAAATCGATGTAAATCACTGGTTCCGACGGTGAAGGTGTTGATTCCGTCTAATATATCATTATGTATTATAGGAATATTTTATATTCAATGTCAGCATTTTTGTAATACATGAACGTTAGCGTATAAAATCATGGAAGCGGGCGTGAAAGGTGAAAAATGTGTCGAATCTCGTCTCATACATCTCCTCGTATATTTACCCAGCTTTATGTGGTAATCAACCATTCCAAAATTTCACTCTCTCAGTGTAATAATCATCAAAGACATTTAAATACTTTTAATTGATCGCAAAGATGATTAACGGCTTTGTATATTGTTGTATTTGTTACATTAAGACGTATTGTTATGTAATATGTTACTCGTTTCTTTAATGTGTATATATTTATTTCAAAGTTTTTGCAGGAAACAAGACAGTTTGGTAATCGCGAATGCCAAATGTAATAATTTCGTCGTGAAAGAATGTAACTTTTTAGCACTTTGTTTTGTATATTATGTTGATAATTAATAATATAATAATTCTTACAAACTGAAGAAATTTTAGCACACTTGTCAAAAAATAGAAAACCGATTAAAATATATGTTCAAAGCTTTATTTTCAGAAAACATTGTATTAACAAGAACGAGCATCATAGGATGATGGAAAATATTGCTCATCCCGGCGACTCGATGACTAAAAATGTTAAAAAACTTTCATTCTTGTTCCATTTTTCTCATAAAAATATATAACCGTCTCTATACAATAGGAACACACTCGCTAAATATACGGATATACGTAACATTAAATATAATTTTTAAAAGATAACAATCTCATCGATAGATCAGTGGAACATTACGTGCGAATATGATTCGTGGAAGACTTGTTTCTGATGATTTTGCATGTCGTGTAATGTAAATACTGTTGTAATATACTGTTATGTTGTCATGATCATATTTCTTATACGGTGTGAAAGGAGTAAGAGTATATGATGAGTAACTGTAAAAGTAAAAAGTATGACGGACCGTCTTATTTAATTTAATAATTCTCTTCATGGAAGACTATATTAAACAAATTAGTACTACTATCGTAAAGTCTCCACGTATTCATCTAATATACACAATTATTCGCCACTAATTTTTGCATATGTTTTTACCATTTATGTGCCAGTTGTTTGGCGTAATTCCGCTAGCTGCAATAAAAGATAATAGTTTCAATCGGAGGTTTTAAATTTTAAAATTCGAAGTACGAGATTGATAAAACATTACAAACCTCCTTCTCTTCGTCTACTTCGTCTTCTTCGTCGGATCCGTGAACCGACGCAGCAGGAGTAGTGTGTCTCGAGGAGGAAGGCGACGGTGGTTCACTAATAGGTCTAGGATAACTGAAACGTCCTACTCCACTTTCAGCATATTCAGAAGCGAGTTCTGGATAAACGATTGTCAAAGCTTTGATTCTGGCCTGGCGGTAGTACTATTAAAACAATCGTGTATTTAGTTGATTTATTTAGAAAGCTGCAAACGTGAAAATAATAAATGAAAATTTAATTAATAGATACACTTACGATGCCAAGATTTCTCCAGTCAAGGAGATCACTAAGACGTTCGGTACGATTTCTTTGAATAATACGTTGTCGACGACTCAGTCGTGCAAAATCAAACATATAATGAGCAAGTTGTTGAACAGTGTTCTCCAGGCCAATGAATCGTCTGTCCACAATATAAATACCATAACTCATTGGATCAGCTATGTGTTCTTGCATGAAACATCCGAAACCAGATAGATTTGTGGTTATACTGGGGATACCCATAACTGTACATTCGGCAGGTGTGTACCCCCAAGGTTCATAATACGACGGAAAGACACCTAAATGACATCCTCTGACAAATTCTTCGTAATCAAGCCCAAATAATGGATTCGTCGATGATAGGAATTCTGGATGGAATACTATCTACGATATGAAATTGATACCAGTTACGTATAATTATAATGGGGATAATAACGTTTTAATCACATTGCCGCATTATTACCACGCATAATCGATTACCTTCACTCGATCGTTAACTGTATTGAATAGATTGCATCTTCTGATGGCGTTTAATACCGGATCGTTCCAGTCGTCTACGACATTGTGCGTAGTGACCGGAGGTAATCCATTTCTTTGTAGAGCATATAAACATCTGAAACGGTAGAAATAATTTCAACGTTTTTTTTTTTTTTTTTAACTCTAATTGAAATCATTGTAATTTCAATCAACTATTACCGTTTAATTTTAATGGTATCCTCTTTCTGTAAAAGATCTTGCGTGTCTGGCATACGACCAGAAAGACACAATTCATACATTCGCTTTCCTATTTTCTGTTGTATGTCGTTAATTGTATCTCTTAAAGATTTGGTGACCTTCAACGAAAAAGCAAATTCTCATATTAATAATCGATATAGTTCTTCGTTGATTTGAGATTATTTCACTTACAGCATGACCACGCAACGATTCTACGTTAAAATTATTAGTTCGCGCTGGAAAGATAAGGAAAGCCACGACAGTCATATCAGGTCTAGATGTTTTTAAGTAATGATTTAATCTGGCCAAAGCCTCGATAAATATATCGGCACCCTTGTTTCCAAACTCGTAACGTCCAGCAATAAAAAAGTATAAGGTTTTATCCAGATCGAAATCATAATGCCTGAAATGGTGATTTAATGCAGGTAGCTTGTGACACAGGAAACGAATGTTACGTGAATCTTGTATTACAGTTTACATACCCGTAAAAATGACCCCTTACAAATTCGTGTATTTTTTCTTTACTAACAGCGTGTAAATTTTGAAATTCATGAATTGCTGCAAATTTCTTTACGTTGAGCCCGTTTGGTGTGATTATATCAGGTTTTCGTCTCAGTAAATGTTCCGCTTCGAAACCTGTTATGTCCGAAACAGTTGTAAATATGTGCGCTAAATGCGTAGCTGCACGTTCCATACAGTATCTATGATAAATTTGACGCTTTCCTGCTTCTTCATCCACGTTGAACTATAGATAAATTAAAGAAATTAATACGTTCAAATAATATTGAGAAAAGAGATTAAATTCAAGTAGGTAGCTACGATACCTTATCTAAATTATTATAGAAATCAATCTTTCCCGCGCATAAGTATCTTCCTAGAAGAGTGGCATGAGTAGTAAAAACTGTAGCAACGTCCACGTGTCTGGTTCTTAACGCGATTATACCAACGCCGGCTTGCCATTCGTGACAATGAACCACGATTCGGGGAGGTACGTCGCAATACCCTTCGGCAGCTTGTCTAAGATTTAAAAATTTATTTTTACCATTGCAAGGGAGTAATGAACCAGAAAAAATTGATTTTTGTGTTATGTAAAATTCACCTGAATTCAGAAATAAATTGACACACAAGATAACCAAGAATAACTGCATCATTAGCTTCTATATCCAAATGAGGAATACCAAGATTACAAGTATTCCATAATTCCTGCTTATATTCATCCAACTTCCATGCTGCACTTCCAATATCCAGCAGAATGATCTGTGGGTTTCCATCCACTAGCCAGGTTCCTGTTATCACCTCAATAAGAACTCTTTACTTTATGGCAAAATAGATCTCATCTACTTTTAATTTTCATAGATTTTATTGAAAATAAGGAAAAACAGGGATTAACTACATCATCTACTTGCAGGGGCAATTGACCTTGAATTAATTTTGACTTTGTATCTGGACTTTAGCCAAATCGCTATTTTTAGTATATAATGAAATATTACAGTAACTGCAGGTGTATATCTGTGTCAAAACAACAAACTTTTGCCTGATTAATCTGTTCATGCTCCATTACATACTCTTTTCTATCACTTTATCTTTGCACAATTAAAGTTTTAATTAAATACAGTACTCAGAGTACTACTTTATAGAGAATGTTATTTAAACTTACTTTAAATCCTTGATCACGCAAAGCTTGTACAGCTAAATGCAATGGATTATTATGTGGAAAATCAGCTTCCTCAACTTCAGTACGTGCTGAAGTTTCTTTGTATGGGCCAATAAGACAATATTGATCTCCCATTTCTTCTGTTGATACAAAAGCTTTGGAACGTATTACAGTGTATATACCACCAACTAAAAATACAATAGTTAAGAGTGATCAATATAAATTAATAAATTAACGTTTTGCTTTGGTATATTATGCATACCCTTATTGGCAGCCTCCCATGCAACTTCAAAATTCCATCGATTTTCATGCTGTGCTGAATATCCACGATCCATAAATTCTAATAAGTCATTACTGCTGT
Source organism: Bombus soroeensis (assembly GCA_014737365.1). Taxonomy (NCBI): domain Eukaryota; kingdom Metazoa; phylum Arthropoda; class Insecta; order Hymenoptera; family Apidae; genus Bombus; species Bombus soroeensis. The sequence continues at coordinate 4,026,585 of JACXIL010000207.1, forward strand.
CCATACGGTAAAATCTTCTAGATACACGTTCCCTTGACATTTTGTTGGCCCTTTTGCACCCTTAGATTTGTACAAATATAAACCTTTAATTCAGGATGATAGAATATTATCTTTAGAGGAATTAAGATGTACAAAAGGATTTGAATCATTTAATAACAATATATTAGACTTTAATAGCAAAATTTTTTTAATGGTTTTTTTCACCTCTTTTTTGTGGAATTTTTAAAATGTATTTTACAATTTTTCTGACAAATTTTTTATTTAATAGCAATTATGCAAGTAATATTCTCTATTTTATTTCTGAAAAGATGTTGAAAAAAATAAGATACAAAATCGATTAAAAAACCAAGGATATAGCAGTAAAGATAACTAGATATTAATGTAAAAAACAAATACTTCATTCCATGCTTAAATCAATTGAATTATTGAAACAACTTCCCGAAAATCAAGATCAACGCGAGCAAGCGCAATTTTACGAGCGTTAAATATTTTCCTACGTAATTAACTGGCCAAAGTTATAGTTATATTATACTCGAAAGAAACACGTTGCCCCTTGAAAGAATCAATCGAAGGTCAATGACAGCACTAACATAAGTATTGCCAGATTGCTACTACTGTAGGGGTTTGCCGGTTCCATTAAACTATGCGGAGTTCACTGTTCCTTAAGAATAATAAACGAAAACAAGGGATAAAAAGTAATGTTTAAATCTAAACAACTCACTTACTTCCGCTCGAAACGATGTATCACAACAGAAAAGGAAAAAGACGACGAACAAGTAAGTTGTGGACGAACGAATAGTTCTACGGTCAACCTCCCGTGAAGGTCACCACAAACTACGAAAGGTCACAAGGACTTAACGGGGCTCGAGTCAGCCCTGGTATCTCGGTCTACTTTAAACACGACGAACCTTGCTCGATTCACTGATAACCACATTGCCTCGTGTTTCTTTCGTAACAACAGATGGCACGAGATATCTCGAAGAAACCGTCCTTGGCTTATGATCAACCTCGTCAATTTCTTTTGCCGATATATATGTACCTAAATATGCCCCATTCAAGTGCATACTCGCAAAGTACATACATGCATCTCGATGCAACTGTTGATATTATATTATTTTTGGTTACAGCATATACATATATACAAATTGACAAATTCTTAAATTTACAAAGAAATTTGTCTGAGTCACCAGACAAAATTTGTACTCTTGGATTACTCAATACTCTTGGATTACATTTATAATTTATGTTACTCTGACGTTCCTTTTATATGTAAATAAAACACGTTGTGAATATACATATAAATCAGAGAATGATTATTCACTCTAGAAAGGAATCGTGACATACATTGTTCTTAATTTGTAATTATTTATCAAAGTATTGATTTAATTTCCCATGTCGAGAAATAGAACATAAAACGCAGTTAAAATTTCATGTACCACGAAGATTGTATTAAATAATTAGTACAATTGATTGCATAAAAGTAATTCTGTCAATTTCAACTAGATTTATTCGGAACTATTAAAAGTAATAAATAACAGAGATTTATCGATTTACGTTTCTTTGCTTCGTTTAAATTAAATTTTTATCGTTTAGTTTCCATAACAACCGTCATTTTTACATCGAATTTATTAGTTCAAGGCGTATTCTACGGATGGCGCTTTTAACCGCTATATCCTATGTAACTACAAGTTTCCTTCCTAGTACATTTACATATTTATGAAATTATAAATAGCATTATTTTTTGGAACCACGGTCATATAAACGGATTTGAACTGAACAATAGTATTGTTGTTATTGACGTAATATATATTCCTATAAGACATTTTTTCCTATGTCCATGAGACATTTTCACACGTGAATGCATTAACGAAACTATCCGTCTATTGAGTCGAAAAAAATCAAAATGGAAAGCAATGGAAGTTATTGTTCCGCGTATGCGTGACAGAGTGACAGAGTGACGTGAGACAGAGCAAAAACATGCTATACATCTCTGTGTGCCCCGTAGAACAAAACCTTTTTTGTACTCCATCTTAGTTCTTTTCGACTCAAAAGACGGATTGTTACCCCTAGCGAATATCTAGACCTATTCATATAACCATTGCTGTCACAGATTGCGCCAATTAACGCATTCATTCTGGTTACGTCACTGGTGACGAATGCGCATGCGCACGCTTTTGAAACTTTTGTGATAGCGCCACCATTGGCAATCCTCGCATGCAGAATTGTTTAAGAAAGTTCTGTTTTGTTAATAAGGAATAAACACGTGGGAAATCTGCAAATATGGCGGTAAATATTCATTATAAATTAACATTATAATTAGCTAATTTTTGTACATTTTACGTTATATTCGACTAACATATTCGTATTACCATGTTTTTGTCTTGTTTATGTCAATTAACCTATTTGGAATACATCCATTTTTCTAAGCGTTTGAAAATAAAAGGAACGTTTTTGTTTATCGTATTATTTTTAAGATAGAATGTATCGTATCAATTTTGAATGGTATAATGCTTTATATTTCATCTTTAATGGAATTGGAGCATAACAAGTTGGCATAGCAACTGTTGTTTGATCGATATGCTTTTGTAATGTTTGGGGAGATACAAAGATAGAAAGATAGAAAGAGCGATGTAAGAATAGAAAGAGAGTGCTGTATAAAGACCCTTTATGTCCTGATCTTATAATGCGTGCACATCGATGTAATAAATATGTAAACGTAACATTGATCAAGCAATAGCGCCAGTGTAAATGACGGATTAAATAAGGACAGAAGAGGCCTTTGTACAGCATTCTGTTTCTATTCCCACTCGTGTATTATATCTCTCTATCTCTATGACAATATTGTATGTAGAATATATTACCACTATATTAGTATAATTACTTTCTTTATTTCAGGCTGTTGCGGCTGCAAAAGTTCAAGAAGTTCGTGAAATCACAAGGATAGAGAGAATTGGTGCACATTCTCATATTAGAGGTTTAGGCTTGGATGACAGTTTAGAACCTCGTCATGTAACATATATTAGTCTTTTATGCATTGTGACTTCAATACCTACTTTCATTAACTTCATGTACGATTATTTAGGTGTCACAAGGCATGGTCGGTCAGCTTATGGCACGGAGAGCCGCAGGTGTTGTCCTTGAAATGATTAAGGATGGTAAAATAGCAGGCAGAGCTATACTGCTGGCAGGTCAACCTGGGACTGGAAAAACTGCCATTGCCATGGGAATGGCACAAGCTTTAGGAATGGATACTCCATTTACTTCAATGGCAGGTTCCGAAATATATTCTTTGGAAATGAGTAAAACCGAAGCTCTTACTCAAGCTATTAGAAAGTCTATCGGTGTGAGAATCAAAGAGGAAACAGAAATTATAGAAGGTGAAGTAGTCGAAATACAAGTGGATAGACCTGCTACAGGTATAGGTGCTAAAGTTGGTAAACTAACATTGAAAACAACGGAGATGGAAACGATCTACGATCTAGGAAACAAAATGATCGACAGTTTGATGAAAGAAAAAGTTAGTAAAGACAAGCAATGAACATTTATTTTTCCGTAACAGTGTTTATCGGCTTTCTTACAAATTACGATTCGCTTAAGGTACAAGCTGGAGACGTGATTACAATCGACAAAGCCACAGGAAAGATAAATAGGCTGGGGAGATCATTTACTAGAGCTCGTGACTATGATGCAACTGGTTCTCAAACTCGCTTCGTACAATGTCCCGAGGGTGAATTACAAAAACGCAAAGAGGTCGTACACACAGTAACTTTACACGAAGTCGATGTTATTAACAGCAGAACCCACGGATTTTTGGCGTTGTTCTCTGGCGATACAGGAGAAATTAAATCAGAAGTACGAGACCAAATAAATGCGAAAGTCGCTGAATGGCGCGAAGAAGGAAAAGCAGAAATCGTTCCAGGCGTTTTGTTCATCGACGAGGTTCACATGCTCGACATCGAATGCTTTTCCTTTCTTAATCGAGCACTCGAAAATGAAATGGCACCAGTCGTTATTATGGCTACAAATAGAGGTGCCTTATACTCGTGCGTATATGTTGTTTTAATTGATAAAAAATTAATCGTTGAATCTTGCAGGTATTACTAGGATCAGAGGAACGAATTACAAAAGTCCGCATGGTATTCCAATAGATCTATTGGATCGTATGATCATCGTTGCAACGAGTCCGTATCAGGAAAAGGAATTGAAAGAAATTCTAAAGATAAGGTGCGAAGAAGAAGATTGTGAAATGGCGGATGATGCTCTAACCGTTCTTACCAGGATCGCATTAGAAACTTCATTGAGATATGCCATTCAGTTGATTACTACTGCTTCTCTCGTTAGCCGGCGAAGGAAGAGTACGGAAGTAAGTATCGTATTATATGTACTGTTACTCGTATACGTACTTCTATACTGTTACAAGAGCTCAAAGATAATATGTAAATACAGGTCAATATCGATGACGTGAAGCGTGTTTACCAGCTATTCCTCGATGAAAGTAGATCTGCACAGTTTCTCAAAGAATATCAAGATGATTTTATGTTCAATGAAATGCGTAAGTAAATTCTGTAGAGAAGAAAGAAAGAAGTAGTAGAATTTTTACGTTTCTCAAATTTCATTGGTGTAATTGTTTCTGTTACAGCGGAAGAACCGATGGAAATATCGTAACGATAGGTGAATAAATAAATTTAAACGCGAATGTTGTTCAATAAAAGTTTATAATTTTCTGCTTATTAATTCTTTTCAATATTTCTTCAAAATATTGAGCAGATATACATAAACGTAATGTATAAACATTATAATAGCAGAAACGACGTACTATAGTTCAAATTAAATATAAAAACTTAACAAATTCTGTCTTCATACTCGCTACAGTTTGGTTTTACAGCGTTTGATTTTTCTTACGATTATTAATAAATTCATAACGACAGAGGCAATTAACTCTAACATTAATCGTCGAGGTAAATTAGTTTTTGGCGTAAACTCTCTGTTACTGCGTGAAACGCAACTTTTGAAATCTGTCGTACATTTAAAAGAAATCTGAGATTTTCTTACAATCTATTTTGACATTATATATATATATATATATATATACATCACCGTACGATGTCAATGAATATATACCGCTTCATCGATGACAGACTACGATACGAATAAAGTCAATCTGGAACTAGTACGTATATTTTGTACCTTTACGTTTTCTTCTCTTGACTCTTCTTAACTGTAAGAAACGATATTCGTTGTTTCTTTCATCGGATATACATGAATACAAATACATACATAGTTTCGCATAAATTTTGCTTACTCGTTATCAATTTTATTCCACCCTCCGGCTTCAAGGACGACTGAGCCTTCTTATCTTTCGATATGAATCCCAAACCATATTCCATTTTGTAGACGGGGAGAGGAATCACCGTGGACGAGACTGGTATCATCACTGAAACAATCGATAGCGAAATTTCGCATGAAATATCACGAGGTTTCGTTCAAGAGTCGCGCTTTAAAGCTTACGCGCCTTAAGGATACAGAAGATAAGTTCATTACGTTTCAGGGTATCGCAATTTCTCCCGCATTTCGCTCTACGAATACTCGTAGGCAGAATCGTTTCTCATCAAGTAGGGAAAAGAACGTAGGTAACGTGGCGAGGCGCTAAACATTTATTGCCAGTATCCTTAACGAGGAATATTTGCTTATCGGTTTTAATCGAATATCGATTCGATAAGTAGGCGACTGTCAGCGTCGACGTCCATTCGACAGGCTGCAGCCGAGATAGCGAGCTACTCGTGTAAATCTCTGCTATTACGGTTGCTGTTGTCCATCGCCGCGAAATTTCGATTAAATTCTCATTGGCGAATTCGCTATTGAATTATCTCGTTATTTCTTTGGAATATTTCGTTAAATCGAATCAAGATACCTTGTCCACGTTAACGCAAAGTGAAAGGAGAAATTCTACGGGGATCGTATTTGAATATTAGTAGCTTTCGAGTAACGATAAATTTTCGTAGCGAGGGTAAAAGAATATTCCACTTACGTAACTCGAGAGAGATTCTTTGCGAAGCGATACTCGAGAAGCGTGGATTTTCGCTACGAATCACGTGAACGGTGAACGCATTGAAATGTTTCAAATCACGCGACTATACGGCCAACCTGCGTGCCATACTCGACTGCAGTTGGCATTTACGCCGATTAACTATCATATTTAACATTCTCCTTCTCTGTTTCCCCTTTTCTTCTGTTTCTCTCCAATAGTGCAACGAAGGTCGAGTCGTATAGGTTCTACTATCGTCCTGCGCGACACGCGTCTCCTCGCTGCACAGGGTGTAAGAACGAGCGCAATTAGGTGCGTTCGGACGACTCTTAGTAGCTGCGGCTGCAAGCTGTTCAGTTTCCTAACAGAATCTTAATTGCATATTAATCGTTGGCTCGTACCTAAGTATTAATAGCGATCGAACTCTTCGGTGTTATTAAGAAGCCGATAACTCGATAACGCTAATAATTCAATAAACTCGACGTTACTAATGAACCGATAACTCAATTTTCCTAACAGCCTAACTAATTCAATGGTATTAGCTTTTCCGCTCGCCCATTCCCGTTATAACTCTATCTGTACGTTCGATCTTCGATCAATTCCCGAGTTTCTTTGCATCACGCGTTCCGAGCCAAAGTTCTCTTAGCCCATTTGCATCAAAGCGCGGATTAATCCGCGCGCTGCGACTGTCTTCTATCACCAAGCGCGGATTATTACGCGCGCTGCAACTGCTTTTTTTTATTTCCATTTTAATCTAAATAATTTTTTTTTAAATAAATAATTTTTACTATTTTCCTCTGTTATAAAGAACGTAAGAAAAAGAAAATCCTTTATCGAACCCCAATTAACCAGTTTCCTCGTTTTCTACAACTTGCCACACGTTTCTCAAATTTTTACTTCGTATCATTCGATATGATGATATCAGTTATGAGGAAAATTCCGGATCGATCGCTAGATCGCTAGATGCTAACACTAGAAATACCACAGCAGTCAAAACGACTGGTTCTATAATTTTATAAATGTGTCAACCCTCGTTTAGGGATCTCAGATGGATTAATAATACGAAAAATGTACTACATAACATTGAATTCCATTTCCATTATTACGTATTTTCTAAAGACCAATCATTCTCACTGGTTTTGGTAGAAATAGCTTCGTGTTAACTATCGGTAGTTCTAGTGTCAAAGTAGGGCCATGATGCAAATGATTTAGGCTGAAAGGGGCGACGAGAAGCAGCTTGGATTATACGAACGACGAACAGATAAAGATCGGTACGCAACTTGGCGAACAAAAACGGGCACGCCGGCGCACCTTTCGATCGTCACGATTCTTCCAACGAAAGGAAACGCAGATCAACATCGATGGTGCGCGTACTCGTCCAGCGAGTATCCTGTTATCCTAGAAACCAGCCGACAACACGAAACAGAAGATACAATGCTACTATCCGCTCTAACAGTTGCACCGGGGATACGATCTACACGAGATCGCGGCCTCGCTATAATCGAAGCCTACGCTGAACGTGGACTGACGTCATCGGCCCGTTATTCCCACCTGTCAAACGTGGCCTCAAGGAAATTCGGACTCGAAGAAATCGCTCTTTATTTGGCCAAGAATTGTTCCGCACGCAGACGTCGGCGTATATCGACCGATCGTCGGTTTTGTCTTCGCCACGATGCGCTCATTGACTGTAATTTATGGTCTCTCGCGGTTAGGCAACGACAAGACAAATAACGAGCAATAGCGACGTTGCAGCTGGAGTTTGATCGAGTTGTCTGAAGTTCCATCGATACCGACTCGGTCCTATTGAGACGTCGATAAAACGCCACGCCAAATGACGATGCATTTGTCAACCTGTGGTTTGTCATCGCCGTTTACCATGTACGATCAACAAGGCAAACAAGCCTCGAGAACCGATTGTCGATGCAAAGATCTGCGCGAATTAGTCATCGTCAGTTAGATCACAGTTTATATCTGTTTGTCGAGGTTCGCGTAAGCGCTTGCACATAAAGCGGGAAACGAGACGTCACGCGACTCGATGCTTTCCAAATTGTCGGAAGAATGAAACGAAGCGAGCAGAGGCGGCGAAGGTGCGACGCGATAGAAAAGCGAAGAAAAGAAGATTCGCTCGTAAGGAGAGAGAGGTCAAGGCGCGTCTTCGTATCGATAAGGTACGAGCGGCAACAATTAAGGTGAAAGCTTTTCCGCGGTCAGATGTTCCCGCGCGACCAAGACCTCGATCTCCTTCCAGATCGGAGAAAGAAGCATCGAAACTTTCGATTCTTTAAGAAGCGCCACGAACGCCTCGTTATCTCGCTCGTCTCGTGCTTCGATATTCATCCAGACGAACGTTAAAGAAATCACTTTCGCAAAACGAAGGAAGTCTCGTTGCGGAGTCGATCGAGGTTTCTTCGACGTGTTACGCAGCCAGCGAGGACGAGTCCGAATCGCGTAAAACTCGTTGCACGGACGAGGTCTCGAACGATTTTTCGTCCCGTTTGACTGGGAGATGCGCTAGAAAGTGAAAAGAAAGCGAGTCACTTTTTCACGGCGCAGCATGGACACAGCTGAGGGAAAACGGAAGGGACACCACTCGTTTCGTCGCGCACTAGCGTTACAAATTGTTGCTGATCGAACGTTAAGCGGCAACAGTAGCGTAGATGTTATCGTCGCTTAGATTTCAATTTCTTGTTAATTTATTTCGTGTTAATTAATTAGAGACACGTCTTACCTGGCTCGAACACGTTGTCATGGTTTCTTTTGTAGATGGTCGGTTTCGCGTACGTCGTCGCGATCGTCACGAGGAAACAAACGAAAAGGAAGGTCGGAAGAAACGACATGGTTCGCGGGAGGAAGGTTCGTGTTTCCGGTGCGATCGTGAGCCGATCGAGGAGAACGATGTCGCGAGGTTGCTACTCTTGGCGATGTTTGGGCCGGCACTACGCAGAGCAAAGACTAAAGAGGTGAAAACACTTGCCACGAGTGGGGAAAGCTGCGAATAAACAACAGAATTGCCACTCTCCGGCAACTCGCAGCTTCGGATTTCTAGCGCAGCCAAGTACCGCGACACAGTCAAATTTCTTCAACCGCGAAAGGAAAGTAGATTTTCTGTTTCAAGTCTCACCGGTATGACCCGATCATTCGTCCACCTTCGTCCCTGTTTCGCACGAGAAAAGGTTCCCACGATCGATTCCGGTTTCGTTCCGATTCAAAAATTTCCATTTCTACGTTCGACTGGTTCGACGTTCTCTATTTCTAAATGTCACGCGTGGAACGCCACGCATATAGTTTTACATCGCCTCTTTCCCAACAGACAGGGACATGGAAATATCCAAAGGCTAGCAGAATTTTCATGTTTCTCGTCGATACTCGGCAAAAGATATCGCGCAAGGCGAGAAAAAGAGTCGCAAGACGAATCGTATGAGTTGATGACGAGTCGCGTCGATGATGGAACGGCAAAGGGAAGGAGACGAGAAAGAGGAGGAAAACATTTCAGACGAACAACGAAGGAGCGTCAAGGATTTGTATTAATCATTGACGATATTCGTCATTCGTCGATTTATTCTCGTTTAATCGAATTTAACGACGTTCTCGTTTAACGACTAAAGAGCACGACGAGCGGCAGCAAACTCGCGGCTCGCGTCGCGCTGGGAAACACGACGCAGAGATGGCCAACGCGGTATTTCGCGCATTTAAAGCGCATTTAATCGCCTAGGATTTTCCTTTCTGGTTGGTTCGCGATCGCGCAACTGTGTCCAAGTTGCGCAACGCGTAACTACGCTGCGTAAAAAAGATGCCAGGGAAAGTGAGAGATTTCGCGAGGAAACGAATCGTCGGACGCGTTTCCGCAACGGGATGACAGCAGCGAAGAAGAAAGCGGCGAAGCAGTTGGATATCGCGGCGTTAATTACGGTGGATCGAAACGGTTTATAGTTCGGTCCGGTAGTCGAGTCGGGTGTGACAGCAACGACCTGGTGCTGGCCTAACAATGGAAACTAGGTTAAAAAGTGAAAGGATCCAGAGATCGAAGGAGGAACGACCGTGGCTCCTATTCGGCTCGCTATTCGCTGTTCTGTATTCGCGTGGCGATAGAGCTAGTTGCACTGTTCCGGTCCGTATAATCGGCTTTCCGGGTTCAGTGGTTTTCAAATTGGCAGAAATTTCGCTCGGTCGCCGAGGCCGGTTTCGTTTCTAAAGCGACTCCGATTTTTATCTTTTCAAAAATCTCGGATTACCTCGAGAATAACTGTCTTTCTATACTACGAGCTATATGTATAAATAGCGAGCAACGAAGCAGAGTTTTCTGTTTTGTCCTATTTTTTTCCACCTCTCCGACAGAGGAATCCCTCCTTTCTCTGCTTGTTCTCTCGCTGCTCTTTTGCGTTAATCACCCCATTAACTACCCGCTGTTTGTTCATTCTTTCAGCCGTTCGTCGATCGGCAAACGGAAACACGCAAGTCGGCGAAAGTCGTCGCGACTCTCGTTTCATCGTTTCGCGTTCACGTGCGCGCGTTTCTCGCTCTCGAAATTTGCCCACCTCGGCCGATTAACTTTATTCGCAACGATGCAAAGCTAGCTGTGTTCCTACCCCCGAAAGACCTGTTATCGCACGCCGTTATAAAGCTTCTTCGTTTTGCGCAGTCTAAATGTTATTCAGAAACCTTGTTAAACCTCCTATTTACGAAAGATGCCGTTCCGACGCCTGTAGGTAGCTGTTATCGCGTAACCGGGCCAAGTACGATAGATTTACACAGTCGTTAGCGTTTAAGAATAGTGAGCCTGGTAATCTAACTAGCAGCGTAAACTAAAGGAAAGGATAGAAAATCGCGATACAGAAATTGGAAAATACGTTGGACGTATCGAGCGCACGTTCGAAGCGACCGTCATCGTAGGAATCATCGGTAATCGGTAAATCGGTGGCGGATCGAAAACTAAAACGACGCCAGCTAGAATCGATTAGAAGGAGTTGCATGGAACGAGCAAAGGCATGCACGCTGACACATCCGGGTCTTGCCGCGCATAATCCAGCCATTCTGTCGTGGCAGTCTGTTCTTGTATCGGTCGGGATACACGAGCCGAAATTATTTCATCCACCCCCGCGGCTTTATGGAGATGTCAGCGACGGATCGGAGGAGTGCGCGCGACAGGAACGTCACCAACGACCAGGCAAATGGTCTGTAAAAACGTGACGTCATGTTCTCTTTTAGATAGACACCTGCCTCGAAATAGAAAAGATACAGGCATTATGATTTTCAACCAGGGAGGCTACTTACTTTGCGCTCGATTTGACACGAGTCGTACGAGCGTTCTACGTAACGCTCGAAAACCTTGATTTCTCGGCACTCGAGGTATTTTTAAAACGAAAGTTGTTTCAAGTGTCAAGCGTAACCGGGTCATCCTTAGACGTTGGTAATTAATAGCATTAGGGATCGTCGATGCACCGACCCTTGATCGAGAAAAACGCATCGCCTCGGATAGAAATTGGATAGGGAAGCACGCATAAGCGTACGGTATGGACAAACAGACGTTCCATTTCGAATAGCGTCGTCCCCTGAATCTCCGCTTTCCCCCATTAAGGAGAAAACGAGGGGAATCAAGCGGAATCGAGAGGAGTGACTCATTCGGTAAGTGCATCAACGTACGAGCGATGCGCGCGTTAAACGACACAAATCCCCTGTTTTCGGTCGAAAATACCCGTCACTTTCGAGAAACTCGACGGAGACAAATTTTTTCGAAAAAGTGTCCTTTCGAAAGAAAGCTCCGTTTGACGGAGGAATTTCGCGTGCCACCTTCTTGCACGCCGTGTTCTCCCAATTTTGGCCCGAAAATTTCCACCGGTTCCCGAGAAATATGAATCTCAAAAATTGTTTGAAAAAGCCTCGTTTCTCTCGAGTAGGTTTCTTCCTTCCGCGAGTATTGTCCGACAGAGTTTGCGAATTGGAAGCCTCGCGTCGTTTATGGAAGACAGAGCGTTTCCTGTTTGCGTTATAAGCGCGGTCTCTGCTACTGGTGGTTTTCGTGCGATGTCTCTGCTATAAAGCGATCGGTCGTAAAGAGAGCACGATAGCGAACTCCGGACGAGATTTATTACAATTTTTACGGTCTTGAAGGCAATCGTGCATTTTATCGCGTATTCTCGGTGCGCGTACTTGCAACGAACTGCGATAAGTCGAGGCGGAAGTAGAAACAACGTAGATAAGAGAGTCGAATCGCTTCGACCCTTATCGACGATGATCCTTCGTGGAACCTTAGAAATCACCGTTTGCCCGCGAAACGGTCAATCGATCCGAACCGTTGAAAAAAGCATCGAAGAAACGCCAGGCATCGGAAGAGCCTTCGGCAGACTCGTTCGACTCCTCGTCTCTCCTCCTTACACTTTGCACGGCTGTACTCTTTTTTATTAACTCCGCAGCCGAGACCGTGGTTGACTCGTCAGATACGAGGAGAATAGGAGTAGAGAATGGAAGAAGAAGGCTCGTCCGAATTTTTATTAATTACTAATTACAATCATTACTTGCTTGGTATCTCTTCTTTGTTTCCTCCTTGTCCTTTTACTCCTTTTCTTTGTACGATTTTTCATACGATCATGTTTGTGCCAGAAAAGGCTACTCACCAGCCGTTTGATAATAAATTAAATTAAACTAGGTCAAATACAACTGACATAATCGTTCCGCCAGGTGCGGTTGATCGGTCGAATAAGCGGGATATTTCGTTACAGATATTTTTCAAGGTAAGTAGAATCCGAGTTATCGTAGCTACCAGTACGTTTCTACCTCTGTCGAGCAACGATCGTGATATCTTTGTATCGTCTTTTGGTCTACCGAGGTATCTTAAAGCGTCGTGAAAGAAGGAAAAGACAGTGTAGCGATGGAAGAGAACGATACGCGGAACGTACGTGGCGAGCCAGACTTTCGACCGAAACTGTTAATCGATCGAAAACCACAGTCACACCAAGCAAGCTTCGTATCGCGATTCATACAAGCCGGATGTCGCATCGTACATCGCGATCGAAGATAATTCCGTTTCCTTAATTCGAAACGAGAACACGCAAACCTCATCGTCTCGAACGTAGACACCACAGCTATTTGAAATATCGAGCTTGGGGAGACAGAATTTGGCCGGAACAGACCAGTCGCGTAGCGTTGTTCATTCTCGAATTCTTGCCCAGGTTCGTCTTTTTCCGCCTGCGTTCCGCCAACTGATTCTTTCAGCCGATGGACTGTATCCCGAAACGTTCGTCCCTTATCGATGGCTGCGCAGAAAATCGAGCCAGATAGCCGAGACACGGCGTACATTTTGCTCGGGTTTTCTGATTTTCTGTTAACGAGCGCCGGCAATTCACGAAACACGGCAAGCTGCCGGCTGCTGGCTAAACCCGGCAACTTGGCCGCTCGTAGGAGATATAAAACATCTCGATATTGATTTTAGGCAGTCGCGCGAAGCTTCGGAGTTCGGTAGCGACGACGTCTAGCCGCGTTTGGCTAGACTCGCGAATCACGCGACCGACTACAGAAATTCACGGTGGACCGAGCGAGCCTGATATTCGGGAAAAATCGGTTGACACCCGTCAAACCGTATTGACGGCTGTGCGGTCTCCGCCCCGATAGGAAAAGAGCAGTGGCACGCGAAGCGACCTTTCACGGGACGATGGTTCTAAACCGATGGATAAAATCGACGCACTCTACGTTTGCGACGAATACTAATTACAAAAAATTGCTCGATACTCGACAGACAGCAGATTCCGTCCTTCCGCAACAAATTAACGAACGCGAATGGACGAACTGCGGAGGGACGCCGACTCCGACCCATCGATCGCTAGATTGTCGCGCGATTACTTTCGAATCGATAATCATAGCCGCGTAACTCGTGACCGAGATAGAGCAAACAATTGCTAGTAACTGGCGCGAGATTTATTGGACGATCGGTTTGCTCGTAAGGTCCCTTCTTTATTAATCGCGTTCGTCCGATAATATTTTTCGATTTCGTCGGATCCGAGAGTCGTTCGACAGCGACTTTGTAAGTAAAGCGATCGTTTATCGACTGTTTCGATGGATTTCACGAAGCCGGGCTATCAATACCATTTGCACCGAACAATGGCAGATAAAATATACATAAAGCGAAACGCTTGGCATTGCCACGTTTTAAGAACGGCTAAGAAGATTCGGTCGCCGATATTTTCGATCGTAAAGAATCGGTGGATGGATTAGCAGAGCAACTGTAACCGCGGTTTATGACGCGGGGGAGAACGCGTGTTCGTCGGTGCGACGTACGCGAATCAATCGAAACGACTCGTTTAAGGGTCGTGCACCTTTGAAACCTACCTACGGATAACGACTTGGCTCGACACGTCCAGCCACGAGGTATCTAGACTCGGTACGACAGTTCCTTATGGATTTTACACGACTGTGCACTCGGCGAGGCACAATAGTCACCCCGGTGACTAAGCCGCATTTCCGGGATACGACAGAGATCTCTTATTTTCCCCATCGGTTCGGCTGCTACTTTCGCGTCGCTACTCCGTTTTCTCGACAACCGCGTGATTAACGAATCTCGGTAAAAATCCTCCGGGTCCTTGCGATCTACTAGTTCCAGGTACAAAGCAACAATCGACGATTTCTTAACCGATATTCTTCCGCTATTCTTAGCTTCTCCGGGCTTTCTCGGCGAAGCACGTTTCGACTGCAACTTCGAAATTCGGATGTCTCGTGCTCGATTTAACATGCTCGGTATTACAGCGAAGTACTAAACAGAAGGAATACGATGCCTTTCGAAGCGAGCGAACCCTCGCCTCTGCAAATTACGTTACACGCGATCCTGTGACAAATGCAGACACGACGTTGTCTTTTCATCCGTGAATATGGCAATACAGCGGGTTATACAGCAGACTATTTAGCTTTACGCTGGCACGGTGGCAACAGTCGTTTCGCGCAAATTTCTCGTATTCGGATTACGAGCGTACAATGGAGCGCCGTTATCGAGTACGCCATCGGTCTTGCATGCGTGCATAATTTTCCGCAGATAAGCCCGGAAACGAGTTAGAATCGAAATCCGTGAACGAGATGTTCCGCTCGAGTGATCTCCACCCGCAACTTGAGATTTACGAATTTCGTCTATTCTCCGCTGTAATTTCTCGCGACTCGTTTTCTCCGCGTTACAGCCGACGCGTTTGCGTTCATCAAAAAATGTACGACCTTTTCTGTCGAATTTTTTCCTCCCCAACGTCTGTCGACGCGTAAAGTAGTCGATCGCGTTAACGTTATATGCTCGGGAAGCTGTTACTCGCGTGACGCACGGTCACGCGTGGCCGTCAGAGGGAAAATCAATCGCCCCAGTCCGTTGGTTTGCGTAATCAACCGGACGAAAACCTGACCGAAATCGATCGGTGATCGCCAATGGGAAAACGAAAGTCGCCGACGCGTCCGTCCGACTATTAGATCGATCCAAATTACCCGATTTGCAGTTTATATTCCACTCGATATATCGTCATACGTAGGGTCGATAACTCGCCTAATCGCAATCTGTTGCATCGGGAGGCGCGTGAGTCTGGAGGAAAGGTCGGAACCGTCGGAAGGGTGGTTAAAAAAGAAGGAACGCGCGTGTCGTGGCGAGGCAAATTCATGAAGAGGATGAGAGAGAGTGAGAGAGAGAGAGAGGGAGCAAGGCGTGGAGATTTTCACGAGGCTAGAAGCACGCGTGCGCGCGATTACGCGTATCCCTGACAAATAACCGAACACAGCCATTCTGGCGTCCCCTATGAGTACGAGCGCTCGAGGAGCTCGTAGGGAATGGTTTGACGGAGATGGACGCAGAGGAGCCGCGTACTCCACCACCGGGCGAGCGAGCGAACGACAGAAAAAGAGAGAAAATGTATGGTGTGTGCGTGTATGAGAGAGAGTGGGAGAGAGGGGGGGCGAAGGGCAGCATGCGATAAGTGTACAAACGAAGAGAACAGAGAATGGAGGAGAAACGAGGAGGGAACGAGCAGGGACGAAGGGTGGTTACCGGTAAGAAGGGTGTACTACCCCTCGCTAGAGCCGAGTCTTACCGCGTTAATTGCAAGTACTTCCCTCGGGGTACCGCAACGGGTATACAGTTCCACCCACCTTGCAGGTTCCACCCCATCCAGTAGGGTTTAAGGGTACGCAGGGATGATTCGCGCACCCCTTTTTCCCTTTTCATGCTCACCCGGGTCCTTTCATTCCTCGCCAGTGGTTAAAATATTAGGATTTCCTCGAGGTCTTGTGCGTTCGTGTTAGGGCTATCGTACTAGCCCCCTCCTCCACCCTCTTTCCTCGCGCTTTCTCTCGCTCTCGCCGAGATTCCCTCTCTTCTCTTCCTCCGCTGACTCGTCAACGGCTCGACGCGACGCTGCTCCAGCCGATTCTACTCTCGAAAACTCTTCTTACTGCTTGACACCCTCGTTCGAAGCAACGGGCCAAGATTCGAATCAAAGGCGAGCTGCCGTTTCCACCGCTGTCGGTCCCAATATGCCCTTGCGCCTGTATTTCTTTCGCCGTAGCAAACTGTTTTTCGGAATATCCGATTTCCTTTGGATGCCTCGAACGATTTCGAAACGAGAACAACCGTTTCCGTGATTCGGAATACGACGTTCGTTCTACCGCCGTATCTGGTCGAGTAAGTGGTTATCGCGAGAGAAACAGTCTCGAAAACAAATTTCCGTTCTCTTCGACTGCGAGAATTTCTTTTCTTCTTGACAAAGCTCGGCACGAAGCAGCACGAGCCGATATAGAGCAGAAGGAGAAAAGAAGGGTAGTTACGCGATGGTAGATGCCAGATACCGGAATGTAAAACGTACTGAATTGCGTACTTTCATCTCGAGTACTCGCGGTCTTCTTCCGTGCATTCCCGCTCGCTTGTTACGCCCGCACGCCTCTAATTATCGAGTCATCGCACAACGAGCGTAATTGCCGCTGTCAAAGAGCATAGCGTTTCGCTCGTCTCCTTTGTCGCTGTTCCTTCGAGTCACCTACACCGCCTCGCTACCACGAAATAAGACTTAACGCGGACCACGCGGAGAGAGCTACAATGGTTTCTACTTCTTTTCTCGGATTGAGGAAGCTCGGCGCTTCAGTTTGTCAAGATCGTGAAGCTTTTGTCGTTCATCGTCGAGAAATTCGCCGAGACGCGGAGAAAAAAGAGTTATCTCGCTTCTTACATTTTGAGTTAACGAGCAGATCGGAGGATTAAACGCTTCCAACTCTTTTCTCTTGCTAATTCACCGGTCCGGCTCCCTTTGACCGTCTCCTATGAAACGAGCAGCGATAAAGTTTATCTGGAAAATTTAGGAACGCGTCGCGTAGGCAGAGCGTCCCGCTTCTCTTTAGATCCTTAGATAGAGCGAAAAGCGTTGCGTGGCAGCTCTAGCAGAGGTTCCTGCCGTGCTTTTATTTCCATATGCCGTAAAAACTTCTCGTTCGTCCATCGGTCGCGTGGATTTCAATTTCGGTACACCCTGAAAACCTGCAGGCTTACGATGATTTTCTCGAACCACGTTCTTCTTTTATCTTCTACCTCTTATTAAATCTCTCAAGCAGTCGTCGCGACCACTGAACGACTTAACGAAAGTTTTCGTACTTCTCCGAAGAAAGTTCGGAGTATTTGCGTCCGAAAAACACCTACCTCCATCGAACGAGTTGAGGTAGCTGCACTTTTATGAAAAACGATCGCGAACCAACGTTCCCTCCTCCGGCAAACTAAGGTCTTTGTCTAGAACGCTTACCAGGTACTTTAATTCGAATAATCCTTCGTATCTGGAAGTATAAGAGAACTTTTCTCCGAGCCACGAGCCACGTAATTCGAGCCGAATAATCGCTGATCTCGGCGTTAATCCGCGGAAGAAAAAAGTTGGCTGAAGGCGTCTTTTCGCAAAAGGTAGGTAGCTTTCATTGTCGCAGGCAGAATCACGGCGGTAATTTATACGTAAACTTCTGGTAGAGTAACGTGCCGCGTTACGAACCGAAGCTAGCACTCGAAGAATCTTGTATCGCGCCTCGTGGGATCAGGCCACCCGACCCTCGTCATTTACCATCCATCTTCCGAGCGTCCATGTGCGGAATACATGTTTAATAGAGATCGTACTTACAGCGGCGTAAATCAAACTACGGTATAGACATCGAACGTATGCAAGCCACGCTCGAACGTCACCGTCGCCTCGCCTCGCCTCGCTACGTGTCGCATCGCTTCGTGTCGCGTACCATCGTCGTTATATTGCATTTGACCACCACGTATTATGTATATTCACGCGTCCACGTGCGACAACGCTATGTTCTGCCGCTCTGTGACGCGACTAGCAATCGAGTTCCCCAGCCTTTTCTGTTTTTCGGCCAATTTGCTCGGCATCTCCGACCTCGTTTCTGTTCGTCACGGCAAATCGTTTACTTCTCGACGTTCCAAGACGTTACGGTTGCCAAATTGTCCAATTTTTTCAACGGCGAAGAGAGACAAAGAGAGAGAAGGTAATTTTGCGCAACGTTCCGGGCAAATGAACGCACCCTCGCAGACGCGCGGATCTTCGTCTTGCTTCGACGAAGATTCCTCTTAAAGGAGATGGCAGGGACGGCTGATCTTTGAGGAAGCTTCGTTTCCTCCAGAGAAAGAGATACATTAGGAAAGGTACGAAGCGACGGTTTGGGAAACGGAGGAAAAATGGATGGACAAGCAAAAACTGATGAGGACGAAGCGTCAAAGAGTTTGAAGGTAACGACGGTGGAGAGGGCGAAAGCAGGCAGGGAAAAAGGAAGACCGGCAGCGGAGGATAGGAAGAGGGGTGTTTCGAGTGTCTGCTGCTGTTCTGGCCTGTGTTAACACTTTACGCCTCCCTTTTACGTATTACCGTCTCCACTTAAACGCTTTCGTACGAACTTGGACGGTCTGACTCGTAAAATACAGCCGTAACTACTTTCATGCGATACGCCGTGCACGCCGAGCGAAAACAACTCGAGACTCTGCACCCGCTTGAAATTTCTTGATCGCGAATCGAATCGCTCTTTCGCGAAAAATCTTTTTCTACGACGATTTACTATCGAGTAATCGAGTTCCATAATTTCTTAATTCGTAACGCGATTTTACAAATAGGAAATATACGAAAGAAACAGATTCACCGAAGCGAGTTCTCGGAACGATGTACGAAACAAATTTCCCAAGTTTGCTCGCGAAAAGTGGTCGGATATTCGGTAATCATCGCCGAGAGAAAATCGTTGTGGGGGAACGAGCGATCCGTCGAGAGGAATTCGTCGAAACTTCGTCACTTTGATTGCCTCTATATCTTTACACGACCGATCGACGCGTCGACGGTCTTCTGCACTGCGGACGTTTCTATGGATCATTCGCGAACTTCGAAAAGGCAAGTTGGGGTTGTTGCGCAACACACGGCAATCGTGTCAGCGGAAAAACTTTAAGATGGAATCTGCGCGATCCAAAAATCTACGAAAGAAAAGGACGAAGATCTTCGACTACGTCGTCCTTCGTACGTCGTCTTTCTGTACGTGCCGAAAATAGCTGAAAGTATCTAGAAGTAGAGGTACTCGAGGAACGTAAATTGAAAACGTCGACGACTGGCTTAGGGAGGTAACGATCGAGCGAATTCGAACGATCGGAGGTCGTTGAAAGAATCGATTCGTGTTATTAAATTGGCAGAGACGGCAGCCTGTACATTTCACCGGGTAAACAATGTGCGTTCCGAGGAGTTGGTAGGTTGCAGGATGCTTCAAACTGCATTCGGTTTCCGGTGTCCGGGAGTGGAGCAGGGGCGAGCGCGGTATGCGAGCGACCGTGTCGTCTGCGGTGCGGTGAATAGGCGAAGTGCCAGCTTCCAACTTTGTTGACTCGTCCCACCGCGCAACTTGCATCGTGTTCGATAGAGACAAGTACACAAGTACACAAGTACGACCTACGAGTGGACCGGATTCTAGCTTTTCCCTCTCGGTGCAACACGTTGCATCCCATGCACTCCGATCTACACCCGAGAAAATCTCACGAAAAAAATCCATTTCTCGCGTTATTTCCTTCGGTGTTGGTCGATTAGACGTACAGTCCCGTGTGTTGCTGACAACTTGGCAAGATCAAGAAATAAATATATATATATATGTGTGTGTGTGTGTGTGTGTGTTGGAGGAAAGCTCTGACAGGAATTGAAAAGTGGCGATACGGGTGGGCGGAGTGACGTAGGACTGTCGATGGGACGGACGAGCGTACTTATCTATCGGATGGATAGGAACGAATAACGCGGCTAGCGATTTCAATGAGCAAATCCTGCCGGAATAGTGTAAACACGAACGAGAGACGGACACTATCTAGGTAGGAACGAATATGCGTGATTTGCCTGTAGAGATATGCGTAAATCAGCGGTGCATCGACCTTTAAAACAGATTGACTGTCGCGCGAATTTTATATCTTTTGTTCGAAATATATTACGCCATAACGTTGAATTTTTGCAGAATATTTATACGGTATTTGATAATTTGGCAGCGATTTTGTATGCATTTACAGGAGAAATTTAAAGTCGAATAATTGCACAGAATGTGTACATGATGTGAAGACGCATATGAAAGTATAATTCGTTCTGCGATACATCGTAGCTAAAACAATTGTTCTTTTTTTATTTCTGTTAAACTCTGCAGTTTACCGATAATATTATCTGAAATTCATTCGCATGAAAATTTGTTCAACGAAATTTATCTTATTTTAATCGCTCTGAAATATTTAGCGAAGCGTGGATCACCGATGGCCACAGTGGCAATTAACGCGTCAAACATCGGAGATTTGACGATAATCGGTCGTATTTTTTATCGGAAAGATCGTATTTTCTTCTCGCTATAATGGATAGAAATTCGTTTCGCTATCCTCCGAGGATCGTTAATACGTCAAAAAGAAGGTCGCGAGATTTAAAAGACTGTTTGCGGCAATTTCTATCGTTCGGTGATTTAGCGATTGCACCAACGGCACCCAGAACTTTCCCGTATTTATGGCAATTACGTAGGTCTATGCTGCGGAGGACAGGCCAGAGATTACCAAGAGCCAATTAATCGTATGCGGTTAAACAGTCCGAACCCGAAGGGAAGTCTCCTATTTGTTAGTTTCAAATCCCACTCCACCCACGCTCCTAATGCTGCCAAATAGGAACACGAGCGATCCTAGAACCGGACAACGTTAAAACACCGATAAGTACACCAGGAAGAGCAAAGCAGTCGCGTATCTCCATAAAGGAAACTCGGATCGCTGTTCTCTCCCTTTCTCGAGGGATTCGCGAAAAGATCAAAAGCAGGGGCCGTTAATTTACGTACGATTAACCCAACTGCCGCATATTTTAGATACACGTACGTCGACAAATTTCCTATTCCATTTTCCGAACGATCGTCGATCGTCTCGCGTTTGGTGCAAAGATCGCGGATCGCGTCGAGCAAACAATGGACCGCCGTAAACGCGATCCCCTAGATTTTGACGTTGCTTTATTTAAGAATCAGGGGGTTTTATCGAATTTACGAGACGACAAGTGGCAGGCAGTTGGTTTGGTAAAATCGCTCGCTTTGCTTTCCTTCTATGCTAAATTCGCGCAAAATTGTCGGAGAATTCCGACGGTTCGATCGGCGTTCGTCGATGACTCGCGTTTGGCTATTAGCAAAAGCTAATTTCGGATTTGATTTTACGAATCTCTCACTTCAGATATTTCTACCGCTACGGACTTGAACAGGTTATCATTCGAATTGCGCTGTTGTCTACTCGTTGTCCCTAGATGCGACGTCGGCATGCGATACGATTTACGGCGCCCTGGCGTCGATATAAAAGTTTTTACGATCGCGTGAAAGAAACGTCGTTTCGATTCATCGTTCCTCGATGGCAAATTTAGCGTCGAACGGATAAAAATAAAGCTGGAGTCGACCAACGAGGAGGACGAAGATGGTAAAAATATCAAGAAGGGAGGCAGAGAAGGAAGAAAGACGGAAAGAAACAGTAGAAAACGGGTTGTCAGTCGGTCAGAACTAGCTCGTAAGAAGCCATCCCCCAGGAGCTTTCCGGTGTCAGACGCTTCCTGTGTTCCTATCTGCCTCTATATACCTATCGATCCTCGACCTGCACCCTCCTCTTTGTGCCATCCGACTGTCGTCCCTCTCTTTTCCACCGCCCTTTCGACCTCCTCGTCCCTCCAGGCTCGATCTATATCGTATTCGTACCCCTCTCTACACGAGGTGTCCTCGCTCGTAGCTCGCGCCATAACGCTCAGGGTAATTTACCTTGCATATTTATACGCACGTCTCATCGAGAAAAGTGCCTCCGTTAAATGCTGCTCTTCCTTTCTCTTCTATTCTTTCGTCTCCTCTCTTCTTCTCTTCTCTCCTCTTCGCTCTTCTACTTCTTCTCCCTTCCTCTTCTCTACTCCTACATTCCGTGTATCTGTCGTTTTCTCTCTTTGCTCGGGGTTAACAACGTTTAATAGACTCTCGCTAGCGGAGCTTCGATATTCTAGAATCGCGATTTTCTTCAACCGCGAGCGATCAACGGGGAGTGGATGTCGTCTCGTACAGAAATCTCGCGACTCGTCTTTCCAGGTTCGTTCGTCTCTTCGTAGTGAATATCATTTTTCAATCGAAGGAAGCGTTTCGTCTTTTGCAAGGAGAATTCAAGTTGAAATGGAATCGCCTCGAGCGCCGTTTCTATTCCGTACAGGGGCGTTTTCGGAAGCTCTTCTGGTTTTCTACACCCGCGACTCGAACGAATCGACCATTTTACGCGAATACGATAACTTAACTCGATCGTTTAACAGCATCTACGGCTACGATTAGCCGGATGCAAATCGCGAGGCGAAAATATGTTCAGCGACGATTAGAACGCACGAAGGTAGACACCGGTTGAATATGTAAGCAGACAAGGGCCGGAACGACGATACTGGCTTTCGTTAATAATTAATCCGGTAAATGATTAATCAGTATTCGGTCGGCCAAACCGTCTGACTTAACCTGTCTAATTCCATCGTAAATGATTCATCGTGTCGATGTCACTTGGAAGTTTATTTCGATCGTAATAGTCGATACTGTCCTATAAAATAACGTTTTCTCGCCTTTATGGAATTTACGCGTTAAAATTGGTATCCGTTACATCTAGCCGACGAGATCGAAGGCTGCCGGCAATCAATTTGCAATTACGCGACCCGATTTTCCGTGATCCCTTTCGAACAATTTCTTTTCAGAGACGATCGCTACCAAACGGCGAGTTCTTCTTCGTAAATTGATTCTCCGTTTCTATCGGAGGAAGAGACGGTACGCACTGTTAGATCTCTCGCGAGTCCAATTTATACTCGCTGCTTCGGCTCATCCGATGGAAATCTGTTTCGAGGCAAACGCTTATGTAAATAAATTCTCGACACGGTGAGAAATACTTTGAAATTCTATAAGAGCGCTTCGGTTCGCGGAAATTCAGCAAACGTCGTAATCCTACGAATAATATAGAAGAATTTCACGTTGATCAGAAGTTGTGGAAGGTTTACGCGATGCCCGAGGTAAAGTCATTCGACACCGATCGTATCCGATGGTCTACGCCTATCTTTTAAACCTAAAGGAAACTGGACGAGACAACGAGAATCGCATTTGCGCGTAAAAGTTCGAAAACTAGGGATTTTCGTTGTCGCACGTTGCAAATCGCACGTCTTTCGAAAGGAAAACGTGGATGCAACGATTACCGGTCGAAGGACGCGAGATCGATCGAAAATCTCGTTCGTTTCTTACCTCGGACACAAACCACGAGTAGTTACCCTGGTACCGACGAGAACACCACCGAGCCATGCCCCACCGTGCACGCTAAACCGAGAGAATCAAAGTCTCCCTAGCTCCGACTCCCTCGCTTTCAGCGATGGCTCCGATCGTAAGAAACAACTACGTGTCCTGAAATAACCACGATGCAACCACGTCCACTTCTCTAAGCTCACCGCAAAAACATATCTGGTTGGCGTGATTCGAGTTTGCCTTGGCGCGTCGTTTCTCGTAGAAACGGCGTGTGAAATGGAGGAAACGAAAGCGCGAGAATTGGCTCGAACAACATCGACGATATCGACGCTCGGTGAACGTCGTCTGCTCGATTCGAATCGACAGTGGAATCGGAGAGACAAGTTGGAACGCGAACGTATCCGAAACGATTTGTTCATCGGACAGGGCAGTTTCGAAGAGACTCGAAGCGGTCGCTACGCACCACCGATTCAGCCAGAGCGAAGGAAGGGGTGGCCGCAGGGGTGGCGACGAGTTTGGAAGTGCGCGCGCAACTTACCCCCTCTGTTGGTGCCCGTGTAACACGTAATCGAACTAGGAGCGCCGCGGTTCGTCGTCAGCTCCGTCATCCGCGAACGACAGCGGCCAAATCGTTGACCACACACGGCTGGATAAATCGACTATCCGTCGAAACGAAAAGAAAATCCAAGCCCGGCGGATGTTTCGTTCGAATCGATCCGATCCTCGGACAAGTTTCTGGCGAATCTGGTGAAATATCGGTGACAGTGGCGGTGATGGTGACGGTGGTGGTGGTGGTGGTGATGGTGGTGCATGAGTCCGCGTAGGGTGGAGGTACTGGGGGAGTAAAAGGACAGTCGGTGAGCTTCGTAGTCTCCTCCCGTGTTGGCTGGACGTGGATTCGAAAAGGGCGATCCGAAGGTCGAAAACGATCGGAAAAAGGAAAATCGTTTCGATCGGTGCGCAGCGAAGGTTCGGAGGTTGCGAGCGAGCGGCGAAGGGCGAGAAAGCACCGTCGTAGGTAGAAGAGGGTACACCGCGGACGTTTCGCGAACCGAGACAGCGGATCGTCGCGGTGGCTCGCGAACGGTCAAACCGTAAGTCGGAGTGCGTCGGTTACGTCGCAATGGCGCCGAACGCGGCTCCGTCGAGGAGCGACTCGGTTTCCGACGGAGCCGCCGGTGATGGAGCGACCGTGAGCCGTTCACGTGAGCCCACCCCATGTTACTAGAACCGCCGCCGTGGCCCGTGCTCGTGCCACCTCGTGATCCAACCGATTCCGGACTCGTACGAGTTCCCCGTTTCCTCATTTGCCCCCGTTCGGTGAACGCGAATCGGCCAACCACCATGAAAAGGATCCGCAAGAGGCAGCCGCGCAAGATGAAAGGCCGGTCGCGCGAGTGACAGTGCGTGTACATGTGTCAGAGCCGAGTGGTGGGCAAGTTTTCGGGTGATCGTTCGGTTCGTCGATTTTTCGATTTGTCGTGGCCGTCGCCACCCGTGTCCTCTCGCTCGTCGTCGAAAGGAACGGGGGTATCTCCCTTCGACGATCCGGCAGAACGATCTGCCAGCGATCGTCGTCTACTCGCCGATCGCCATGCCGTGGATAATCGCGGACACGAAACACCGCTCCGTCACGGAGTGATCCTGCGAGGACGGGCAGCACGCGAAACGGAGAGGACCAATCGCAGGAAGAAAAACCGAAGGAGAGTCTAGCGGAGAAAGGAGGAACGGAAGGAAAGGAGGAAGCGAAAGAGGGAAAGAAAGGAGCGGAAGAGGCCGGTACGCTGGCCGGGTGGGTGGTAAAAGGAAGTTTGCAGGAGGTTCGTTACCGGCAAGCCAGGGTTTCTAGGATAATCTAGCCAACCTGGCGGACCAGGAGGAAGGTGGCTCGACGATGCAGGGCAAGGAGAGCCCCGTCGGGTCCAACACCCAGGAGACCCATCAGTACGTTGGTCCTTATCGACTGGAGAAGACCTTGGGAAAAGGCCAGACAGGTAAGTGCAGCGGATCCCTCGCGCATTTTCTACCTCAAAGATCTCGCGACTCGTACGTCGTCGACGATACGTTGTTTGCGAAGCTTCGACGCTCGTCCGATCGAGACTCTTTTCGATCGTTGACGCCGAGGATCTGCATCGACGAGTTTACGGGAAGAACAAAGTCTCGAGACGAGACGAACGTCTTTTCCCCCTAAGCTACTCGTCTTGAAACGAGAAAGAGTCGTTGGACGAATAAAGTCGAATCAACCGTTATGTCGGAATCTATAGGTTGTTACTTTAGCGAACCGCATGACTGCGGTATAAATAGAGCTCGATGCGTGTTTCGGTTTGCACATTGTTGTATCACCCCCAACGTGATGCAACGTCGGTCACGCGAGATATCAGAGCACGCAGTCGCATCGAGCCTTCGACGAAATTCGTACAACCCCTCTCCTTCTATTTACCTTACGAAGTATAGCTAGCGCGCGTTATTAACTTTTCACGAAACGATAATTTACCGGCTGATTACGTGACTTCCATTGACGATCTCGTAGCTTTCCTTTTCGGCCGGTACATCGATCGATTCGAAGGAGAAAGGATCTTCGGGGTTGCTTGTTACGCGTCGTTCGATCGTCCACTGTGTCCAAGGACGTGTCTCTGGTTTTGCACACTCTCGAGTATCAAGCGGCATAATCGCGTTCCGTGGAAGATATAACCGGGTTGCATAGGAAACGAATTTCGTTACGCGGTTGAAGGACGATTCTGGATGGGAAAGAGAGAAGAGGATGGAGCTACCCCACCTCTTGGACGGGTTGCCGCGAGCGCTTTTAACGTGGCGTCTTTTAACGCGTTGCGTTACCCCCAAAGCGACCAGAATCGCGAAGAAACGGGTTCCCTGAGGAAGAAGAATGCGCTTTTCATTCGCCGCGTATACAGTTTTCCGTGCTACGAGCCGGCGACTGTTTCTGTGAACTCGGCCGCGTAAACAAAAGCCCGTGGAGACAATCGTTGGAACAATCGTCGTGCTACACAGTAATCAGGTTGACCGATTAACCCTCGGACGACCGCCACGAGTTTATCCTGACTCAATGCGATATTTGCCAACGTGACATACGTAAAAATCGTTGAATTCGTTTCAAACGAGACTATGTTACAACTGTGCGATTCATTCCGATTTGTGATTTATCGAGAAATAACGTAAAACGATGTCGATCTCTATTTCTATATATCTTTTCAAGAAAGTCATTGTTAGAATTGAAAATATTGGATTACGCGGCCAGAGAATCACGTACGAAAGTGCTACAAAAACGGGGAGCACGTCAACTGAATTGAGAACAAGACCTAATGCGGAACTCCGCGTCGGTAGTTGCAGAGTTAAACGGAGATGCAGCTTTGAAACGGACGTCGTCTTCTCTTCTCTCGCGTAATTTTGATTATGGAAACCTTGTATCGACCTGTACGGGACGAAGACAAAGCCAGGAGTTTGAGAAAACGCCACCTCGACGTGTTTTACCTATTAAAGCCGATTACGCTTTATGACGAAGTTACAAAGGAGCTAAGGCGGTGGTTTCGCGAGAAACGCGACCGTTCGACGTGATTCTTTGCCAGACGAGACGACAACGAGGAACAGGTTTCCATGTAGAAGCGTGCGAAAGTAAACGTTAAAGAAAGTAATAAATGTTACAAAGCGCGCTTCGGACTCTGTTCTTGCTCCGACTTTGTCTCTACTCGACTCGACTTCGCGTCGAACGACGATTTCTATTTCGACCAAACGCACGAACACGAAGTTCGTTCGAGTAGAAAATCGTGCTGTTTCGCGGGAATTTACATGGCGCGACGCGACGCGCTCCCACGCTGTCAACTAACGCTAGAAGCTATTTCTACCAAAACCAGCCAAAATGGCCGGTCTCTGAAAAATATTCCATCGAATACTTGTACATTTATCGATTTATTACTCTCTTACAAAAGAAATTCCACGCTGTGTAGTACATTTTTGGCATTATCAACCGATCTGGGACCGTAATCCCTAAACGAAGGCTTGGCACGTTTAGAAAATTGTGAAACCAGTCATTTTCACTGGTGCGGTAGTTGCAGCGTTAGCATCGTAATCGATCCGCAACTTTCCTGATAATTGGCAGCGCCGTATTGAACGATACGCGGCAGAAATTTGAAAAACGCGTGGGAAGTTGTACGAAACGAGGCAACTGGTTAATTCGGTAAACAGATTGCAGGACCCTTTCACGCTTCGACGAGTGTCAGTCATTTTCACTGGCATTGGTATAAGTAACCGCAAAATTGTTTTGATTTTGAATAGAAACAAAAGAAGAAAAGAAAAATAAAATTCGCTATATCGCTTCTTTAGTCATCGTCGCAAAAGTCGCGACGTCATGGCGGGAGAAAAATGTAACACGAAGTAGAAATTTTAAAATAAAATTGTAAAACCAATGGTTTTCACTGGCCTGGTAATTCCAGTGCTGATATCCCGGCGGATTCTGTATCCAGGAACAAAATTCCACGAGAGACGAAGCAAAGTGGAATCTAATGAAATTGCGAGTCGCGTACCGAGTCGCAATTTTCGTTCGTGGTCGAAGCACAGGTACGCGTGCACGCGATACACCGCGACAATCGATGAAGACGTCCCGCGAACGAAGGTTACCGTTGTCGTTATTGTTATAGTTAGCCCGTGTCGTGTAAGTAACTTTCGAGTCCAGAGACCGCGCTCCAAGATGAACGAGTTCGAGAGCTCGCAGGGCGTGACGCGACAAATCGATGCGATCGAACGTTATGCGGCAAAACAAATTCTTCCTCGTACTCGCGTTAACTTTCATCGTCTTCTTTTTACGATCGGGCCAGCCACTCTCGTCCATTTATTTTATTTGTTCGAATTAAACGGATTTCGAACAGCGAACAGTCGAAAATAAAAATTATTCCGCGGTTAGAACACACGGGACAAGCGTCTGTTTCGCGATCGACGCCGAAGAATTAGACGGGCGAGGACGACCGAATATCACGGCGTTAAAATTATAAAATTGTAGCAAACGGTGATTCTTTCGAAGTTGCAAAGTGTTGGCTGCTATTAAACGAATTGCAGAGGCGAATTCGTATCACGCAAAGAGGAAATGAGAAAGGAACGTTATTAAATCTGCCGAGCAGCCAACTGCTTCCCATAGGGACGATTTAACCTGATTTGCTTGCCAAATATCCTTGAGAGATCGCGCGTTTCGATTTTCAAACAGCCACGTCACGTCGCGTCGGAACAAGGTAAACCGGAGAATTGGACTACTGCGGAATCCGCTTGTCTTTCTTCCTCGCGAAAGGCGTCCCACGCGATAATTTGCCTACGCGTTGTACTTATACAAGCAAACCTTGAACTATTCGGACAACAACGACAATCCGGGATAATGCCAAAACGAAAGGAACAGAGTAGAAATTTGACGAATAGTTTCTATCGAATGCCAAATTCGTTCTCGAACAAAGGATCGCGCTCTTGTTCGTCGTGTCGCGGATTCTCGTTCATCGAACGTGTTATTTCGCAGAAGGGAAGTAACGAAGATGTCTTTCGGAATTAATATACGTCTGGGTTGATAATAATTTGCCGATGAAGCCGTGGCAGACGCACGGGGGACGTTCGTGCGTTGGCGAATTCAAGAGAATTCGATGAAGCGTGCAATCGGTGAAATATCGAGATATAATTCGATTTGGTTGGCGAACGCGGTCCTGTCGAATACGAAAAAGGGATGCCGGTAAATACATTTGCGTGTTGCGTCGTGGGTCATCGGCCGAGCGAATCGTCGACGATCGCGTTTAAAATAAATTCGTCCCTTGCCGTTTCGAGAATCTCGCGACGATATTTGACGCTTCGTAGACGCTTTGTGCTTCACTCGTGCGTATCCTCTAACTTTATTTATTTCGATTACGCGTATACCTTTGAACCATCGAAAGGAAAACTCTCGATCAGATTACAGATTCGACGCCACGCCATTTTCGATGATGACCATTTCGATTTGCAATTTTCGTTGAATCGAAACGAGAAAAGATTCGACGATAAGCAGCGATACAAAATTACCAGACTGATAACCAGCATGGAAAGTCGACACGGATGGTTTGACACAGATTCGTCGAATTAGTTGCGAACAGTACCCTGACAGATGTAGGCTGGGATCGACTCGTCGTCGTCCCCGACGTATCCTCGGCACGAGCAGGGCTTCTCTGCTCTATACCATAAAACGACCGATTATACGTACTTAGCTTCGTGTTCGCGCGTATTTGCCTACGCCAGGACTATATTTAAAATATCGTAGTGCAATTATTAGCCGATATTTAAATATTCCATCAGCTAGACACTCGATAATGAAGCGGCTAGAAAATAGAACGACCTTGAGATGAAAACGCGCTGGCATCGCAGCCTGCCGTTTATCGCGTTTTATCGCGAGTGCAACGTAAAGATCGGAGAACGAGAGATCGACGATGCGTACGTAGAACGTGTTTCCATCGCTATCGCGTTATCGAATTATCGTCGACGCAACGCGTATTCGTGCATCGTAAGAATATCGAGGAAACAGCGACGCGTTATCGACAGTTGCGTTACAAAACGGTCGAAATGTAAATTTCGGAGAGATTGATTTCCACGGGGGAAAATGGCTGGCATCGATGTCGGTAAATCGTGCGTGATGCAAGTCGTTAGGGAAAGTGCACTTTAACGCCCTATAGCGACGCTAATGCAATTCTCGTCGATTTGTTGGCGAGCGCGACCAGTCCACGTCCCTCGTCAAATTTTCATCCGATTGACCGACACGTGGATCGCGGTTGCGATCGCTTAAACGCGCTGTTCGAAACGTACCGACGATCTTCTTCCGTTGTCCGTTCACAACGAAACGCGATACGAAACGCGATACGAAACGATGGTTGATTGGAGCGCGTTGATCGCCAACAATTTTTCCGTCATCTGGTTCGATACAAAATTCCGATTCGTTAGCGTCGAATGTGTGGCCGTAACGAGGATAGGTCGTGTTTAATAGGGACAAAGAAAAATCGTCTGGAGCGTTATGAAATGCTCGATAAATTGGAAGAGGAATTATAATCAGCAGGAAAATCGTAAAAGCGAACTCGCAGAAAGGCCATTCGATTAATTAATTGACGAAGGTCGTTCGATTCTTCTAAGCCGTCGCCGACGCAACGACCTCCGGTTCTTTGCATCGTTTTCTTTCTTTTCTCTTTTTTTTTCGCTCTTCTACTTAAAGAACAAAAGGAGGGAGGAGCCTATAGCCGGCTGCTTTTAAACGGATAAAGACATCGCGTCGCTGTGGTCTTCGGAGACGGTTTAAGCCAATTTAGCCGGTCCTATAAATCTTCCTTTCCGCGTTATTCCCTCCTATCTGTTCCATCATATTTTCTCTTTCTCCGTCTATCTTTCATTTTTCTTGTCGTCGCAAATACCTACACCCTATAGTCGTAATTCTTGGCTGTACGAACAGCTCGTTTCCACGTATTCTGCTTCCCAATAATTTCCCAATAAATCATGGCTGATTTGCAATTCGATTTCGCTAACGCCAAAGTTGCCTTCCGTTCTTAAAACGTTAAAGCGATTCGTTGACGTTAACGGCGGTCGAATAATCCGACGCTCTTCTTCTTACAGACTTTCTGCGTAATCGTGGAACGCTCGTAAACGCTTTTGACTAGTGGAGCGCGCGCGGATACAACGAAGAACGAAAAGCAAAGTGGAAAACGTGTGCTTGACTCTGCTGACGAGTATCTGTATCGGTATCTGTAGACTGAAAAGTAATTTCACGAACGAGGGTGCATTC
Organism: Bombus soroeensis; assembly: GCA_014737365.1. Lineage (NCBI taxonomy): Eukaryota > Metazoa > Arthropoda > Insecta > Hymenoptera > Apidae > Bombus > Bombus soroeensis. Next base: position 4,058,123 of record JACXIL010000207.1, read on the forward strand.
GCGAATTAATCACGAGCCTCGTAAAACGGTCCATGGGCTGTCGTTTGATATTTGAAGTAGGGTTGCGGTGGTCGAAACGTTTCAAACGTTTAGCTACCCGGCCAGATTTCCGCTCCAAACGTCTCGTCGTCGTCCGCGTACATCTTCGGCGTAGCTTTCGCGATTACTCGATTCGAAACTGCTGTTCACCGTACAAACCCTTCGCCCGCAGTCGACTAAATATCGTGGCGAAATAATTGGACGAGAGAGTCTCACGGAAACAGCGAAGTAAAAGACGGCAGAATTGCGATCGTAGAAGGAAAAGTAACCGCTTCGACGACGTTATCGTTGCGCGATGACAGAGCAGTGGCGCGGCACGACACGATGTCGCACGCTTGGAACGATAAGCTCGAGTCGATGGTCCGTTGGCGGCAGAACGGAAATATTCCAGAATTTACCCTAAATACGTCGAATCGTTTAAGTTTCCGCGTTTCCGCGCGGAGAATGCTCGCGATCCAATTTAAACTTGTCATTCGATTTACTCGAAGCACAAAATGTATGTTTTCGATTAAAGTTGACAACGACAAAGGCGTATCCTATTCCGTTCTTCTTTGTCGCGATTTTAACTACTTTTTCCCCCTCCTGCTCTTAAACTCCGTAATTCAACTTCCAGCAAAGAATCACAGTCGCTGCGTTGCTCTACGATTTCCAATCTCGTGGTCGCGTTTCTCGCGTTGAAAGCGCTTGGCTGACGTGCGTGTGAAATTAGCGAAATTATCAATGGAATTATGACGCGTAACGTGAGCAAGGCTCGACGCAAAGTCCTTGCTGGAAAACTTTCCGTGATTCAGCAAATGGAAGCAACTCGAAACCACTCGGCTGAAACCTCTCTGTTTGCTTATCGAGGTAGAAAAGTAGTGTGCACACGTAGGATCATGCGCAAGGTTCTCGAACAGCGACTCGAATCTCGAAAAAAATACATCACGCGTCGTACATCGTATCCATTTTCCCACTGTTACCGTTGTACGGAACGTGTTTTACAAACTTGTTCGTAGCTTTAAAAGAGCAGTAGACTCAATGGCGACACAACGTCACCGTTATGAATTGCCTTTTGCCCTAGCGATACAACGCGGATCGAGAGAAAGCCGCGCTCAACAGCGACTAAAACGAACAAAGTAGATGCGACTAACGGAACAAACGACTTTTACGGCTAACATCGGGCCATTCGTTTTTTTTCACTTCCCAAAAGATTCGTCGAGCAAGAAAAAAAAAAAGGCGAAACGGACAAAGAAGGACGATCGCGCTGATCCAGGCTGAATACAACGAGCCACTCTTCGCACAAGGAGCTCTACTTGCCGCGACCCTACTCAGCAGCTTTTCAGATTTTCTCTCGCGAGATTGTCCGACTAAAAACGACTGTACCACTCGAGCCGGGCTACTTCGTTCGCAGTGATACGACGTTGCGAAGCAGCGACGCGACGCGACGCGACGCGGCGTCGCGCCATCCGAAACAAAATCCGAAAGAGAATTCAAGTTTTAGTTTCTTCCGAAAACGATCGTCGACGAAAGCGTATATCGGTCGAATTAAGGAAACAGCTAATCGCGAACACGTTTGCTTCAGGATTGGTCAAACTCGGGGTCCACTGCGTGTTGGGCAAGAAGGTGGCGATCAAGATCATCAACAGGGAAAAATTGTCAGAGTCGGTGCTGATGAAGGTGGAACGGGAGATCGCGATTATGAAACTGATCGACCATCCGCACGTGCTCGGCCTCTCTGACGTATACGAGAACAAGAAATATCTGTGAGTACCTAGAAAAAGACTGAATTTTTCCGCGAATTTTTCCGCGAATTTTTCCGCTTTGAACGAGTCGAGGAAAAACCGAGACCCGCTCGAGATTCATCAAGCTACAGAAGTCGTTGAACTTTAATTCAGCCGTTTGAAAAACAGAGTATTCGGTGACTCGGACAAACTCAGAGAGTGAGAGAGAGGGAGAGAGAGAGTGAGTGGGAAAACAGGAAAATCTACGAACTAGACAAAAGTGTTTTACTCACGGGACCTATTACTCACGGTGGCAGAGAAGAGAATACACGCTCGGAAAAGTCGGAGTGTACCAGCACTGAAATTGAGCTTGTTCGTTTCAGATATCTTGTTCTGGAACACGTTTCGGGCGGGGAGCTTTTCGACTATTTAGTGAAAAAGGGTAGACTAACGCCGAAGGAAGCGAGGAGATTTTTTCGACAAATCATTTCTGCTTTAGATTTTTGTCATAGTCATAGTATTTGGTGAGTAATGTGAAATTCCCTTCTATTCGAATATATAAAAACGTTGCTTCGAAAAGAATCGGGTCGAAGAGAGATATTTCGTCGAAATACGCAACCGAAAAACGCTTGCTAAATCTGTCGCCAAAGCGTATCCGGAGAAATCTCGGTCAGTTGGTTCGACGCAAAAACCATATCGTTCGAAGGACGATGCGAAATTTCTCTCCATTAATTTCGTATGTAACGACGACTCGATAACAGAGTTTTATTCAGACGCGAAGGGTCCCCCAAGTTCTAGATAACATCGGGGATACCTACCACGATCGAATAAATCTAGAAACGGACCTAATTTCTCGCAGGGACACCGTGTAACATCGGTTTCGATCGATCGGACATTTAAATTACGTGACCCTAAATCGGGCCACTATTTAGGGTAAGGGCGACCACAGACGACTCCACCGACTAGAAATTTTACTAAGTCGCTGTGCGTGAACGAAAAAAATGTACTCTACTAGTCGACTCGATCGACTGCAGTCGAGTTATTTGGAAGGACCCGTGTCTGTAGCCGCCCTAACGCGGTAGTGTTAGGTTGTTCGAATAGTTTCTTTCGTTTTATGAATAAATAATAGACGCGCGTATTCTGGTTTATGTTATTTGGTCGAATTACGTACGATCCATTTTGTTCTGTCGAGATAAACATCGCGACATTTCGCAGACTTGGTTTCACGTTTGTACGAAGGTGCATTGTTGTAAAGAAACATGTTTGCGAAAGAAAGACACTTTCCGGACAACCTAATAATTCGTATCGCGTGCAGCGTGTACCACTCGATATAACCGGGTCGCGGGTTTCTCATTTTCAGTCACAGAGACTTGAAGCCTGAAAATTTGTTATTGGACGAGAAAAATAACATCAAGATAGCGGATTTCGGAATGGCGTCGTTGCAACCTGCCGGCTCCATGCTGGAAACCAGCTGCGGTTCTCCTCATTACGCCTGTCCCGAAGTGATTCGAGTAAGTTTCGTCTCTTGCCTGCGCGAGTATTCGCTTCGCCTGCCTAACTTTAATAATTTTGTCGTTAGCCGTTAAAAAGGAGGAAAAGATTGATAACGAAACGGTAATCACGGTCTTTTAAAATACACTTTCTGCTTTCTTGCGTTTGCCTTTTGCCGCCCGCCGAGAAAACCATCCAGACGAGTTACTACTATTTTATCGTTAGCCGAGTTCCCGTTTGTCGGGAATTTAATTAAAAGGGGGGAAAAACACGGAATAATTGCGCGTTTGCAGGGTGAGAAATACGACGGAAGGAAGGCAGACGTTTGGTCGTGCGGGGTGATACTTTACGCGCTTCTGGTAGGTGCGTTGCCCTTCGACGACGACAACTTAAGAAAATTATTAGAAAAAGTGAAACGAGGCGTGTTCTACATACCGCACTTTGTTCCACCCGAATGTCAGAATCTGCTGAAGGGGATGATCGAAGTCGATCCGGACAAGAGACTAACGGTAAGTTAGTTTCGCTTTGATATCTCGTTGTTGGCCCGTTAAACGGTTGGTCTGATTGGTCGAAAACGATTCCAAGTGGAAAGAAGGGTCCATCGGTTGCATCGATCATGCAACAACTGTCATAAAACAAGCCGACTACTCGACGCCCTCGTTTAACGGGCTAAATTCGAGAGAAATGGTGCGGCCAAGCAACGGATCCTAATTTCGAATTTCCTCAGCTGGCGGAGATAAACAGGCACGTGTGGGTGACGGCGGCGGGCAAAGGCGAGTTAGAATTAGAGCTGTCGATGATGGACGTGGTGCAGACGCACGTTATTCCGTCCGTGGAGGCAATCGATCCGGACGTGTTGCAAGCGATCGCGAGCCTAGGTTGCTTCAAGGAACGGGACAAACTGATTCAAGAACTCCTCAGCCCGAAGTAAGCGTGGTGGCATGAACGAAAAGACAAAGTTAGCAATTTGCCTCGAGATTAGTTGCTCCCATTCGATTCCTTCGTTCCATTGCCGCGCGTTTCTCCAAAAATCAAAGAAGATATCTTCCTATCGAGCGGCGAATAAAACAGTTTCGGTCGTTTCTAACGTTCTGCGGTTTTCTCGGTGCAGCCACAACACGGAGAAGGTGATCTATTTTCTACTGTTGGAGAGAAAACGGAGAAGACCGGCGTGCGAGGACGAGCTGGAAGTGATGAGAGGAGGCATGAGAGGATCGGCGGGACAATTGGAAGCGGATCCACCGAGAAAGCGAGTGGACACGTGTCGAGTAAACGGTAGCACGGCCCTGAATCTCGGCGAAATTAGTCACGGTTCTCCTTTAACGCCTCGAAGGCAGTCGAGGTAAGTAGAATAGAAAACGATCGTTGCGTATCACGAATCGGATCGAGCACTGTGCGAAAAGCTGCTACGCTAGGCGACACGCTCGATCGTTTCGCGAATTACTATCTCCGGGCTTCGTCGAACTTCACGATCGCGTGACCAACGCGATTGGTCTCTCGACGCGAATGCATCGCGTGTACGATTTCACGTGTATTCCCTTTAGGTACCTTTCTTCCGTTCTCTTTGCTTTCTCCCCTCGTGACGTGTCACGTGCGAGCTTCGTTCGCACGATTAGCTTTCGTTCGATCAGAACCGTGTCTCGAGCATTCTGCGACGAACCGATTCCGTGAACGAATCGATGGAACGCCAAACTCGCGAAACAACGCACAATCTGGTCCGAGTCGCGGCTTCCAAATATCCCGAATATCGTTCTGTAAAGTCTAGACCATAGACGCTTGCGCGAAATCGTTCAAGGGCGGATCAGGACAGACGCTAATACCACTTGTCGCTATAATCCCGTCTAATACCAACGTTGTTCGCAACAAATACCCTTTAGCGGTCGCTCGAGCCTTCTGTCATCTCGTCTATCTCCAGCCACGATCTTTGTCTCGAGCGTGCTCAAACCTGTCGCGAATTAGACTGACAAAACATTTTTCTTTTTCCAGCACTAGGCATCATGCGCGTCGTTCGCCAAGTACGGGATGCCATACACACGCGTCGCATTCGCACGCATCGACGCCAGGTAGTTCGCCGTTGCACGGCTCGAACGCAGTCGCAGGATTGCTAAGTCCTCACAGGGCACCACCGACCTCGCATCTAGGCCAGACGATGAGTCCTCACCGACTGTCGTCGGTAACGACCGCAGCGGGCAACGGAAACACCAGCACACCGCCTGTCGTGGCCCCTGTTCCGGTTCTACCCAACGTGGGAATAGAAATAAACGACGTCCAGCAGGGTGAGCGTCCACGTTATGTTCTCTACCCTTTTTCTCTTTCTGGTTTTACTCGACGTTGTAAAAATCAATCGGATCGTTTTACGAGACTTTGCCTGAAGGAACCTACTCGTTGTCATTCGCGATAGTTCAACGCGAAGAAACGGATGACCGTTTGCTTAGGAAATAATCGATTTTCTTCTTCGGGGCAAACCCCGATTATTCTACGAGTCTTTGGTCCCGTTTCTCGACGAGGATTCGATCGAGCAAGACGCGCGGAAACAAAGGATAAGTCAAATTATCGCTTTACGGTATGCGATACCAAAGCTTGACCGATTCGGGGATCTAACAGCAGTTTACGAAACACTTTGCAGAAATAACGTCGAGATTTTAATGGCGTTATCTAACCAAGCGTTAGATCGTTGAACAAGAAACTATCCGATGTCCTTCTACACAATCGATACACCCCGCCAGGTTACGTTATTTCGATGAATAATCCATTCTTCCGAAGTGCCCTGCAGATTGTGTTTCGCGAATTAATCGACTGTAAATCCTCCTAAAACTAGTTAGCTGGTTCAAAGCTCGAAGATGCATTTATACGTTACGAAGCGTTACAAAATACATTAGGTCGTCCGAAAAGTGTCCTTCTTTTACAAACGCGTCTTTTACAACGATGCACCTTTATACGAACGCGAAACCTAATCCGTCGAATGTCATGGTCTTCGTCTTGATAGAACAAAATGGACCATGCCTAATTCAATAATATAATAATAAAAATAATAGAAGGAAAGAAATGTTGCGCACCTATTATTTCCTTACAAAACGAAAGAAACTTTTGGAGCAACCTGATGTATCTGCTGAAAAACGCGATCCACCAACGACGATACGTAGGAATTCGTTTGCTTTCTCGTAAACTCGACGACAGGATACTTCGATCGGAGAGTGGAATCATTGGCATAAATAAACATCCAATTAGAGAAGAACGTTTGATCTGGAACCTGGTAAAACGGATAAAAGTAGCTGAAACGAGGCGCAGGTGTCCAGAGTGTTTGTACGAGGCAAATGGCGAAAGCCTTGTCTGAGTGCGCGTGTTTTATCTTGCCAGAAAGGGCTAATAGCTGGGACGGTTTTAAAAAATGCAAGTGACCGTGCTTACGTCGCATAACGAGCACACACCGCGTACGACGTATCATTGTTAAAGACGTACGACGCGGCTAGATACGCGTGCATTCATCGTCGACGAGCCTCTGTGTGGCTCACTCGCTTCTTCTTTTTCTTTTCTCCCTCTTTCCAACACCGTGATCGGCCGAAACACGGAAGAAGCATCCTTTCTTTCAGACGATACTACGCGTTCTTTTGCTCTTTAATCGCCTTCTCGTACAACGCAGACATCCAATTCCGCGTTTATAGCGCGCAATTAAAAATACACGTAATATTCGACCAAATTCGTTTACCTTCTGCTCGACAAAATAATTTGTTATCGTCGTGGCAAAGATCATGGCCGCTCGTTGTAACTTCGCGTTTGCTTCGAAACGCAAAGGATACGCGATGGTACAGGTAAAGAATAGTCCGTTTCGCAGTAGTCGCGGTCGGCGTTACACCGCCAGGTTCGCCGCACACCGGCGCCGGATCTAGCGCTCATCACTGGCGATCAAGGTTGACGACCATCAAGAACTCGTTCCTTGGTAGTCCCCGATTTCATCGACGCAAGTTGCTCACAAGCGCCGAGGAGGTAGGTTCTCTTGGTTTTTCACCTTTTTCAACGAAGCGGAGAAAGCAGAGAATAGAAATTAAACGTGCTTCGCTTTGTTCCGCGAAGGTACATCTCACGCCGGATTCCTCCCCGGAACTTACGAAGAAATCATGGTTCGGCAGTCTGATGACTACGGAAAAAGACGAAACGTTCACCATCCTGGTAAAAGGGAAGGCTCTAGCCAGCGTGAAAGCTGACCTGATTCACGCCTTTTTATCGGTGAGTTTACATCGAAACGACGTACGCTCGTGCATGCTGTTCACGCGGGCCCACGTTAACACTAGAACTACCACACCAGACAAATTGACTGGTTTTACAATTCTATTTTAAAATTCCTACTTCGTGTTATATCTTTTTTCTGCAATGATGTAACGACTTTCGCAACGATAACTAAAAGAATAATATAATGAATTTTATTTTGTTCTTTATGTGTTCAAACTGAAAATAATTTTGTATCAAGGCTACTTATACCAATACCAGTCAAAATGACTGGTACTCGTCAAAGTGTAAAAAGGTCCTGCAATTTGTTTATCGAACCTCAATCAACCAGTTTCCTCGTTTTGTACAACTTGCCACACGTATTTCAAATTTTTACTGCGTATCATTCGATGATGATATCAGTTATGAGAAAAATTCCGGATCGATCGCTAGATCGTTAGATGCTAACACTAGAACTACCACACCAGACAAATTGACTGGTTTTACGATTCTATTTTAAAATTCCTACTTCATATTATACTCTTTTTCTGCAATGATGTAATGACTTTCGCAACGATAACTAAAAGAATAATATAATGAATTTTATTTTGTTCTTTATGTATTCAGACAGAAAATAATTTTGTATCAAGGCTACTTATACCAGTACCAGTTAAAATGACTGGTATTCGTCAAAGTGTAAAAAGGTCCTGCAATCTTATTTTAAAATTCCTACTTCATGTTATATTTCCTTTTCTCAATGATGTAACGACTTTCGCAATGAACAACTAAAAGAATAATATAATGAATTTTATTTTATTTCTTATGTATTCAAACTGAAAATAATTTTTTATCAAGGCTACTTATACCAATACCACTGGTACTTGTCAAAGTGTAAAATGCTATTTGTTTATCGAACCTCGATTAACCAATTTTTCAAATTTTTACTGAGTATCACTCGATATGATGATACATCAGTTATGAGGAAAATTCCGGATCGGTCGCTAGATCGCTAGATGCTAACACTAGAAGTACCACAGCAGTCAAAACGACTGGTTCTACAATTTTATAAATGTGTCAACCCTCGTTTATGGATCCTAAATGGATTAATAATAGCAAGAATGTACTACATAACATGGAATTGCTTCCGTAAGAAAGTAATAAATCAATAAATATACAAATATTCTATTATTACGTATTTTTGAAAGACCAGTCATTTTCACTGGTTTTGGTAGAAATAGCTTCGCGTTAACTATCGGTAGTTCTAGTGTTAAAGGCAAGTTTCGTTCAACAGATAGCGGAGTTGTCTCACAGCGTAAGCTCGCCGATGTCCTTCAAAGTGGAATACAAAAGGGGAAGTACGGCGCCGGCAATGTTCCAAAGACAAGTCCGTTTTCAAGTAGACATTAGCGCCATATCGAAACAGTCGAACGAACCATTGTTCGCTATTACTTTTACTCTGCTAAGCGGTAAGTGAATTCTCTGATTTTCCATCGCACCGCCAACCTTCTTCATTTCCGATAGTAAAGAGCTTTCGCATTTTTCCGTCTCCTGGATAATTGAATAATTTCGCGCGCCACGTTAATTTGCGAAATATCGAGTTGGCGATAGGAAAGGACGACCGATGGTACGAAGCATCCTCGGAAACAAACCGCGGACAAGGGTAGATCGGTAAGGTGGTGGCGTTTGGCAATCGTCCAAGCGCAACTAGATCGATGTTACCTTGGCAAGTGGAATTTTGTCGTCTTGTCGGCGTATGTGCGCGTATATAATTACAAGTCACAAGTCGCAGTGCCCTCGGGTTTTTCTCTTCGCTCGTTCGCGCGCCGCTTGATTTACACCGCGTGCGTCTACTCGACGAGGTAATCCCGTTTCAGTCGTACGTTCCGTCCCGATTTCGATACGCGGCATCTAACGACGACTCGATTTTCCATCGATGTTTTATCTTTCAGGAAACATCCGAAGATTTCGAAGGGTCTGCGAGCACATTCAGTCGCAGGTCTGCTCGAGAAGCGTAGGAATAAATTTGGGAGGGCAAAGCCGCGCTGCACCGCCTAGTCCGCGAGCATCTCGAAAATTTACCACGGAGATGAGCGAAAGTTCCAGCTGCGGTAGCGACACCAGCGAACGGTTATTTCTCAGCCCGCACCCAGCTACCAGACAGGTAGTCTGTTTCAACAAGGTAGTGCATCGTCATCTTCCTCCTCCCGCGCATCATTGTCGCGATAATTCTTTCCTTATCCTGCAAAAATCATTCTTCGTGGAAAGCAATTACGACAGGTGATACAGCCTTCGATTTATTTTTAAACGTCCAGCCGATTTTCGGTGTTCTCGTCGTATCGATAACGACAAATTCCTGCTCGTGCGATTCACGACCTTCGTACTTCCTTCTCGTAGTATATGGCACGCGTAGAAAATAACGTGTCTGTTGTTGGCGCTGTGTACCGAAAACTACGTTAGATGCAAATAGCCAAGTAGCCGCTGGCACGGTAGCAAACCCATTTACGAGAGAAGCCATTAGACGAAACGAAATAATTTTTCTCGTTAAAAAGTAACCGTGTTTCGTTGTCATTGTCAGTCATATAGTAGCCAATTACGCATTAGCCGTAGCTAGTCCCACGCAATAACGACATCAAGAGTTGGGAAACATGGCGAATCGAAAAATACGGTTCGACGCTGATTCGTCGATGTTGTTTTCAGATCGACTCGGACATCGAATCGGACACCTCCGTGTTTGACGTGAAATCGCCGACCCGCGAGAACGGTCGCAGGAGTTCCACGTCTACGAACAACAACAACCCGTTACCAGGCGACGCGACGCCGACTCCTGGAAGTCCGACAAAGGCGGTGCGTAGTAATTCGGAGAGTCAAAACACGCCGGAGAAAAAATGCGTAACAACGATGAGCGGCAATAATATAGCGTGATACTACCAGAACTTCCGTTTCGAGTTTCGATCAAGCTTGAAGAACTTGTGGGACAGTGCCCAGAGATTCTGGTGACCCTCGTACGAGCAGCTCGCTCTATCTCCGATCAAGAAACGATCCAACGTCGGGGAGGCAGCAACGATCCTGAGACGAAGCATCGGCCGAGGACGGAACAGACTTCAAGGAGGCATTACCGATCCGAAAGGAAAGATCGACATTTAACCGAAAAACCGAATAAAAATACCTCGACACGACTTCCTTACGTCGCGAGCAAACGAACGAGAGATTGTAGCGGATAAATTCGGAGCATCGAAAGCGATCGAGGACAGACGATCCTGAGGAAAAGTTCGGCAATAGTCGTCGTTCTGAGAGACGAAGACCAGAGAAACGAGACATCCGTGTGAAAGGAGAGTAAATCAGATTCGGATGAAAAATATGAGGGAAATGCTCGACGTCCAACTCTCGGATCGTTCGGCGACGCATCTCGTGCACAAAATATATTCGACTGGGAAAAACGACGGAGGAAATTTGTGCCGCAACGCGAATCCTTCTCTTTTGATGTTTCGTTTGCATAGTGATCGTGTGATCGTGTGATCGTTTTGTCAAATCGTAGCACGGTTTTACCTGAAAGTGAAGTGCAATAGTGACATCGTACCGGTATACGTCGGATCGTGCCGTTGTAAGAATGGTTTACCGGTACGTATATCTTGTTGTGTATCGTCAATTAGCAATTTCGTTTTACCTTTTCGTTTGTTTCGAAGAAGAAGCTGGAGAAGTTAAGCGAAGATCGACCGCGGCTAATTTTCCCAACTGTCGTACGAATAGGTTTCAAGTTACACAAACTTCTGGCCGAGTCGAGCTTTCGTCCAACTCAATGGAAGTCGATTTTCTGTTAACCTCTCCGGCTTTTCCGATTTTAAACATCGTTGGGACGGTTGCGTTCATCGTAGACGCTAATTAGTTGCATCTTTAGGCGATTCTTTCAACGACTTTGTTGCATATTGCTATTGCGTCGACCATTAAATACGACGAAGCTATTCCTTCGTTTCGAAATCGTGGTCCCCACGATTTTCTTGTTGTTCAACAAGTCGAAACATTATACAACGTCGATCCGAAAGTCGAGTTTTGAAAATTTCGCCCAAACGTGTTCTACGCTCTTTTCGCCATAAGTATACGCTATTCTCTTTCTTCCTTTCTTTCCAATAGTCGACAGTTTTTCTTGAACAATCCAACGGATCAAGTACTCGTGAATTCGCGGACACCGAGTCTTTCTTACTCGCTTCAGGCAATCGATGTTTTTATCGGAAACAACAAAGAGTCGGATATATGCCTTATACGCAAAAATACCCTAATGTTGATTCCAAGCCGCCTTAATCAAATATAAAGTAATGCAACTAATGTTCCACTAATGGGAGTAAATATTAAAGTTTTGTGAAACGAAACTTCTCGAGTTAAGTGGGAAAATGGAAACTCTGGAGAAGAGACGCTTGTTCGGTCGACGTTTCACATTAACGCTATTTTTACATTGCGCGATAAAGACGATACTTTCTAATTTGTTTAGTGCTTCGAAGAATCTAGTGTAAACCGATAGGCGTATTTTTGCGCGGAGAGAAAGACGAAAAACAGGAAGATTCTGACGTTCGTCGGCATTTTCCATCTTCGCTTACGTGAAATTTTCGAACGGCGGACAAGCCACGTTCTCGATCGCGCATCGTTTCGCATGCTGACACAATCGAATCTCGAATTTTTGAATCCTCGATCGTCTTATCAGCGACTCGCTGTTACAGCCAGCTCCTATTTCTCGGTACACGATCGCGAACCAGGAAACTTTACGAACGAGTCGCTGAAATTGTCTCGCGATGTTTCTATAATTTTTACGGGGCGCGCGTAGTAGAGAGAAAAAGAGAAACGGAGGATCAGCGGGGAAAGTAGGAAAAAGAAACGCGTTAAGGGAGAAAGAAAAGAAGAAAATCCACTCGCGACGCAACGATCGCGTCGAGAGATTTATTTTTTGCACGCACGAGAAAACATTTCAAAAAGACTAATATATAAATATATAAATACGAATATAAATATATAAATAAATGAATAAATAAATAAATATACATATATATATATAAATATCAACAATTTATATATATATATATAAATACACACACACACGTACATATATGTATAAGTAGACTTCACTTACGAGCGACGCGTTGCATCGCGTACGGCTTCTTGTCTGCTACTTATGCGAAAATAGACGACGAAAATGAGGAACGGAGGGAAAGAGAAGGGACGAGAGAACGCAGCAAGATGAAATCTAGCGTTTCTAACCATAGACTAATAGAAATAAGTGATTTCAAAAGAAAAGAAAAAAAATGTTATAATTAAATATCGTACACGTTTTTCTCAATACACAGAAACATATCTCGAAAATAATCCTGGCTTCTTAGTGGAACGACGAATGCATCGTGAACGTGATTATAGAAAGAAAAGAAGAGCACCGTTTTTAATCGAAGGCTCGCTATAGACGTAACCAAAGTCGAATCCTGCCGAACGTAGATGTCTCGACGAACCGAACGAAACGCCCGTGTATCCCTGGTCGACGCGACCCACGTGGTTACAACCGGATCGACTCTAGAATGTTAAACGGTCATACCGAACCGTGTAAAATCGCCTAGCGTTTATATTTTTGTTAAATATTTCGAGGAAAAATGCTGCGCGTTCGCGAACCACTACGCTCCGTGCGTTAAAATCGATCGGACGGGAGATTAGCCAGAGTATGTTGTAACGTAATTTTCGACGAGAAGCAAGACACGTTCGAGACGGTAGAGTAGTAGTACTCGACAACGAAAGAAGCGTTGCAAGTGTCGTCGGAAAGGAGGGAATGGTTTTCAGTTTCCGTAATTCGATCGTCGGTCGATACACGGCGCAGCAAACGGATATGGATCCCGTGAAAGTTTGCCATTCTAGCAACGCTCGATCGATAAATCTCAACGGCAGACGTGTCGAGACGAGGCGTTAGTGATATTAAAGTTTTCGCGATTAGATAGACATAGGCAAGAGAATTCGAACCTTAGATGTTCGCTCGAATCAAAAATATTGCAATGTCGAAGACCTTAACGATCCCCGCGATAGCTCTCTCGCTTTAGATATTTAAATTGTACATTGTACGGCGCACGACGACTCGTTCCTACATAAACAGCTACGTACGAATTATATCGAGAGAAAGGAGTATACGGATCGTTGTTCCGACCAACGCTTCGAAAACGGAGAAATTCTTTTTGCCAAGAAAAACGACATAGTCGTAGTCTTCACTAGGTAAAAATTCGTTGCGATCCTATGGACGACGCAACGACGTTTTGTTATATCACGGGACGCGGATCAAAATTATAGGGTAACGTTTGCACGTAAGAGATTCGAATTATTTTCTCTCCGTATCATCGCTGCGTTTTTCCCTCGTGAAAATCGACTGCAACAAAAGGAAACGTTTCGGGTTTTCTTCTCGAGGTATGACACCCGGTTTCGACGATGGCGAGATGGACGAACAAAGAGCGTCGTAACAACAGAAAAGCGAAAAATAGTCGGACGTAAGCCTGGTTTAATCGATAGGCGATTAGATTACTCGTTCTTACCGATTCCCCTATTTGTACCACAACATTCCATTAAGAAGCTTGCAGATAGAAAATAAAAAGATGCTGTAATCGTTTGACGTACGGCACCTTCTATGCTTCTGATCCAGAGGGAGGATGGAAGTAGCAAAGAAACAGGGAGGAAGAATGCGTACGAGCGTGAACGACGGATCGTTTGTTGCGTATCGAGGAAATAAAACGGGCTTTGCAATACGCGAAATCGCAAGTAAACTAATAAAATGGTAAAGAGAGAAAGAGAGGGGAAGCAAGAGAGTGTGTATGTGTGCGAGTGTGTTATGCGTGAGCGAGGAGAGATTGCTGTTGGATAGCTGAAACGACTCGTTGATATTTTATGCGTCATACAACATAACACACACCACTAATTCGTAAATTCAACTTAGACGTAAGCTTGCGGTTATCTATTTACTAATTGCGGATTAATGTAAAACCATTCGTAAGACGTAAGTAACATAGACGTAACTAAAGAAAGGGGGGAAACTCGTAGGATGATTACGGGAATGGGAAAAAGAGAAAGAAGCGAGGCAGGGGGTGTGAGAGGGAGAGAGACGAGGAAACAAGGAGAAACAAATTACCGGCCATACTAAGCTAGGATTTTATATCGTGCGAATTTAAGAATGGAGAAAAATACTAAAGTACTTCGGTGAATACTCGAGTGAATGGATCAGGTGTCGAGCATGAAATAGCTCGGCATCATTTTCTGTCTGCTGCTTTTTCTTTGCAAATTGGGCGTGCCGCGTGGCGCACGCGCTTGCCTCACCTGTCACGCGTATCGCACGACGGGCAATTAATAATACTCGCTATCCCTCATGTGTCTCCGATTTATTTTTCCATTCGCTTTTGCCTCACGTGACTCTGTGCCGACGCGCGGCGATTCCTTTCGATCACCTGTCTCGATCCGACAAAAACGCTGCCACCGTTCTCTGATGTACGTTTCTACTCGTTTCGTTTATCGAATCTGTACACCTTTTCGATCATCTCTGTTTAAATAATACTCGAATCGTTCTTCTCGTGTATCTCGTAAACGATCAGGATTATCATCGATCGTCGTCGCTCCGTCTACTTTCTGTTATCGTTCCCTAACCTCTATTTTATTCGTTTCCCGAAATACACTACCGTAAATCGTTCGCGTATCTACGTTTACCACATATACTTTGAATACCAAAATCCACTTTCCGTTATATACGTACGTATAGGATACTACTGTTCGGATGTATTTGCAAAAGTCTACCGACTCGTTTGATGGAAGAAGAAGTCTGAATGAGATTCACCGTGCTTGTCGCTGAGCGCACAGAGGGCATGCGTGCTTTTCCTGGTGTATAGAGACGAGATTGCCGAGCAGAAATAATAAATGCAACAGCGTCTCTTCGACTGGACATAAATCTGTAGGAATTATACAAATTCCCAATACCGTATCCTTAAGGCATTAAGCTAGGCAAATAGAGATTTTTATACAATTTATAAGGCGATTTGCAATCGATTGATTTATCGCACGTTTACTTGTTGACGTTTTGTTATATACACACGGGCGCACTATGCTTTCGAACCTGCATCGTGGCAGCCTTGTTTAAGGAATCCGATTAAACGGATTATAGCGTTGTATCATTGAAATACCGTTGTCAGATCGTACGGAAATCCAGTCAACCAATTTGTTTTTACATAGAAACTCGTACGAACGAGAATCATCCTTGTGTTACTTGCTTCTTTTTCGAATAGAAAAAAAAAGAAAAAAAGAAAAGGAAGAGACGACTAACTCGCGTTCGTAGCTTCTTGCAGCCTCGTGAACCGATCCGATCACTTTCGCTGTACTTATTCGAAGATATAAAGTTCCGTAGAAATAATGGAAAGTAAACGATTGATAATAATAATAAAAAAGAAAAGAAACGATTGAAAACACTCTATCCACTGTTTGCGTTGGATTTGTCGAGCGAATGGTCACTACGGTAGGAAGGTTGCTGCGATGCACGCATCGTAGCGCCTAGATGAACGCATTACCTATTGTAAGATATTCTCTCTCGTCGCTCGAGGTTTAAAACTAATCGATTATTATCGTGCTTCTGACACATTCGTATAATTATCATGTGTATTTACGAATCTCTGTACGGGCGTGATGTGGTGCACAACGGATAGATGAGCAAGAGAGATAAAATGAAGAGCGAAGCTCGAAGGTTGCCCACGTACGTTGACCATCAACGATTCCGTTCACGAACAATGTTCGCTTTGATGCGCGAATCAGATTCTTTCCGCTGGAACTAGGCTGATTGCCGCACGGTCGGTAACGTCGTTCCATTACTCTCTGCACGAAACTGAAACCTCTGCCAACCTCTCGAGCTCGCCAACCGCTCCAATTAGCTTATCGACTAGAACGAAACACTTCGTTCCCCTATCATTACCAGCTTCGTCTTCGAATTCACCTTCGGATTTACTTACTGACGCGTTTCCAAGCTAAACCATCTATCACTAACGCGACACCGTAACTCGATACCTTCCGCAGAACGAATGCCAAATCTTATCGAACCGTCGCCTCTTTTTTCATACATCACGAATCATGCTCTATCGTTCTCACAGATTGTCTCTTCGTTTAGGTTTCATTGATCGTAACCGGTCGCAAAAAAAGAGAGTATGTTGGCAATGCGTCAAATTTTCATCGTTCAAATGCGAATGACTGGGTTCACACCGAGGAAGCCTTCAAAGATTCGTCCCAAACGATTCCATCTATAGAGGGAGAAGTGTGAAATTTCGAAACGAACGGTAAACTCGTAAAGGGGCAGAAGCGGAAAAGAGAAAAGGGAGCATTGTCCTAAGATAGAAGCGTTGCCTGGCACGGTAGGTCGGCGCACCTTCGGCCAATTCGATCTTGCACGATCGGGTCGCGAATTAAAGCCGCGACCAACAACGTCCGACTAGTTAGTAAAGTTTAGTAAAGGCGTGAATCTGTAGTTCCACTGTGTTGATCGCTGTATTGTAAGCAAAATCGACTAGAAACACACCCGGAGACGCTTCTTTTCACGCTATACTGTTCGCTGGGTTACCGACTTCTTCACCGTTTACGCGTAGACGCCACCTTGCACCGATTTTTAGTATTTCAACGCTTTTCACATTAACACGCAACACGCGTTTAGTTTTCTTCCTATGGTTGGCAACAACTTTCTACCCTTTGCACTTGTACCGGTATTATTCTTCGCGCCGTGTCGTATTCACGAAACTGGGATATAATCGATGCTAAATAATCATTGTTACTTTGTACAACGCTAGAAGGCCCTGGTACTTTTATAAATATGGTTACGCCATTGCATATTTTAATTTAGAAAATGGGAAAGTATATTTGATAGAAAGTTTGACGCGATAGCGCGTTACGTTAAAATTGACGCAAAGTGCAAAGGGACGAACGATAATTTTCTTATACAGCCGATTCGACGAAAACAAATGACGAAGATATTGTTACGTCGTAGGAACGGATAAAAAATGGTACGAACGCGAAATAACGTTGCTCAGGGCTGTTGGAAAATTATTGACCAAGATTACTATGCGATCGTTGCTACTAAAAAGAAAGAAAAAATCAAAACGCCTTTTCAATAGGGAAACCCTTAGTGCTGAATTATCCATATTCATAGCCGTAGCAACGAAGATATTGCTTTCACGATTGATTTAGCAATCTCACGATACACCTTTAATACAGGCATATCTCAACGATAAAAAGTTTCAAAATCGAAATGTCGTACACGAGGGATCCACGAGTCGTATCTCGTACAAACGAGCTTCGATTTCGATTATGAGTATCGATTATATGTATTTCGTGTGAAATCTTTCACTATTGTAGCAGTATACTAATCTGTTAAACGATAAAGAAAATTGACGTACGAAGTGGATGGTAGTGAGTTACCATCAGTTACATCGGTAAAGTTACGAGCGCTTTCAAACGTTATTCAAAGTTCAAATTGTCTAGAAATTTAAAATTCTCGAATAACGGACATCTGTGAATGATCGTTTGAATAAAAATTTTGACGTTTCGAACTAACGAATTCCTAATTTCAATTTATCGAGTACCGATTAGATAACTGAGTAACTTCCGACGTTTGTTACGATAAGATTTTGTAGAAAGATGCAAAAATGAAATAGCACGTTTATTATCGATTGTTATACGCGTATCGAAACAAAACGATTGTTACCTGCGAATTTCATGTGAAACAGTTCATATCAAAGATACATAATCAATATTCTATTTAGAGGATCCCAGAAGTACAGCGATTCGATTTGCCAATTACGCGTTGTATGTACCGAGTATTTAGTAACGTCCATGACAACTGACAATAACGGCTGTGAGTCCGAAGATGTGTTTTCTGAAAAGTATTCCTTATTGTAAACCATTTCGCTTGACTTGCCTGCGTGAATTTAAACTTCCGTCGAAATTCTAGTGGGAACCGATCGCACAACGCTATATTCACACAATAGAAACAATTCGATAGACAGGCTTCGATTGTACATTCGATTATTTGATGTGTACCAAATGACATAAAAAGTAACTGCGGTTCGTAACTTTAACAATAGCATCACCTTGCTATGCTATTATTTCAAGAAGATGAAGCTCGAAATTTGTTCATTTCTAATAAAGCGTTAGAACAGGTGCAAATATGTTTGAGTATTAAATTTTTGGTCGGTTTTCACAAAAGAAATTTCAAAAAACGGAACGACGATCTATCTAATCGATGCATGAGTACAACAATGATATACATACATACATAGGTACTCACCATATGCAGCCGACTACGACGAAGTTACAAAATACTTGTCGCTTATTTTGCAAATAAAGAGCACTTCTAACAAAAAGTGGTTACATCGATTTGAGAGTTGTTAATTTGCATCACAGAATTGATCAATGATCGCGTCACACAAACGGTCGCAGGAGATATACAAACAATGGAACTTTAGGCCGGTTCCAACGATATAGGAAATACCGATGAAATATATTGATAATTTTGAGTATGTGATAAAATAAAATCGTTCGAAATTTTGAAAAAGTACAACTTTATGAAAGAAGACACAAACGTGTTCGAAGACTCGAAAACTTCCACACCGGAAACACGAGAAAAGAATATGGCTTCGAGTTGTTTTACAAGTTGATGCAATTATCGATCGTGAAATCGATTAACCATCTTTGAAATGCCCGCGTTTAGCGGCAAACTGACTCCATAAAATTTGAACGATCGTGTTCAGAGGGATTAGGGATTTGCGCTAAATTCGATGCACTTGCAGTAAACTATTTTTTTACGAAGAGAAAAGAAACAATCCTGCCCTGAAACCCTTGTTCCGCATGACGAAGAACTAGTTTCTTTTTTTAAACGTTCAATTCTTGAAACCACGGCAACGGTGTACGCATATTGTGATTCGAGTGTCTCACGGTCCCACGAATCGACTAAATAGTTTCTTTCTTGTCGATCTTAAATGGGTATGTATATATCACCTTGTTTTGGAGAAAAAAAAACGATCATTACACCACCAGATGTAACCAACATTGGTATCACAATTGTTTTATTTTATTTCACTTTATCGATTATTCAATTACTTTTTCTATAGTTTACTTGTGAAACAAACTACAAATACAGTGTACAGTTATTGTACTAACGAATACTACTGGTACTTGTCACGCAATGACTATGGATTATTATGTATTATTATAAAATAATATCGTTAGTTTTCAAGCAAACGAATAAACACGAGAATGTGGGGAGATAAAAATTGTAACATATTTGTTGATGGCCAATATCAAATATGTATAAAAGTAATAATAATGCAACATTACTAATAAACAAATATTACTAATTCCGTTGTAAACTTAATTCCTAAATTATAATATAAATATCACCTCTATACACTTCATATATTCAACATAATATAACGAATAGTTAAACTCTGATGATTAAATATGTACTTATTTTTTATTGCATCTATTTATATACATATACACACACATATACTTGTTAAGAGATCTATGTACATAGTAATCTCCTATTTGTTTCTTAACTTATATGTATAAGAAAATTCTTTACGTTATGAAAACAATTATAAAAACAACTTAAATAATTGCAAGTAATTTCATATTAAAAACTTCATAATCCAACGACAAATGTATTTAACTTTGTTTTTGTTTTAAATTTGTAATTTAAGCATAAGGTAGAAAGGTGGAAAGATTGCAACACTACATCAAACTACACGACTACATATACATAAACTTCTGTATGAGCTATATGGTTGGTTGCTCTGTCGAGTTAACTTTTCCGTGGTACGATATTATGAAAATTTTAATCTGCATTTGTTTATTGAACTATTGTTAATTAAGTTAAATTAAGTTAAAGAATGCCGAAACGTCCATGTCCTTTTGAAGATAATTTACTACCCCAATTAAAAGTACACATAGGCCAGAAGCAAATAGACAACGGCGTCTGTCAAGAGGAACGAATGAAGAATGTTTATGGTACGGAGGTTATAATATACGAATATCAACCGATATTATAATAATATACACTCTATTTATTCTATTTCATATAGATAAAACAATGGATTTATTGAAAGAAGGTGTAAAAGTACTGTCGCGAAGATTAAGTACTTCTATGGAATTGAATTCTATCGATGTACTATCATCGAAAACTCCTTCTTTGTGCAAATCCAAAAATGAACGTATCTCAAAACAAATGGTATTGAATAGTAAGCTAGAATTATTAGGAGCGGATAAGGCTATAAAGGTAAGTTATTTACTCTTATTAACAATAGTAAAATCTATCTATCATAAATTTATTGTTATTATCGATATTATAAACATTTATCATTAATCCAATATAATCCAACCTATATGTATAGAGATTTAAAATATGATAAAATTAACACTTTTCTCTTTTCCTTTATATCCTGTAAGGATGTTCGACCAAAGTATGATCTTTGTGAATGCAATCGAGTGATAGATCAAAGCATGTTCAGCAAATGTTCCTATTGTGATCAAATTTTATGTAATTCATGTCTCTTTGAGTGTATTAGTTGCTCAGAACTATTTTGTCAGAACTGTTCGCTGCCTACGTAAGTTAGCTTAATCTTGGAATATATATATATATATATATATATATATATATAT